>KE546979.1:1043830-1214542 GCA_000442125.1 Opeltia flavorubescens
AATTAATATACTAAAATAAAAATATAAAATTATTTTATTAAAAGAAAATTAAAAATAAATTTATAAATTTAAATAAATTTATATATATAATATTAATATTTATAATAGAATAAATTATAATAAAATTTTTAATAAATTATTTAAATAAAATTAGAGAATATAATTTATTATAATTATTTTATTTTTATTTTTTTATTTTATAATAATAAAAAAAACTAATAAAAATTATATAAATAATATTTTTATTAAATTTCGAATATTTAATAAAATTATAATATTAAATATCTATTTAAATTTATTATAAATAAAAATTTTAATATAAATTTATTATATTAAAATTCTTTTTATAATAAATTTTATAGATTTTTTTTATTAATAATAAACTAATTTATAATATTACTATTATTTAATAATAATTTTATATTAATAATAAAAAAAATCAAAAATAATAATAATAATAGATTATAATAACTTTCTAATTGATATATAATAAATAATAAATAAAATATTATATTTATTTTATTTTTTCAATAAAATTTATATTAATAATATTATAAATTTTTTTTAATAAAAAAATATATAGAATATTTTAACTAAATTTTTAATATATTAAATATTATAAATAATTATTAAATATTTATAAAATTATATATAAGCTATATATTTATATAATAATTTGATTTAAAAATTATAATTTTTAAATTTATTATAATAAAAAAAATAAATTAAAAATAATTTTAAAATTTCTTTTTTTATATATATTTTAATAATTCAAATTTTATTTTAATTTAATAAACTATTTTTAATAATATATTAATATTTATATAATTATTGTAAATTTTTTTTAAAAATATAAAATTTATATAAATCGCGATATTATTTTTAAAAATAATATTAATAAAAAATTTATTATTTAAAATTTATTAATAATATTTATATTTAAAATATTTTATATATTTTATTATTTATAAAAATATTTTTTATTACTATAAATTCGAATCTATTTTAATAAAAATTTAAAGGTATATATAAACCTAAATATTAATAAAATATTTAACTTTATAATTTATATCTATTATTATTTAAATAAATATATTTATAAAATAAATAAAAAATTTAAGTTAAATTTTTAATAATCAATTTTTTTTATTAATTATTTAATATTAAATATTAAAATATATTATTAATTTATAAAATTAAAAATAATAAATATTATTTAAATAATTTAAAAAATTTATTATATAATAAAATTTATTAAATATATTATTACTATTAATATAGATTATTTTATTACAATTAATATTTTTTACTAGATTAATTTAAATATAATATCGATTAAAAAATTTAATTTTTATTGAATATAAAATTTTTAATATTTTTAATAATTCAAATTTAATATTTATTATAAATTCGAGATATAAATAATTTTTAATATATTTATAAAATATAAAAAAAAAATATATAAATATAATAATAAATATATTTTTTAATATTAAATTAATTACAAAATTTTTTTTAATAATAATTAAAATTATTTTATTTATTATAATAATAAATTTTTTAAAAATTTATATATATTAAAAAAATCGCGACGATATATAGTAGTTTATATTATTTTATATTTTTTTTTAAAATTTAATAAAATTGTTTAATATTTAAAATTTTAGTTAATTTTTAATTTATAAATCTAAATATAATATATATATTCGATAATTTTTTTTTAAATAAAAAGATAATTATATAATAATAAATAAACAATTAAATAAAACTATTAATTTTTATACAATAATAATAATAATCGCGTTTAAGTATTTATATATAAAAAAATAAAAGAAAATTATATATATAAAGTTAATAAATAGTTTTTTTAAAATTAATAATAAAATAATAATAATTAAAAAAAAATTTATAAAAAAATCCAAAAATAATAATAAATTATAATATAAATATTAGAAATTTAAATTAAAGAAAAAATTTATTTGAAAAAAAAAATCGTTTATTATATATATAGATATAAAAAAAAAAATTATATTATTTAATATTAAATTTATAATATTAATAATATAACTTTATTTATTTAAAATATAATAATTATTTTTTATTATAATTATTATAGATTTATATATTTATTAAATAAAATTATTAAATAAAATTATTTTTTATTATATTTATTTTAATATAAATATTTTATAAATATTAAAATAAATTAAAAATATAATTTAATATTATAATTAATATAAATTTTAATATTTAAAAATTTATAATATATAGAATAAAATTATTAATATATTTTATATATAATAATCAAAAGTTTTATATATAAATATATATTAATATTATAATTTTTTAAATAATTAATATAATTAATATTTATTTAAATATATATATTTTATATAGAAAATTTATTTATTTATTATATATATTTTATTTAATTATATAATAATAATAATATTATTATAAAAAAAATAATTGTTATAATTAATAATATTTAGCCTATTATTATATTATAAAATTATTTGATAATTTCGATTTAAAAATTACATCGCTATATTATATTAATAAAAATAAAAATTTATATAATTAAAAAAATTCCTTTTAAAATTTATAGATTTTTAAATATTAATTTATAAATATTTTCAAAAAATAATTTTATATAAATAATAATAAAGTTTTAAACTATTAATTAAATTTTTTTCTGAAAATTTTATTATTTAATTTATTTTATAAAGAAATTATATTAATATTTTTTATAATATTTTTTATATAAATAATTAAAGTTATTTATTTATTTATTATTTTTATTTTAAAATTTATAATTTGATTAATATATTAAAAATTAAATATTAAATTTATTAAATTTATTTTTTTAATAATTTTAATAATTAATTTTTTAAAAATTTTTTCTAATTATATAAATTTTAAAATATTATAATATTTTATTCTATTATTTATAAATATATTAATAAATTTAAAAATTGATTTTTGTATTTAATAATAGATTAAAGTTATTTATAGAATTTAATTTAATTTAAAATAATTTTATTTTTTTTTAAATTTTAAAACTATTATATTAAAAGATTATTTAGTATAAATAATATAATAAACTATTATAATATATATATAAATCAATTCTAATAATATATAATTTTAATTACTTCGAATAAAAACTATTTATATAGCTAAAGTTTTTATTTTTTAGAAATAATTAAATAAGTTTTTTATATATATAATTTTTATATAAATTAAATTTTTATTTTATTTATTAAATATAAATTTTATAAAAATTTAAATAATATATCTATCAATAATATTTATTTATATTAATTTATAAAATTGATTTTAAATAAATTATTTAATAAAAAGATTAGTTTAATATTTTTTAATTTTATAATAATTAAAAATTTAGTATTATAAATAAAATAATAAAAATTAAAATATTAATATTTATATATAATTTCTAAAATAATATTAAAATTTATTAATAAATTATTTAAATTTTTTTAAAATAATAAATATATTTAATAATTTATTTTTATTATAATTTAAATTTTTTACTTTTTATTATATTTATATATTTTAAAAAATATTTAAAAAAAAATTATTATAATAATTACTAATATTAGAATTAAATAATAAGAATAAATTAATAATATTTTATATTTATTTTTTAATTTTATAATAATAAATATTAAAATCTAAAATTAATTTTATTAATAAAATTATATTTTTTTATTATAATTTTATATTATTTTTAATATATTCTATTATATTTTTATTATAAAAAATTATTTTATTAATTATATTAGAAAATTTGTTTTTTAAACTTATATATAAAATTTTTAAATAAATATATATATTTTAAAAACTAGTAATTATATTATTATTATTAGTTTAATATTTTTTATAATTATAAACTTTTTTTTATAAATACTTTTAAAAATAATTTAAATCTTTAAATATAAAAAAAAAACTAAAATTATAATATATTAAATATAATTTAATTAATATAAAAATATAATAAATATAAAAAATTTAATCTATATTAAATATATTTAAAAATATTAAATTTTAATTTTATTCTATTTATTAGACTTTAAATAAATTATTTAATTAAAAAATAATTTTAAATTTAAAAACTTTATTAAAATATTTATTAAAAAATTAATTATTTTTTTAAAATTATAATATAAACAATTTATTATTATAGTTTAATTATTTTTAAAATTAATAAATTTTTAATAAAATTATTAATGAAATATATTATAATATTAATAAATTTAAAAAAATATTAATTTATATAAATTAATATTAAAAATATTATTATTATTATAATAATTAAAATAAAAAAAAATTTATAATATATATTATTAGCTTCTTTTTTTTAAATTAGCGATTTAATAAAATTATATTTTTATTTTAATTATAATATATTAAAATTTATTATTAAAAAATTTAAGTTATAATTAAATAGTTTTTCTAAAGTTATTAAATATAATAAATCTCTTTTTTGATTATATAATTTATTTTTTACTATTAATTTTAATATTTTAATATTTTTAATAAATTTAAAATTTATTATTAATTTTAATAATTATTTTTTTAATTTTATTTTATATTTTTATTTTTATTTATTAAAAAAATTAAATATAAATTTAAAATATATTAAACTATTTATAAATATTATTATTATAATAATACAAATTTATTTATTTAATATTTAATTTATTAAAATAATTATAAATTTAATAATATTTATTTAATATTAAAATATTATTTTAATATTATTTAATTATTAATAAAAAAATTTAAATATTATTTTAATTTAAAATATATTTTAAATAATAATAAAATAATTATTAATATTAATATTATTATTAAATAATAAAAATAAATTAAAAAGTTTTTTATTAATAGTAAAAAATATTATTAAAAAATAATAATTTTATTAATTAATAGTATTTAATATAAATATATTATATAAAAAAATTTAATAAAATAAATAAAATAAAATATCTATTATAATTTAAAAAAATATTTTAATCTAAATTTATATATTTAAATTTAATATTTTTTATAATATATACTATTTTTTTATATTTATTATATAATAGTTAGTTTTTTTTTAAAAATTATTTCGAGCTAATTTATATCTACTCTTTTTATACTAGATTTAGTAAAAAAAAAGTCTAGTTTATATAAAAAATTAATTTTTACTCGTTTATTTATTAGTAATAAAATATTTTTAGTAAATAAAAAATACTAAAATTCAGTTAGATTTTGCAGTTAATATAACTTCTTTAGTTTTTTATATAGTAATATATAAAATAGTTTATTTTAAAGTATTAAATAAATATATATAAATATTATAAAAGTTTTCAAATATAACGAATAAAAAATATACAATATATAAAATCTGGTAATAAATAAGTTAATTGTTAAATCTCTATAAAATCGCTATAAAATATATAAAAATGCTAAGACGCGCTAGGCCTAATCCGGTAATAATACCTCGGTATATATTTTCCACGGTACTCTATAGCAGAACCGTAATAGAAAATTTGAATAAAAATTAATAGCGTTATTAACTATAGAAGATTTACGCTAGCGATTTTTATTACGCGCTCGCTAAAACAGCTTATAGGGCTGAAATAGCTGGTAGGGCTGAAAAGCTTTATAGGGCTGAAAAATCTAATAGAGCTAAAAAGTCTAATAAAATTAAAAAAATTTTTTTTTAAAAAATCAAAAAATTTTAAAAAAATAATTTAAAAAAGAATAATTAATTTATTAATTTTTTTAATTATTAATTATTTTATTTTATTATTTAATAGAAATTATTAAATTAAAAAAGAAATTAATTTATTTAAAATATTATATAAATTAATTATTTCGGATTTTTTAATTTTTAAAATTTTTAGTTTTTTAAATTATTAATATAATTATTATAAAAAATAAATATAAATTTTTAATAAATTTTTTTAAAAAAATTTCGGATTTTTTTATAAAATAATATTTAAATATAGTTTTTTTTTATTAAATAATTATAAATAATTTAAAATAAATTTAAATTAATTAAAAAATTTATAAATAATAAAAAAAATTAAAAATAATTAAAAAAAATTTATTAAATAACTTTTAATTTATATTAATTTAAATCTATTTTTAATAAATAATATTATTTATTTATAATTATAAAAGTTTTTAAAAAAAAATTTAAATAAATATAATATTTTATATTTATTTTATATTTATTAAATA
Organism: Opeltia flavorubescens; assembly: GCA_000442125.1. Taxonomy (NCBI): domain Eukaryota; kingdom Fungi; phylum Ascomycota; class Lecanoromycetes; order Teloschistales; family Teloschistaceae; genus Opeltia; species Opeltia flavorubescens. The sequence goes on from KE546979.1 coordinate 1,050,086, forward strand.
ATTTTAAAATAATTTTATTAATATAAATTTTTTTTAATATATTTTTAAAATAAATAATTAAATATATAAATAATAATTTTAAAATATATTTATATTTATAAAACTTTTAATTTTTATTTTATAATTAAAATAAAATTATAAATATTTTAATATTTATTAATTAAATATTAATTAAATATTTTCTATTATTTTTTTTATAATTATTATAATAATTTTTATATTAATTTTAATAAAATAAAAATTTAATATTAATAAATAATAGTTCTTTTTTAAATTTTATAAAAAATATTAATTAATAATACTATTTAATAAAAAAATAATATTATATTTATTAATTTTAATAATTTATCTTATATATATATATAAATTATAATTTTATTATTTTATTTTATTAATTAGAATTTTTATATAAATATAATTTTTTTTTTAAATTTATTATTTATTGTATATTTATTATTAGAAAATTTAATATTTAATAAAATTTATTTTAATAAATTTAATATTTTTTTATTTTATTGTTTAAAGTTTTTTTTCTAGAGATTTTTTAATAAAATAATATTTAATTTTTTAATTAATTATATATATATAAACTTTAGTAATTATTATTTTATAAATTTTATAGTTTTAATAATTATTTATTTAATTTTATTGTATTTTTAATTAATTTTTTAATAAAAGTTATTAGTAATTATTTAGAATAATAAATTAGTTAATTTTTTTAATTAATTTATTTTTAATTAATAAATTTTAAAAATTTATAAAAATATTTTTAAATTAATATATAATAAAAAAAAATTTTAATTCTAAATTTTAATAATTTAAATAGTTTTATTAATATTTAAATATATTATAATATAAATATATATTTTTTTCTATTTATAAATATTATTTTATTTTATTTTATTATTAATTTTTATTTTATAAAAAAAAATTATTATAATATATTAAATAAATTATATTTTTTTTATTTATTTTATTAAAATATTTTTATATTAATTATTATAATTTTATCTAGAACTAATATAAATAAATATATATTAATATTTTAAAATTTAATATTTATTTAAATATATTAAAATAATATTATTTTAAAAATTTTATTTTAATAATAATAATATTAAAATATTATATAAAACTTTTTTTTTTAATATATTATTAATAATTTTAATTTTATAATATAATAAATAATAAATTAAAAAGAAATTTAAAAATAAATTTATATAATTTTTTTTTTATAAATTAAAAATTTTATTAATTATTAATAAATATATATTTTTATATATAATTACTATATATCTTTTTATTATAAATAAATATTAGTTAATATTATATAAATTAAAATAATTTACTATTTTTTTATTAATATCTATTTAAAATAAATTAATAATATATATTTTTTATTATAATTTAAAAATAATTAATACAATTATTAAATATATTAATATAAATATTTTTTTTTAATTTAATATTTTTTTTAAAATTAAATTAAATAAATATATATAAAAAAATATTTAATTATTTATAAATATTTTATTAATATTATTATAGATAATAATAGTTATTATTACTATTTTATTATATAATACTAGTTAGTATAAATAATCGATTAAATAGTTTATTATAAAATAGATTTTTAATATAATATATATACTATATTTATTTATTATATTAATATAATAGTAGTTAATTATTAATATTATTTAATTATTAATCGATTTATAATTTTTTATTTTTTTTTATTAAAAATTTAATATTTTTTAATAAATTATATAAAACTATTTATTATTTAGTATTAATTATTATTATATTATTTTATATTATTTTAATATAATTAATTCTATTAAAATTAAATAATTATTTTATTTTAGTTATATTTTAAATAATTAAGTTCCTTTTAATTATAAATAAAATATATATTTATAATATATTTACTATAATTAAATATATTTTTAATTAAAATATTTAATACTATTAATATTTTATAAAATATTATTACTAAAAATTTATTCGTTTAATTAATTATATTTAATTAATTATAATAAAAAAATTAAAATTTCTATTTTAATAATTTATAAATACTTCGGCCTTTTAAAAAATAATTATATATTTTATAGTATATATTATAAACTTTTACTAATATTTAAAAATAATAAAATATATAAAAAATAAAATTAAATTTATTATAAATACTATTAATATAATTAATATTTTTATATAATATTAAATATTTTTAAAAAAATTATAAAATATTTTATAAATTTTAATTATATTATAATTTCTATTAATAAATAAAGTAGTTATATAATAAATAATTTTAAAAGTATAAGTTTAAATATATTAAAATAATAATAAAAATCAAATATTTTAAATTTATAAAATTTATTAGAATTGAAAAATAGAATAAATAATAATAATTATTCTAGTAAATTTAATTCAAAAAAAATAAAATTATTCGATTTTTTTCTAATAGTATAAATTAATAAAGAAAATTAATTTTATAATATTTATTTTTTTATTAATTATATTAAAAATACTATTATTATATATAATAATATATTTATAAAAATCAATTTTTTTTTATATTTTCGAAATAAAATAATAAAATAGTATATAAAAATATTTTTTATTTTAAAAAAATAGATTTATATTTATTAAATAATATTATTAAAAAATAATATAATATTTTTATTATTAAATAAAAAAGATTTATTAAAAATTTATTTATTAAATTAATAGATAAAAAATATATAATAGCTAATAATAAAAATTAGTATAAATCTACTAGTTAAATTTAAATAATTATTTATTATATTAAAATATTTAAAATTATTAATATTTATTAATAATTTATTTTTATTTATTAAAAAATATTAACGAAACTAAAAGTTTTTATTAAATAATCGATTAATAATATTATAATAATATTATTTATTAATATTTTTAAAATTAAAAAAAAAATATATAATTTAATATAATAATATTATAATATTACTAGTTWTATAATTAATTATATTTTTTTTTTAAAATTAAAATTAAAATTATTAATTAATATTATATTAGTAAAATAAAAAACTGGTTTTTTAATTTCGAGTAAATAACTAGTGGATTTTTTAGCTCCGGCGGTCTCGGGCTAGATTTTAGCGCTAAAATATATAATAAATTAGTCCGGGGCTAGCCCTAATTTAATTTATTATTAGAAAAAATATAATAATAAAAAAAAACTAATAAAATTAATAAAAAGTTATTTTTAATTTTTTAAAAATTTTAGCGCTATATACTAGCGCTAAATCCGTTATATCCGAATTTTTGAAAAAAATTTTTAACTTTATTATTATTTTATTAAAGTTTTAGCGCTATAAATATTTATATTAAATAAATATAAATAATTTTTCGAACAATTTAGCGAAATTATATATATATATTAATTCGGTCTATTATTATAAACGTTAATTAATATAATATATTAATATTATTATTATTTACTATTAATATTTTTATTAAAATATTTTTTTTATATTAATAAGCGCTAGCCGTTTTATAAAAGGCTCGAGGCGCTTATAATACTTTTAGGTTAGTCCCGGCGGCCCTATTAGCAAAAAAGTAACCAGTTAATAGTAAAAAAAAAAAAAAAATACGCTTTAAACGCTTGTAAACTATTTTTTACTATTTATTAAATAAAAAAAAATAATAAAATATAAAATCGGCAAAAATAAATAATAAATAAATTTAATATTTTAAATTTTTAAAATTTAATACCTATTAATTTTTATTAAATTCCGTTTTATAATAAAAAGCTTTTAGTAAAATAACTAGCTATATTAATATTATATAAATATTATTTTTAATATCTAGGCTAAAATAATATTAGTATAACTATTTATAGAATTTTTTTCTTTTATAAATTAATATAAGCTAATTAATTATAATTAATTTTTTAAATAATTTTTTTTTATTAAAAAATTAGCTCTAGATATTTATAAAGAAATTATCTATTTATAAATATTTAATTTATTTATAATAGCTTATATAATTTGAAAATCGAAATATAATTTTATACTAGTTTATTAATTTATACCAATTTATTTAATTTAAAGTTAAATCGACTTTTTTATTAATATTTAAATAGGTTCCGAGCGGTAATATATTAGTCTCGAGTATTATAGAGCCTGGTTTATAAACTTCTGGCCTTTAGAATTTTAGCTGGCTCGGGGCGCTTCCGCGCAAACTTTTATTTTATCGATATATTTTAATAAATTAATAAATATTTAAATAGTAATTTTCTATTTTATTAATTATTTTAATTTTTTTAATAATATTAATTTTATAATAATTATTTATATAATATTTATTATTTATTATAAAAATAGAATTATAGTTAATAATATAATTACTAGCTAAATTTTTTCTATTAGTTTTATCCGCTACTATAATAGTTTATATTTACCGGATTATTATTTTATAAATTAATACTATTAGCTTTAATTATAAATTCTAATTTATATTTAAATTAAAATTTATTAAATTTATTATAAATATTTAAATATTTAAACTAAAAATATTTAAATTAATAAATACGCCCGAATAAAAAACGCTAATAATTAAAATAATAAATATTTAAATAAAACGCTAAATAATTATAATAAAATTATAAATTTAAAATTATTATATATTAAATATTAATCGATATTATATTATTATTTATAAATAATACTACGGATATAATATTAAAAGTCGACTTTAATATATTAAAATTATAATAAAATTATTATAAAAATAATAAATATAAATTACTTTAATTAAAATAGTATTAAAATTAAAGAATATATAATTATAATTATAATAATTATAAAAAAAAAAAAAATTTAATTAAATAATTATTTTTTAAATTATTTTATTAATATTATAAATATTATTATTTTCTATTATTATTATAATAAAAAGTTTTTTTTAAAAATAAAATTTTATTAATATTTTTATAAGAATTATTATAAAAACGTTTATAATAATAATAAAATAATATTTAGTAATTTTATTATATTTTATTAAAAAAATAAATTTAGTTTACTAATTCTTTAAATATTACTATTAATATATAAATTTTTTATTAATCGAAATAATATTAGTTTTAATTATAATTTTTATTATTAAAATTATATTTATATTTTAATAATTTTTATTTTTGATATAAATAGAATAAATATTATCTATTTAAATTTTAATTATAAAATTTAATTAATTAATAAAAAATAACTTTATTAATATTTATTTAAAGCTAAATTAAATATTTAAAAAATAATTACTTTTATTTCTATTTATAATCTAAAAATAATTCAATATTATATTAATAAATATATTACTATTCCGGTTTATTTATTAAATAAAAAAAACGGTAATTAATTTTTTATTTATTTTTAACGCGAGTTTTATTTATTAAATAATCTTTATATTAATATATTTATAGAAATAAATATTATAGAATTTCAAAATATAATTATAGATATTAAATAGAAAAAAACTATTATTAATAACTATAAAGTTATAATTAATATCGATATTTAAAAAAAAGAATATTTTATAAAATAATAGTTACTAATAATATATATTATAATAATTCTATTATATAATTAATTTTTTATTTTAATTATTTTATTTAATTTATTAATTAATTATAATTTTATTTTTAAATTTTTATTTAATATTTTAATAAGTTTTTTTATTTATTTAATTAATAATAGATTTAAAAATATTCTAATAAAAAATAAAATTAATAAAAAAATTAAAATATTATAAAAAACCTATTAAAATATAATATAAAAATTTAAATATAAAAATTATTTTTAAATAAATATATTTATAAATCTAGTAGTAATAATTTTAAAATTAAAATAAAATTAATTTTTAAATAATAGCTTTAATAATTATAATAGTTATTATTATAGTAGTTTTACCGGTTATATTAGAAATTAAACTATTTAATAGTATTATAGTTTATAATAACGCTTTTATTATAATAAAATTCGAATAAATAATTAAAAAATATTTAAATTTATAAATAAATTAAAGTTTTATTAATTTATTTAAAAAAAATTATATAAAAATTAAATTATATAATAATTAATAGATTAAATTATTTATTAAAACGAAAATCTATTTATTAAATATTTAAAATCGATAAATAATAGATAAAATTTTTAGTAAACTATATAAATAAAATTTTTTAGAATAAATAAAAAAAGTAATATTATTTAATTATTTTATATTTATAATATAAAAAATTTTATTAAATAAAAAAAGGAAAAATTATTTTATTATTAATATATATATTTTAAATAAATTAAATATTTATAATATTTATCTATTATTTTTATAATTAAAAATTATTGTTAAATTTTAAAGCTATTATTATATATTAATATATAATATTATTTTTTTTTTATTAATAGCAAATTTATTTAAATTTTTATTATTATTTTTTTATTAATTTTTATTATAGTTAAAAGATTTTTCTAATATTTATTATAAGCTATATTAATTTAATAATATATATTTATTATTAAATAGATATAATTTTTAAAATAATTAGAAAATATACTAGAGTTTATATATATAATATAATAATCAGTTTAAAAACGTTTAATTAGTATATAATAAAATTAAAAAAGTTATTTATTTTATTTTTATAATAAAATATTTCTATAATATTAAATAAAACTTAATTAAAATATTCTAATATTAAATTATTTTAATAGTATATTAATTTCTTTAATTTATTAACGGCGAAAAAAAAGATTGCAATTATAATAAACCTATAGTTTTTTATTATATTAATAAATTTTAAAAATTAATTAAATCTTACCGGTTATTTATAGAATTATATTTATTTTTATTTATAATTAATAGAATTATTAAAACTAATATCGATAAAAAAAAATCTATAAAAATCTTTTAATTTTTAAATAAAAATACTAATTTTTTTAGATTTTATAATATAAATATCTTTTAATAATTTAAAAATAATATTTTTAAAATTATTAATTTTAATATATTTTAATTTTAAACGGATACTTTAAATTAATTTAAAAAAATTTAAAAAAATTCGGTTTTAATATAATTATTTTTTATATTATAAAAAATATTTTTTTTTAAAATTATTTTTTATATATAATTATTTAATCTATTATATTTCTTTTAAAAATATTAATAATTATTAAAAAAAATTATTAGTTTATTAAATTAAAAATAGTAAATTATATTTAAATAATTAAAAAAATTAAATAATTTAAAAAGTTTTTAAAATAAATAATAATTATTTAAATTAATTATTTTTCAGTTTTTAATATTATTAAATAAAATTCTATTATTATTATATTATCGATAAAAAAAATATATATTATAAATATACTAGTTAATTTTTTAAATAATTTCGTTTAAATATATAATATAAATTTAAAAAAAAATATATTATTTTAAATATATTATTAAAGTTAATAAATATAGATACTAATTTATTTAATAATAATTAAAATTATATTTAATTTAATATTATTATTATAATAATATTAATTAAAATAAATAATAAATTTAAATAGAAAATTATTTTAAATTATTAAAATAACGAATTATTAATAAAAATAATAAAATAAATCGATAATAGTAATAAATTAAATAAAAATATAATTATTTCTTTTATTTAATAAATTATACTATTTATTATATATTTATTATAAATTAATATTATAATAAATTAAATATTTATAATAAATATTAAATTTAAATTATAATAGATATTAAAAATTAAAATAAATCAAAATTTTATTTATTATATAGATAAAATAATAAACTATTATTATTTATATATTTTTCTAATAGCTATTAAAAATATATCTATAATAATATATAATAAAAACTATTTAAAATTCTAATATTATTATAATTATATTATAATATTTTAATATATTTATAAATTTATATTAAATATTAATCTAATTATTTAATATTATAAATAAAATATTATTATTTTTTTAATAAATTATAAATAATATTTATTTTATTAATATTATTTTATATATTAATAATTAATTTTATATTAATATTATTAAAATTTAAAGTTTTAAATTTTATAGATTTTAATAATATAATATTTATTATATATAAATATATTTAATAAATAATATTTATATTAGATAAAAAAATATAATTAGTAAAAAATTAGGCTAATATTATATTAAATAAACTAGTATTTAATAATTAAATTTTATTAAAAGCTATTATTTTAAATTAAAATATAAATTTTTTATTAAAATTTTAAACTATTTTATTTTAATTTAAAAAAGCTCGAAATTTTTAAAAAAAAATTTTAAAAAATTAAAATTTATAATAATTATATTTAATTATTTTAATATTTTAATTAATATTTTAAAAATTATAAAATATAAAATAATTAATTTATTTAGTATTTTAATTAAATTTTAATATTTTTTATATTTAATAGTTCCTGCTAAATTTAATAAAAATATAATTAATAATTAAAAAATTCAATAAATTAATTATTTCTCTTTTAATAATTTTTTAAAATTTTTTTTTTAAATTTTTTTTTTATTTTTTTAGCTTTATTAGGCTTTTTAGTTCTATTAGATTTTTTAATTCTATTAGATTTTTTAGTTTTATTAGCTTTATTAGCCTTTTAAACTTTTTTAGCGAGCGTATAATAAAAATCGCCAGCGTAAATTTTCAATTACTAATAATATTATTAGTTTTTTTCTAAATTATAAAATTTTTATACTATTAGAATATATTTATTAAAAGCTGTAAATTAAACTATTTTATATATTATTATATATAAAATTAACTGAGTTATTTAAACTATAAAATCTAGCTAGATTTTAATATTCTTTATTTATTTAAAATCCTTATTATTAATCGATAAACGGCTAAAAATCAATTTTTTACCTAAATTGAACTTTTTTTTTTGAATTCTATTATACAAAAAGTAGATTAAATATTAACTTTTTTTATTTTATCGTTAATAGTTTTTAAATAAATAATATTAATATATTAATAAATTAAATAATAAAAATTAAATTAAAATTTTATATTTATTAGTTAAAAAATATAATATACTAATTATTAATATTATAAAATATTTAAATATTTTTTTATAATTTATTTATTATAATACTAAATTTATTATTAAATAAAATTTTATATAAAATAATTTTCAATTAATTATTAAATTTATTTTTAAATATTAATTAATAGTATAATTATATAAAAATAAAAATTTAAATATTTAATATTATAATATTTATTTAAATAAATATAAAATATTATTATAATTATTAATATTAATTCATTTTTATTTATATATATAATTAAGCTTTATTATAATTTTATAAAAAATATAATATATTATTTATAATAAATATTATAATAAAATTAATATAATAATTTATCGAATCTTTTTAAATAAATTAATATATTAATTATTTAATATATAAATTTAAACTATTTATATATTAATATATTAATTTATAATCTATTATAATATAACTAAAACTAGTACTAGTATTTATATTTTATTTTTTCTAATATATTTATTCTAATTAATTTAATTTAGTATTTATTAAAAGCGATATCGATAAATAAATCTTTTTTAAATTAAATATTTATTAAATAAATATATTATTAAATAAAATCGTTAAATAATATTAATTATTTAATTTTTTATTAGATAATATAGCTACGGATTAAAATATAATAAATAGTATACAATTAATAAATTAGATAATATTATTAATATTATCGATAATTATAAATAATTTATTATTATTTAATTAAATAATAAAAAAAATAATAAATTTAAATATAATTTAAATATTACAATTGTTTAAATAAATAAATTTAAATAGTTTTTAAATATAATTATACCGTTATTTTAATTACTCGAAATTTAACGATATTTAATATAAATTATTTTTGAATTTTTGTTTTAATAATTATTTTTATTATTATTTTATTTATATTTTTAATTAACGTTTTGAAAAGCGAGTAATTACTAGATTTTTATTTAATTATATCGATTTATACTATAATTTTTTACGCGTTTATATTTATTTATATTTTTTTAAAATAAATTAAAATTTATTTTATTATATTTATTTTTATTATTTTAAATTATTTTTTTAAAATATTTATTATAAATATAATTAAATAATATTTTGGGTAATATATTTAATAAAAATTTAAATAAAATAATATTTAATAAAAAAAATAATAAAATAAAAATTAGAAATTTTAATTTTAAAAAAAAAATTTTTGATTCGCTTTTTTTAAATTCTAATATAGTTAAAAAAAATAATAAAAAAAATCTAGTTAAATTTATTAATATTAGAAGTATATATTATAATATTTAATATTAATTTTTTTTATTAAATTATAAATTATATCGATTTTTTAATTATTATTATTAGATTAAATAGTTAATTTTTTTAGCTAAATTTTAATAAAAAAAAAAGTTCTAATATTTTTTAAAATTTCGTAAAATAAAATCTAGAATTATTATTATAAAATATAACTAATATAATATAAAAAACTTTTTTTAATTTTAGAAAATTAAAATTTAAATTTAATATTAATTTAATTTTTTTTCCCGATTTAATAAATTATTTATTGAAATTTTATAATAGATTTATTAATAAAATTATTATTAATAAAAAAATATTTAATAATTTAGTAATATTTATAAAAATTAAAATTATAATTTTTTAAAAATTATTAAAAACTAATATTAAAAATATAATTATTAAAAATAGTTTTTATTTAAATTTTATAGAAGTTTTATCTAGAAATATTACTATTAAAGATAATAAAATAAATTTATATACTTTTTAATATATTAATTTTATAATAAATAAAATAGTTATTAAAATTTAATAAAAATAATAAAAAACTAAAAATATTTAAAAAATTTATTATAATTTTATTAATAATTAAATAAAAATCTTTATTATATTATTAAAAAATATTGGTAAATATAAATACTTTTATATAATATATAAATTTAATTAGTTAAATTTTATTAAATAGACTATTATTTAAAAAATTTAAATAGAAATATTAATAAAATTTATTATTTAAATATATATTAATATTATAAAAAAAATTAAAATAAATTTAAAAGAAAATATAATAAAATAACTATATTAAATAATTTAAAATAAAATATTTAAATAATTAAAAAAGAAATTTATTAATAAAAAAATAAAAAAAAAATTATTATTAAAATCCGATTTTAATTAAAAAAAAAATATAAAAAAAAATAAATTAATAAAAAAATAAAATTTAAAATTATATTTATTAATTTTTTTTAACGGCGAAATATTTAAATTTAATAATAATAATAAAATAAAAAATATTTTTTTAATTATAATAAACTAATTTTTAATATTTTATTTTTTATATTATAATAATAGTTTTAATAATAATTTTTAGCGTTTTTAAATTTTTATTTTATTTATTTTTTTTTAAATTTTATTAGTAATTTATTAAATAAATATTATAATTTTTTTAAAATAAAATTTTTTTTATAATTTTTTTTATAATAGTAATAGTTTTATAATATAATAACGAAATTATAATAAAAATATTTTTTTTTAAAATACTATACTATTATAAATAATAATAGTTACTATTTTTGTATTTATATAATTTTAATTAGTATAAATAATTAATTAAATAGTTAATAATAGATTAAATCTTTAATATAATAAATATATTACAATTATTTACTATATAAATTATTTATAAATATATTTTAATAATATTTTTTATTTTTAATTAATATTTTATTTATTTATTTAAAAATATTATTATTTATAAAATAAATTATTTCAAATAAAATAATAATAATAATTATAAAAATATTAATATATTATAATTTAAATTTCTTAATTAGTTTTTATATATTTATAAATTTATAAAAAAAATAAATTATTTTTTAATTATAAATTATAAAAATAAAATTATAAATAATAAAAATATTTAAATTTTTTATATAAAATTTACTAATAGTTTTTTTAATTAAAATTTAAAAATTTTAATTTTTAAATATTATAATAGAATTATTATTAAAAATTTTAATTATTTTATAAAATTTTTTATAAAGTCTTTTTTATTTAATAAAATAAATAATTTTTTAAAATTTATTATTTTAAATTATAAAATTAATTTTTTTAAAATAAAATTAATATATATTAATATAAAATATATAAATAATATAAATTATAAAAATTTATAAAAAAATTTAATTTATTATAAAAATTATTTTATATTTTATTAGAATATTTAAAAATAAAAAAATTAAAAATTAAAAATATTAAAATAATAATAAAATTAATAAAACTTTTTAAATTAATAAAAAAAATATATTTTTTTTTTAAATAAATATTAATTAAATTATAATTTTATTATTATTTTAATTTAAAACTATTATTATAAAAATAAATAAAAATTTAATTTTTTATATATTATATTTTATTAAATTTATTTTTAAAATAATATAAATATATATATATTTATATATATTTTATAATATATTTTAAAAAAAAGGATTTATTTATAAAATTTATAATTAAATAAATTTTAATATTTAATAAATTTAAATTTAATTAAATATATTAATTTAATAATTTTTTTTTAATTATAATAATTTATTAGCTTTTTTTAATATATTTGCTTTTTATTTATATTATATAATTATAATAAACTTTTATTAATTTATATTATCTAATATTTTATAATTAATTTTTTATTTAAATAAAATTTAATTAATTTTTAACGGTAATTAGTAAATAGATTAAACGCGTGGTTATACGATAATAATAAAGTTTTTAATAGTAATAGGTATATTGGTACTGCAACTGTTTATACCAAGGAGTTGCAAGAGTTCTGTAAAAGCCTAATCGCCCAAAATGGATGCCAAGGCTGTAGGCGATTGTACGGCCACCAACTGAGGTAACGACCCATGTTCAGCTGACACTCTACTTTCTCTCCTTGAGTGAATCTTTCATTACCAATAGCCATCGAGTCTTGCATAAATTCTGGAATCAGCATGGTCAGCTGCCCTAACTTCCGCTTCCCCGCCTGCATGACAGTTGCACTAATTGGCACCGCAAACAGCCGTGGCTTGCTCCGAGGATGGTCTCGACCAAAGCTAGTCCCTTTACAACGTTGCTATTGTGCATAGACCTACAGCCCAGCTTTGGTTGACGAGGCTTGGCTACTGCAGCTGACGGATTGTATCAATCAACTTTTGAAGCGGTCAATGGCCTGTCTCGTATACCCGCTCACGGGCAAGAGCCACGAGCTCGTCTCCAAGATACCTCCCAGCGGGCATATAAGAAAATGGCCAGCCTCTCCTCAGGCTCTTGCAATTACGCTCCGACCTGATCATCAATATATCCTTGGCCTGCGCACATTATTGTAGAAAGTCGTCACGGACGGAATCGAAGGTATGGCTGACTTACCCTCGGCGTGGAATGCTCCTGTAGATGATCGCATCGAGATTCTTGCCGACCGACTCGGGCAAATTGATTTTGCGAAAGAGGTTCCAGGATTGAAATCCGTCTTAGATGACTACCTAAATCCTGAAATCAAGACTACTAAAGTTGACTTCCACCGGGGTCTCCTGCAAACCTTCAAGAAGTCTGAGACGGATAACACCTACCAAGATTTGCTCGCAAAGTACTCGGAGGATGAACAATCCAGGGTCGAAAAGTTTGTGGATGGCCAGGACCCCAGCAAGGTTGGCAAAGGCTTTTTCATGGGGCCCAGTATGGGCGCTCGAGAGGAAATAGATCTTTTGCATCTTGCTGAAAAGGTCACTATCACCGCTGATGGCTCTGAGCATGTTGATGGGCTCAGTAGCGATGAGCTGAAGAAAAGGGATTCGCATTTCCATCGCTTTGTCGAGTCGCTTGCCGACTTCTTCCAACTTCACAAAGAGAAAGATGCCGTAACAGTATGAAATCACTAACAAAATTGGGGGTCTTTAATTGACCATGCATAGGTGTACAAGAACGCTCAATTCCAGAATTGGGGCATCACTGTCACGAATCAGCCGCTCTACACGTGCATGCCAACGAGTGTTAAGGGCGCACAGCGCATCGTCAAATTTGCAAAAGAAAAGAATTTGAGCGTTCGTTGCGCCGGCTTTCGTAAGTGCTTTACAGACCCATAACCTGAGGGTATTTACTAATTCTTGAGGCATGGTCAGGACACTCCTGGTCACCGCTCTTCGGAAGCAACGGGCAGATCTTGATTTCTCTCTTGAGTCTAAGAACCGCAACACACCTGCCGAATATAACCTCTTTACCTCTTCCTGAGTCAAACCCCACCGAGCTGGAAAGCATCGATGTAGTACCGGGCACTGCCCGAACAACCGGCAACACGCTTGTACGGGTAGGCGCTGCTTGTACCAACGAACGCCTTAGGCGCTGGTGTGTGAAGCATAGAAAGCTCACACTCCCATTGAATGTGATCATGGTCGAAATCACCTTAGGTGGAAGTAATGCTCCGATTTGCCACGGCGCTGGGCGTCAGCATCAAACCCTCAGTGACCTCGTACGTTCGATTGAGTATATCGATGCGAATGGGAACCTTCGAACGGTGGATAAGCCGGAATATCTGCGCGCAGCAGCTGGCTGTTTTGGACTCATGGGCGTTGTCACGCATCTAACGCTTGAATTCCAACCGATGACATATGCCAACATGACGCCTGTGAAGATACCGGTCATGAAGGCTGTCCCACCACCTCCAGGGATGCCTGACTCTGCGATACCTAAAGCTCTCCTCATCCAGCGCACTCCCGAAGAAAAAGCCGCAGACCAAGCTCTTTTTGAAAAGCGTGCGAGCGACGATTTCTACAGCGAATGGTTCTGGTTTCCATATAGTGACTACAGCTGGGTAAACTGCTGGTCCGACACTACCGACGCTGCCGACGCCACTGAGTACCCCGATGACCTGCACATATTCCTCGCCTTCGTCCAAACTTTCACTATGAACGTGCTGCAGAACACACCTCTCCTAGCCAAGCTAATCGCCGCCACCCACCTTAACGAAGCAGCTGTAACTCTCATCTCGCGCGCCGCTATGTTCGCATTGCCAGACAAGCCAATCAAGACGTACGTAACTGATGCCCTCCACTTCCAGCGCGCCATCCAGAACGTTCGTGTCCGCGACATCGAAGTCGAACTCCCGCTCCTCCCATCCGCCTCCGATCCCAAGAAACCAGATTACGCGCTCGTGCAGAAGGCGTGGTGGGATGCCATCCTCACCGTCTACCGCCACAGCGACACCTGCCCCATGCGTATGCCCCTCGAGATGCGCGTCATGGGTTCCTCGGACATCATCATGGCACCGCAGCGCTACAACACTCTGGGGACTTGCTCCATCGAGGTCCTGACGCTGTACTCCGCACGGAATCTCTGGCATGATTTCGCGCAGGAGGTCCTGGATGGGTGGATGGCGTTGAGGGATCCGCAGGGTAAAGAGTTGAAAATCCGACCGCATTGGGCGAAGGAATGGGTAGGGTTTCAAGTTGGGGGAAAGAAGTGGGAGGATGTGCTGAGGACGGAGACGTATGTAGAAGAGATTAAAGAGTTTCGGGATGTGCTAGTGAAGATTGGAAAGGAGCAGGGGTGGACACTGCAGGACTTGAGGAAGAGATTCGGGAATGGGTTCTTGGAGGACTTTTTTGGGTTTCCATCCGGCTGAGAGATAGTGAGCAAATGGAGGTTGATGGTGGGCGATGATCTTATTATTAGTGAGTGAAGACCCTGTAACGTGATCCCACTCCTCGATCCCAGAAAGCGGTAATTCTCTGATTTCCATTGGTCCTGCATACCGAAAGGGAGAATGGAAGCTGTGTATCTCATTTCGTCCACGCCATGTTGCTTCACTTCTTCTACAAGAGAATCAAAGATATCCCGAGACGCTTGCTGGCCCTGATTGGCTTATCTGAATTGACTGGATCCTAAAAGGAATAAGGCGTGGAATATATGACAAGGATATGGGCTGGGCGGACAGGAAAGTGTTCTTAGAAGCGGATCGATGCGTGCTGCATTGCAGAAAAAGCCGGTGGTAGCTTTAAAGCAAAGCGAAAGTGAGAGGCAAAAAGAGTTCTCACGGGGAACTTGACAGATGAGTATGGGCTATGCTGCACAGCACCTTGCAAGCGGTTTATGGTTTTAGGTGATTGGAAATACCCGTGCCAAGTATAAACCTTCTTTCATTTATTTGTCGGCGGATGGAATCATTATCCTAGACTTTTTGTTTTTCTCATCTTGCTAATGCTATCGAGAAGGCTTTTAAATTTGCTTTTGCTTTTGCTTTTGCTTATTTTCGTGCTTTTGTCTTGATCCATTGCCTTCTTTCTTTCTTCTTTGTCAAAATGTATTGTGAAGCCTCGATTGCACGCCTCTTCAGATCATTAAATCGAAGCTGATTGGCACGCTGATGTTATTATTAACATTCCCCAGCTGATTTTACAAGCCCGACCAACCGATCAGCTACTCCGAGCCATCCTTAAAGATTTGCTGATCGTGGTACATATCAGTACACATGAATCTGCACGGTCCATGCACCAGATCGGCTTCCCCCTCTTTTATTTTGGAGAAGCTTCCGAACCAGTTCCATACACGCGATGATCCTTACTCTATTACTTAATTGGGCTACTACTCGAAAACCTTTTTAGGATACTTGCCGGTCATGGTAGATATCAGCCTCCGTGAGTCTGCATGGCCAATGCACCTTATTTACTTTCCCCTCTTTTGTCATGGAGAAGCTCCTAAACAAAGGCAACATAAGATGATACCCGTCCCAACGCAAGCGATGAAGAAAGAATTCCGCAAAATAATTTTGTTCTCCCGCTGCACTTGTTGCCGGGCTTCCGCCGCTATCCAGTAGCAATATTATCATCATCATGGCTTTACCTTATCCTGAAGGTGAAGTCCTTTTCAGGAGATCGGCTCTTTGGCATCAAAGTGGATTCAACGCAGGCGATGCATCCTTGTTCTACTCACATGCCCTCGTCGAGACCGTCTGGAATATAGCCTTCGTTCAAGGCCGGAGTGTCGATACAAGGGAGTGGTCACACCCTCGATCTCCAATGAACGTGGTGAAGGGCCAATTGTGGGCAACCCATTTCGGATTTTTCAGTTATCAGAGGGTCAGCTTCGGCCCCAACAAAAATGGACGCGGCATCACTCGGCGTGTTGCACTCGGATGCAACAATAATGGCAATGAGGCGCGCGACTTCGACTCGGGAGGCCCTCATAAAGTATGTATAATGCCCCTTCAACTGGGAAACGAACCATACATGTTCATGGATTGCACTGCCCCTATTCGAGCCGTCTACTTCCCGTTGGCACATGTTTGCTCCGAAGCCTTCCCGGACATATGCTCCTATATTATGGTAGACTTCCGTCTCCGGGAAACCATCAACTTTTACTCGCCCGTAGGTATGTGGAATGATCGGTATTTAGCCTGGCTCTCCGACAGGGAGGGCTTGGGAAGAGAACATTGGCAACGTTCTCTAGTATTTGACCTCCAAGGCATATATCACTACCTGTCTCTACCCCGTCAGCTACGTCATCCGGATCAGGGGCTCTACAGTGCCAAGAACAGAGACGACATCCTCATCTCGCTATGTTTGGCCTCGGCGGTCACACCGACAGCAGGAGTGTCCGAGGAACTCATGAAACAGCGCGAGCGAAAGGTTGAATTCAATCGGGAGATGGACCTTGCTCGAGTAGTTTCGGCCAATCTTGGAGTGGACCTTGTCTGGGCGCCTTACGAGTACAGCAGCTTCCTGTTCAATCTTTTCACATCGCTTGCCGAACTAGCACTAGGGTTTATCCCTGTGGTAGGCCCTCTACTATCACTTGGCTTCTCTATCACAATCACTGCAATCACGGATCCTGATTTTTTCAAAGCTGACAATCTCCGGGGCCTCCATTTGGATTTTCTTGAGGCGATCATGGACTCGGGTACGAGGTCTAAGAAGTACATGACGCCAGGATTCAGCTTCGCGCCTGGTGGGGAGCGTTCGGTGGATTCCGAAGTGTACAAAACCTTGATCAGCTCAATGAAGGAGAAGGTGGAGCGGGAAGGTTTCAAACCGTCCCCGGCCTTTTCTGCTCGTTTACAGGGCTTGGATGATCGCGCAGGGCACGAGCCAGGTTTCCGAAGGCAACCGTTGCCAATAACTGAGGGCGAAAATTCAGCAATGACCGGAGAGCAAGAGGATGGCGTTCATGGCCAAGAAGTGTCCCAAGTCGTTCTCCACAAATCTCCACAGCTTGCGTACGGAAAGGGATCGGTTAAAGTCGATGTTACATGTGAGTCTCGGAGAGTGAAGGAGTGCACTATCAGGTTTGATTGACGACGGGTACCCATGAATCCGAACGAAGTAGGGATGTCGCTAGCAGGGTTTTCGCTTAATACATTTGAGCCGTTACTGTCACACATAATGTTTAATATATCCTACATTCCTCGACACACCTATGCTACTGTTGCCCATCTGGCCACTCACTCTTCCTGACCTTTCACAACACTTGGCACGGATTGTAAGATTGCAACAAGAAGCAATATACACATCAGAATACTTCTATGTCCTACAATAGGCTTGCTGACTTTCCCGAAGAGAAGATGATTTCCTCATTGCACCGATCAGAGAGAGAGTCGAGTGGAAGAGAATGTTATTCCCCGATCACGGAAAACCAGTCGAAAACCCCTTCTACTAACGTAGAAGCCGCGTCGGGAAACTGACAGTCAGTAGTGGATTTGGGTTGAAATCAACGGACACCCTAGGCACGCTTAGTTTGTGGTAAATCGTGGCGCCAGCTGGTGCCAGAATGCACAAACTTTGTAGTAAGTCTAACTTTTGGTCTGCCGGCCGCAAGAGTCATCTATTTTAAAACGCTGCCAAAAATCTTGATATCATCGCGGTCGGTGACCTTCAATCACGCTCGTTTTCGAAGACCTTGGCTTGTGACACGCCCGACTACTGTCTGCTACGCCTCGGATTGGTCTGAAATCCGTTAACTAGAAGACGGAGGACGCTGTGTCTAGTCACGGCGAAAGGCATCATGATTTCATCTTATTGAGAGAAGTAACATTATATTAAGTTAATTGCAAATTTTTGAGTCGCTTTTCTCTGCCGGCATACGCGGACGCAAACATGCTACAAGACGAATGTAAAAGTCAACGCTCAATTTGCTCTTAGGTCTCATGTGATTGAAAGGACTATGTTAGACATTGCATCATTCATTTTAGCAATAGCTGGAGGCGTCGACGCTTTTACAAGAACAGCTTTCGCCATCAGGCGGCTTGTCGACGAGTGGAAAGAGGCTCCTGCGCGGGTCTATTCCCTTTCCCATGAGACCCGACAATTCGAAGAGATTGCAAAGAAGTTGAGATAGTTCTCTTCTAGCTTAGAGGGTTGTCCCGAGAATGAGATTTATGTTACAGCCATCAACAATTTGATCAGGAGAGCCTAGCCGCGATGGGCTGAACTTCAGAAGATTATTCCGTCTCTCACCGGGCGGACTGGACAGACTCGCAGACAGAAGTGGATGAGAGTCGCAAACAAGGTCACTTCCCTTCGAGAGAGGCTGCGAAGCCTGCGGGTAGCTACCATCGAGGTCCTAAGCATTCCTACCGCGTAAGTTCAGCCACCACTTTCTGACTCTGACCTTATTTCGCTCCTTGGATGCAGATCCCAAAGCATACGCATTGAAGTTTCTATTGCGAATTATCAGTAAAATCAGCGAGTCGGTATTTTTCTGATATTATCTCAAAACTCGAAGCGTCCAAGCCGGCGGATGACCGGTCCATTACGCAAAGCCTCTCTCCGGTTAGTATATCGCCAGATAAAAACGATGAAATCAGTGAAACACCCCGTGAGAACGTTCCATCTCAAGTAACCCAAGGAATGTGGGCGACTATACAACGTCTTCATGGCCCAAGCAATACTTGTGGCTTCAGCTGTCGGTGCAGATGCCATACCGGCAAAAAATGCGGTCAGCTTCGCGTCGCTCCTTTCGATAGCATCCCTGGATCAGTATCATTGATCTTCTCTGGGTAGAAGCTGATGGGACCCCAATGTGATGTTATTACTTGTCATAAAGCGCGTTTCAAATTGTTTCAAGTGTCCTATGCGGTACCCTTCAGTCCGTGGGATATATCAATTGTCGCTTCTTTCAGTTCCGTCGACGGCAAACCCACTATTGGTATTTCCCTAGGACCGATCATCAATGAGCTGAACGAATACGACAAAATGGGCATCATTAGTATTGTCAGGGGTGGGAATATTCCAGAGTTGAAATTGATGCTCCAACGCGTCTCTGGTGCAGTGCTGGACGTATCACACCGCCAGGGTTTCTCTGCACTTCACTATGCATTCCAGTATGCTTCTGTTGACACGATCAAAGTACTTCTTGCCGCCGGTGCTGACCCATTCTACGAGGACTATCAGGGTGCACCTGCCATATACGAAGGGTTCCTAAGGATGTTACAACGGCCAGATGACGAAAGAAAGTTGAAAGACTCTTTACCCATATCACTCTTCTTTGATGACTATGGTTTCTCACATCTACATCGTGTCGTCCTAGGCGCTCGGCCCTTAGGGCTTCAGGCTGAGCTAGGCAGTGGTATGCATAGCGCGGATATCAATTGGTGAGATGACTCTACTTCACTGGGCTGCCCTCAAGGGCGACGACAAGGCTGCAGCTATGCTTCTCGCGGCTGGGACCGACGTTGACGTAGCCGACAGCAAAGGAAAGACAGCTCTCCACAAAGCGTGTCTTATTGGCTCAGCAGCTACAGTTAAACATTTGATAGAATTTGGTGCCAACGTCGATGTAGGCGACCAGTACGGCTATCGTCCGATACATTTCGCTGTCCACTATAACGATGGCGGGACGCTCATGTCTATGCTCGTATCTCACGGTGCAGTCATCGACGATGTTCGTAACGTTTTCAGCAGGACACCGTTAATCAGAGCAGTACCTTTCAACACCGCTCGCAGCTGCAAGTTTTTATTAGAACACGGTGCGAATGTTGATATACCAGATCGACAAGGGGATACACCGCTTTTTGAAGCGGCGACGAGACGTCCATGACTGTCTCGAGCTTCTTTTAACTTGGGACGCCAACCATCTTCATGTCAAAACCCATCAGCAGACACTGCTGCACGTAGCGGCAACAAGGGGAGAAAAGCGTCCTTATTTATGATATATTGGCGAATGCCAAATTAAAGGGTCTTGATGTAAATGTCAAGGACAGCATGTCCATGACGGCCAGAAGTATCTTTGCAACTAGATCTGGCGTATCCGATGAAACCAACACGGCATTTCAAAATCTGATGGCAAAGCTTGGCGCCAGTCACTGATGACGGACCAGAAGCAAACGGGGTATGAAAGTGATAGTGACAGAGAAGAATTGGCATTTTTTGATGCCATGGAATCTATAGGCTGATTAGCAGAGTTTCAATTCTTCCTGCTATGTTGCAATAACAAGATATTCTCTGGAAGGGCTCTCGATGCAATAATCCATTACCCCAATACTGTTAGTGTGAGAGAAATCTCATCATTCCAGGCGCTTACCTTTGCTTCTGATAACGATGTATATCTGTGGGATCCTTTTCCCCCGTATCATCGTTTGGCTTTGAATTGGAAATGCTCTTGTCATCCTCTACCGCTATCAACGTCCTTATTCCGAAGCTTCAACTAGAATCGTGATATCGGAATTTCATGAGCTATTTACTTCAAAGATGTAGAAAAGCTAGAATTTTACAGTGTCAATATAATTTGCAATACTCTTCTCAATATCAGAATTCATTCGGCTGAATAGCTCTCAATGCAAAACTTCGCTTTCAACAAGATAGTGTAGGTTTCTGGATCGATTCGATTTATAGAAATTCGGCTCAATCGGTAAAGGGCAGGCCAATTCTCTCAATCATATACTCCAAAATCCCTATTATCTTCTCGTCATCCATTCTTCGACCTACTATCTGCAAAGACACCGGCATTCCGGTGAAGGTATCAGGATCCCCTTCACACGAGTTAGCAGCCGCCATGAATATCAAAACGCATCGGATGGATCGATCTCCTTACAAAGCTTCCAATTCTCCTTATCCAAGTCTCCAAAGAATTTACTCCTCCTTTGCTCTGATGATGAATCCACTCCCTTTTCTACTTTGCAAACGGGAAAACTTAGAGCTGGGTAGTCTAGCAGATTCCACTGACTGGTATATGACCAGTACTTAGCGGTGTTATGTCTTGTCGCCACACTGGGTCCAACAGGACAGATGATTGCGTCTACCATCCCGCCTAGTTCTCCCGTCTCCTCGTCTTTGGTAGTGGCTGTATCGTTCCAGACTTTAGCATACTCACTCCTGTAAGCTTCTCTCTCTTCGAGCCAATACCACAGCTCTTTCATCTTCAATCGTTTCACGCACGGATTCTCTTTGATAATCCATTCCGTGAGCGGCCGCCACGGCTCGCCGGATTGGGCCATTATGGCTGCGTCCTCCGCGCCACCGTCGGTGAAGTAGAGGCTGGAAATGATGGCCCATGCTTCGTCGTGGAGATGTGGTTTCCAATCTACAACGGTGATATTGTCTACGGTGGCAAGTCTGGCAGCCATGATGTTCAAAGCCCGGGTGATGGGAGGATGAGGCTGAACGACCTCGTCATTCCACATAATAGCAATCTTGAGCGGTTGCTGTGGCGATATATGGTAGGAGTCGTTCCATGACGTTGGGATCAATGCGGGCTCGTGAAGCCATGGTTTTGCAGAGAGGATGGTCTTCATGAAAAGCTTGATGCCTTCAAGACTTGTGCTGAGGGGGCCAATGACCGTTGCTATAGGGTCTGCGCCAGGGGCTGTGCTAGACCAGCCGTCGGTTGGTGTGCGGAATGCGGTAGGCTT
This sequence comes from Opeltia flavorubescens, assembly GCA_000442125.1. Lineage (NCBI taxonomy): Eukaryota > Fungi > Ascomycota > Lecanoromycetes > Teloschistales > Teloschistaceae > Opeltia > Opeltia flavorubescens. Next base: position 1,073,075 of record KE546979.1, read on the forward strand.
GAGCCCATATATTCCATTGCAAGCCGCGGGATTTCGGATACTCCCTATAGAATTAATGAGCTCTGCACCTTCTGGTTCTACAGATATAACAATTTACCGCCAATATCCGTCCCAATACCCAGACAACTTCCCCTCGCTCCCACCAACGCCCCCTCCCCTCCCGACGACCCACCCGCAGAAAGGTCCGTATTGTAAGGATTAACAGTCACCCCATACAAATTACTATCCGTCTCGAGATGCATTAACGTCTGTGGCTGCGTCGTCCTCGCATGGAAGACTGCTCCCGCACGGGATAGAATCTGTAGCACACGAGCGTCTTCTGGCGCTGTCTTACCCCACCAAGCAACATACCCAGCATTCAAGCCCAGGCCTTTCATACCAATATGCTCTTTAACACTGATGGGTAGACCGTGGAGAGGTCCGAGGGGTTTCCCATTTTGCTTGAGGTAGTTGTCTAGGAAGGCTGCACGGGATAGGGCTTTTTCTGGTAGTAACTCGGTCACGCAATTCGTCTAGTCAGGGAAATAAGTTCTAAATGAATATTTTTGAGTCGAGGGAAGAAGGTGTTACCGGAGACGTACCAATTTTTGGGCCAAAGCCGCTCGTCGTAGAAAAGCATTAGTGACGGCCACTACAGTGAGCTTACCGGTTCTTAAATGGTCTAGTAGCTCCTGTGCTGGTAGCTCGGTGATCTGTACCTCGTGGGAGGATAAACGCGCTCGTAGAGTATCGAATATGTTTTTGGGGATCTCTGCTGGGGTGTCAACTTGGGGATGGATTTTGTCGAGAGTTGCGTCTCGGTATTCTTGAGCTTCTTTGGCAATAGCTTGCCACGGCCGATGTTCTTTTTTCACCATGATGAATACAGACGCTTATATTCACTTTGTCATTTCGGGGTGATAAATATCCTTCTCTCAAGTGCCCGCTAGTAACACCAGTCAAAAGTCAAAATATAACGGGAATTAATTGGAGCAAATATTTCKGTTAAATCATCATGAATATCACCAAATTCCAATTTTGGCAAACAGGGGACGTGTCAGAAAGAGGTAAAAGGATAGATTGCACCATACCAATGCCGAAAGGATTCGAACCCAAAGACGAATATAGTACGTAACTAGCTCAAGTTGCCTGCTTGTGGAAAGATAGCTGGAGCCTAAATCCGAGAGTCATGCACTAATATCGAAAAACGACGTGACGCCCGTCAATGAGGACAAAGAAGAGCAAGCCGTGCGAGATGAGTCATACGGCGGCGCTCATGTTGCAGAGTATCGCGAGGCATCCCGTCAAGGCAAAGAAAGGAAATCCTGAAGGAGGTGATTTCTTCATCAAGGAAGGTGATTACAAATAATCTGGAAGAGATGGTATGTGGTGAGAAAAATTAATGATATACCGTGGAGTTGGGGGCAAATTATGGGAGGGTTTGATGCTGGGTCATTAACAATAGCTAGCTATACGGAGATCTAGACCAGTACTCTGTGGCAGATTTCGTTGCTTTCAGCGTCTTGGGAAGGATAGTACGTGGCTGTTAGTAAAGCACCGTGAAATGGTGTGGATCTAGTGGGAGAGCTCTTGAATTACCGTATCTAGAATATTGATTTAAATCAAGAATTTCAACTACTTTCACGTTGTTTCAAGCAATACACTATTTAAAATTTCCTCCTTTACCCAGCCAGATTTCCAAAATCGCACATCGTCCGGTAAAGCGTTTTGTCACCGTTGTCTTAGAAAAGTAAGCTCCTGTAAGGGACAGTAGAGCAAAATGGCAGTGACAGCTGGCAAGCCATCACTTCTTGAATGACTAAAGGAGATCATCGCTCCGTGAATTAAGTTTTGAATAGGCAGTTATGGTCTACCTTCAGGTCGCGTATAGTTTGCGAGATAAGCTTGACATTGTTCACTATGATGGCATCAAGTCCAGCCTCAGCTTGGATCTTTATGCTTAGGTCAGTGGTCCAGGATCCGCCAAGAGGAGGTAGGTCAACTTACCTCAGCATTTTTCGGTTCATCGTTCAGCTCCCCCCAAGAAATGCACAGTAAATCGTGGTCTTTGACATGCCTTACCAAGAACGGACTCGCAATTAAGGGCTGTGATCGAGCAATGATACCAGGCAGTCCCCAGGCGCGCGCAAAATGAAGGGCGTCTTGCAAACTGTCTGCACGCGCATCTGCAGAGGGTATGTGCCCAGACTCCGTGAGAAAAAGCACAGGATAGGTGTTTTGTTTCAGGGCGAATAAGATGCATATCTCTGGACTGAACGAGGAGAAAAACAACTTTCTTTTCCCAGCCAATCGTAATACCACGCTTAGGATGGTATCGACGACGTAATTTGCTTCGAGTGCGTATTGATCCATATGCCAGTCATGCGCCTCGAACAACATTGGGTATTCTTTGCAAGGTCAACAGCAGGCTAATTTCAAAGTAGAGGAGGGCCTTACTGATTTCGACGTCAAAGCTCATATCCTCTGGTAGCTTGTGGAAAAGATCTTCTAGTCTGAGAAAAGAGGCACGGATATACTCACTCCTGATGTTACCTTTGTACGACTCAAATCCTCTACTCTCGTTCAATTTGAATTCAAAGGTGTGCTTCATGCGATTGATGAGATCTTGAGCTCTACCTTGTTCGAAGCCAATCAGCGAATGAGAGCGTTGCTTTAGGCCCTGAGCTGCAGCGTTGCCATTGCGTTCCAAATATTTTTTCTCGGCCGCTGACAACGTGTCCATCGGTTTCGACTGATCTTCATCGACGTACATGAACTATGTAGATCATTACACATGAAGATGCTGGAACAATTGGTGCGAAGCTTACCTGTTCAAGACTAACCGTATGCAGAGGAGCATCTATTCCGGTCTCACTCATCAGAAAGTCATGGTAAATGATCGGCGCGCCATCTTTGGTGATTTGTACATCTTGAAAATTTAGTAGGATTCCCGTCGAATCAATGCTCGATAGCGAAATTACCGAACTGTGAAACATTAGCTTCGGCTTTGCTTCACGTACGGCGCTCTTACCTCAATATACGATGCACCAAAATCTTTTGCACTTTGAAACGACTAAAGCAATTATTACCCTTTCACTTTCTCCAGATGAATTGGATTTATTTACATCCAGTGTATTTTCCCCGATCTGCAGTCGTCTGCGGCTCGGATCATTCTGACCGGTACCTACGAATAGTCAATCTCAGTGGGCCATGAGAGTAGGTTTATTCCCTTTACCTCTGTGTCCGATAACGATGGGCTTTTCATAATCAGCAAGGTGAAGTTTCTGCTTTGGAATATTATTGGTCAAAGGTCCACGAAAGGGTGCTACAATAAGGAAATAGAAAGTCAGGCGGCCAAGATAAGTGAGAGATTTTGTCCCCACAACGGGAATGGTAAAATCCCTCTTCAGACTCTCCCGTTTCTCTCCGAATCCTTTCTTCAGCTCCTCTAGGAGCGCAGTCGCCCGTCCAATGTGCAGCCCCTTACCACGATTGTAGCCAGTGGCCTTGTAAACATCAATAGCCAAGATGAAAGTCTCTGGATTGCGCGATATGAATCTTAGGGGCTTATTGGCCATGTCTTCCATGATTGGCAGCTGAATCGTGTAACATGGCTGATTCTCCGTAAGGGAGCGGACTTCCAAGACATATTCTCCCTCGTCATCTGGGCGGAATACTCTCGGGAAAACCAGTGGACTCAAATCCATGGGTGGCACATGATTGTATGTGTCCAAAGCACCAAGATTAACGAATATCTGAGCGGAATCAGATGGCGCATTGTTCTCCGTATATGGTGGAAAGCTAGAGCACCTCCATCCAGAAGTCGGCAGGATTGGAGATCTGTCGATGCTAGATCTTGATTCTACCGCCATGAGATCCGAAACGATCATCTCCCATCCCTTGAACGCGGCGTGATCTTTCGCTGACCATCCACGAAAGTCCTTCACAGATGGATCTGCTCCATTACTTAGTAGCATTGCTGTCGTTGGCCGATGACCTTGCCGACAGGCGACCATCAGCGGAGTCAAGCCACGGATCGCCTCCTGTGCATCGATGTCCAGATTCAATTGCCTCTGTTTATTCGCTTCTAAGATCGATATGACATGGTTTGTGTGCCCTGTCTGAACAGCAAGGAAAAGGGCTGTTTGGTCATTGTGACCTTTATATTCGACGTTGGCGCCAGCAGAGAGCAACAATTGGACGATCACTTGTGACTGACAGCACACCGCCAGCAAAAAGACGCCACCAAGCATTGAGTCATTGAGGTTATTTGCCAACTCTGCCATGTTCTTCCGTGATCCTCTGATTTCGTGTAAGAAAGCTTCTGTGATAGGACCATGACGATTGAGCACTGCTATCGTTAAGGGACAATGGCCAGCCTTATTTTCTCGGAGAGCCGCGCAGGATCTGTCACCCATCTGGTATAGCAAAGTTTTGCAAACTCGAAAGAAGCCATACTTGGCTGCATAGTGAAGTGCAAGGTTACCAACCGAATCTTCCTGCCAAAGCTCTTCCTGCAGCAAAGTTCCACAATGTTTGATGACGCGACATAGCCGTAAAGTAGCTTCTTCAATATCTACGTCCAGGAGAGGCTCACTGTTGCGATTGCATGGTTTCTTTGACCTGTCATGAAGTCCAGTCGATTGGCGGCCTACCATGATCACGATCCGATATAAATGGATTCCTGCCCATGACTTCTGATCGTAAAAGCTCATAATAGTTTCAAAGCAAGCATCAGAGCCTTTGAGGATAGACATGTTGAGAATGAATGCCTTCCAGGCCTCGCCTCCAGCAGCGTCACTGAATGCTCGAGTAAGACGGGCAGGATCATTACAGTCTAGGCCTTGTAAGGCCGCGTGATACAGTCCAGAATCGACGGATTCTGGCTTTTGGATACATCTCAACAATGAACGTGGATATGACGTCGAGCGGTCTCGTACAAGAGCAGCCGAAACAACCTCAATCTGACAACCCAAACGTTCACAGTCGGTCAAGCATTGGCGCTGAACGACAACGTCAATCCTCGAGGTGAGATCTCGCTTCAATTCCGAGAAGATTCCTTGCGAAAATCCGACTACCTTATCAAGAATCTTGTGATAGTTGATGAATCCATACCACTGTAATTGCTTCAATGCACGTTCGCTCTCATCGAGAGCCTGAAGTAGCTCGATCAGTTCGATTCGGTCCACGTTGTCAACACTTGACAGTTCATGGAACTCATATTGCTCATGTATCGCCTCCAAGTCATGTTCGATGAGTTTGTACTGAGATTTGTAGAAATTGTTGACCTTTGCGATTTCTTCCGTGAGAACAGACAGGAAGTCTGTGACTCGACTTTAACAACAATTGGACGTTTGGAATGATCCAGCCCACCTGATTCCCTTATGCCTTTCCTCGAAGTGTGCTCACTTTGCGCTGCGTTCTTGTAAACGCATTTCAATCGCTGGTAATCAATGTACCAAGGGATCCATTCGACTACTCGAAAGCGATGCAAATCCTGACCAAATCTCATGACGCTGGGAAGACGACCTTCACCTCTAGTACCGTTGCTTCGTTCGAGTGCGGATACAACGCCTCAATCATAAGGGTATGCGTATCCACGCTTGGTGAGGAAGGATGAAGTTAGCCCCTGATTCTATACCCGAGAATGATGAGTATATCAAGTGCTTCGCTCATCTGTCTCGTTCAATTGAACGTGGGGTTGTGCCGATTTTGTGACGAAGATTGTAGCCTCGCAGGGGTTCATCTTGGTTGTGTGCCACAAGCTCTTCATTACTCATGCACAGTTTGCTTCGGGGCCGCTAACTTAAACACCAAGCAGTAACAGGATGCTCATCGACGGACTCCATCGGGTATCTAGCAGTGAACGGAAAAGATGCCATCTCTCATGACAACCGAGGCAGATTCTCGGGTAAGGTAGCGAGGGGATAAGTCTTGTGATCATTTCGCCATTTCTCTAAACTCAAGGACCACCTGAGCGCCCTTTGCCATATCGACCAGGTCATCCTACTTGAAGTTTCGCCAAAAAATCTTCTTTGCCCATTCTTTGGTTTCTACTACATCACCAGCAGCAGCAGGTTCGAGCGGCCTCTGATGAAAGTTCTATGAGAGGCCACCCAAGTTGTAGAGTACTCCGCATCTAGGTATGAGTTGAGTCTATTTTAAATGATTTTTTCCACTACAAAACTACATCGCGCTAGGAACTGCCAGAAACATTGAGGGACTAGTTACGGACTAAATCCGAATCTCCGAGTGGAGTAGGTGACGAAGGTTGTAACCTTACATACGACTGAAATCCTCTGCGACACCCACCTTCCCATCGCCGAATTGCTATCACGTTCAAAGTCCTTGCTTGGTCGCTTACACGCACTTGGCAGGAAATGGCTTTACTCTTGAAAGAAGGTTCCGACTATCTTGGGGACAAACACCAACGCGCATTTTGGAGACTTCTGGAACAGGCAGGAAAGTGAATCAACTACGAACTATCGTAAGGAAGACCTGTCAGAGTCATGCAAGCGCTCTAATAGTGTTTTGTTGCCATTGTAATCGTGGAAGAAAGAGAAACCGAAGTTGCGTGATTTATGAGACGAGGTCCACGCGACGAAGAGCTATCTACCCTACTGCGACCCTCGGTGCTTCCAAATTTTCAGTCGGCCTTTGCTGTATAGACCAATTTGCACATACACGCCTTTGCCGCAACCGCACTTTCATTTTCTAGTACCACCTTGACCCGTCTACCTCGCGATTTGTAGAGTCAAAAAGCTAAGAAACAGACCACTCTATTTATAGAAATTACATCTCGATCGCTACTATCTGTACGATATACTTTTAGTGAGATGCGTTTTAAAAACCTCTTTTAATATCTACCTCCCAATCTATCTCTTACTCTGCGGAGAGGCAGAACAAGATTCAACGACTGATTCCCACCATTCCCACAGCTCAGCACGCTGGTGTAGGAATGTCTCTGCATCGAGTTCGTGAGACCGTCGATCGAAAGATTGCTCAAGTAGAAGGAATGTTTCATGGACAAGCCGATCGTACGCAACAACATGCAGAGACCCAGGTTAGACCTGCAGTGAGAGTGCATCCGGTCAATCGAAAACGACCCACCCCATCACATTCACCCGTTCCTTCAGACGGTGTTCGGGCTCTTCTAAACCGAGATACCTCAGGCTGCCATGTCGGATCAATGAGCTTGCCAAAACTCTAGGAATATGGCCACGCCTCTCGTATACCAGTATGCCAGTATGCCATTACTTCGTGAATAGGGCGACAGTCCAGAGTGTGCCAAATGGGAGATGGCAAGATTACTGTTGAATCTTGGTTCCCTCTCAGATTTTACTGGTCCGTCCACAGATGTCTCTGACCACCCTGCGAAGAGTACAGGATTCCGCGTCTTGCGCGACCTTTGCGCTTAGGGGAGATATCGATGGCTTGAGAGACTTTTCCTTCCCTGGTTCTGGCCTCACCCCGAAACATAAGCACGACACAGGGATACTCCAAACTTCGTGTAAGCATATCGAAGCCATCTACTTACATTAACCAAGCTCGTTCATACCAGAMAGTAGGCATTGTATGGCAAGCAGCATGAGACTTGCAAATTTCTCGTTCATGCTGGAGCCGATCCAGAATATCGGCAGACGAGCAAGGGAAATTGATCGCAAGAAAATTGGACGCTGATTAAATCCGTAAGACCAGTCTCAAAATACGACAACAATCCGAGAAATCAAGCGTGGGATTTTGTACTTCAGGGAGGTCTTTCGCGGGAGGTCGTAGAAACCTTATCATGCCTGATAGAGGGCAGCGACTTCATTGAAGAGCAGAATTATACGCTGGTGCACAAGATCGTTTTAGGTCTCTCAATAAAAAGCCTTGAGGAGGAAATCGCCATATCGCCCGAAAGCATGAGCGCGGTTGATCTATTGGGGAGAACACCTCTAATCTAGGCAGCGGCGCGAGGCAACGAGCAAGCTGTGGCTCTCCTCCTAGGTGCAGGGAGTGACCCGAACACCATGGACATGCAGTACACAAGCGCAGTATCCTATGCGGCAGAACGTGATCACGTAATCTGCGTGCGGTTACTTCTTGAAGCTGGCGCTGAGCCAGATCCGTCTCTGCCTAAAGGCATTAAAGTGGGCAGTGCCTTGAACTGCGCTGCTCGGAATGCCAAAAATCCACTGGCCTTGAAGACTCTGTTGGATTTTGGGGCTGACATAGAGTCAAGCGGAGTAGAGGGTGTAACGCCGCTAATCCATGTGATCAGGACAGATAAACTTGAGTTTGCGATGCTGCTACTTGAATATGGGGCCAATCTTAACGCAACAACTGCACTTGAAGAAACCCCTCTCACCACGGCCATCTCCTATAACAGTCACAACGTTCTCCGTCTACTACTCGAGCGGTGGTTTGAGTTCACGACATGCCCACGAGTGAAAAGCCCACATCTCCTGGAACTCACAGCTATGTATGCAGATTTAGAGACGGTCAAAATCCTGACCTTAGCCGACCATATCAGCCTAAGCTTTGACCGAGCCTACGGCGTGGGCGATTTTGCAGCGCTGATGCGCCAGAGGTCTCACGTGGATGAGAAACTTATCGAGGCTTTCCAGGATTTGATTAGTGTCATATCCCGAGAATCCTCAAGATCTACGGGCATAGAGAAGGCTATGGAAGCAGGTTTGATATCAAAGGGCCGTAAGGCTCTTCTTGATGAGGATCAGGGCCTCGAGGAGGCCGTTGAAGACGCGTTGGAGAATATATTGAATTGAAGCACTGACTATCTAGCTGGTCAAATACTTTAAGAGTTTGCATCCTGCTTGATTAGGGTTAACAGTGAGAAGCCGTTGATTGCTTGCCAAAGGTTCAAGTTATTTGCTACAAATTTAAGGTTTCTGTTGAGTTTTCTTTCATTATATGGCCCAATTATTTCATCCTGCCATCAAGCTTACGGTTTGTCTCTTCTGCAAGAGTAACTTTTCCCGTCTTCTTTCCATCACTCACCTACTTCTTGGGATCTGCTCATTCGCAATGGAACGAGCATTCCATGTCACGCACCTACCACCGCCCTACATCAGCAACTCCGCATGCGACACAGAAACGACGGAAGACCTTACCGATGGCTGCCCATTCTTTGGCGGCGCCCACCAACCAGCCACACACTCCGTTCCCCGACTACTCCTCCATATATATGTCCCTAGCACAAATTGAACCTCCCCGTCTTGCCCCAGCGGCGAGATTCTCAACGTGTCTTGCATCTTCGTTTTCATTTCCAGCGGCTGTCTATCGCTGGCCGTCGCGTTGTTCACTTTGCCAATGGAAGCCTTCTTATTGTCGAAGACCTCGACGCTGAATTCGTGTTTGTACTTGTTTGTCGCGGTGGCGGAATCATCGTCAACGCTGGTGATTTCTTCGAGCTGCAACGAGCATGTGCCCGGCGCGTAGGATTGCTCGGGCTGCGAAGATCCCGCCGGCGCTTTCCTAGTGGCGCGGATGTTGTATGTGATACAATCTGCTGTTCTGCTGCCACCTTTCTTTTCGGTGGTGGTATTTGGATCACCTGTACACAGAAAGAATCGTTGATAAGTAGAGAAAGCTGAGAGTGGTGATTGAGGGACCTACAGTCATTCATCGCGTTCTTCAAATTGGCAGAGCAGTCGAAGAAATTCCACTTGCCGATATCACGGAAGCTCTGGCAGGCTGGTGTTGTGTCTATCGATGCGCGAAGAAGGATCCAACTAGCTCTGTCTTTCCCGTTCGGCAATGCTTCACTGATGTCACCGTTGCCCGTCCTGACAGTCTCATCCTTATGCTTGAGGCAAAAGCTCTTGATGGCAGCGGCACCATCATCGACTGTGAAGGTTGTGCCTTCCGAGTCCGAGGTAAATGCCGTTGCACAAGAATCCATCTGGCCAAGGTGGCTAGCAGGACCTGTTGGTATTGGACAACCTACTAAAGTTGTTGTCGCTCCTTTCCCACTTGCTTTTTTAGCTGCAACATCATCCATAGAACGGATCACAGCTTCAGCAATCATGAGGTGGCCAAACTTTTGGGGATGGAAAATACGCCCGTACTTATCCGGAAGTAGGAGCCCGCTTTGTATGTTTACCACATCTTCCTGATTAAGTTGAAAGTCTTCTGGCTGTGCCCCTTCTTGGATAGCTTCTAAGATCCAGGCCGCAATCTGACCTTCCCATGTACTGTTCAAATTCTGTGGCTCGGGTACTCCAGCGAGTGACTGGCGGCCCTTGAGCTCCCTCTTGCTATTCGCGGGTTTGCTGTTTTCGTCATCTAGTGTCGAGCCCCACTCGTAGAAAACGGTCTGCTCCCGGTTAATCGCATTACTTTCGTCAACACCGGGCTCGCAGAAATGGCCATCGATGAAGTCAACACCAGCGCCCCAGGGAACATAGACAGCTTGATTACCCAAACGTTTGACTGCATTTTGGATCTGCTGGTTGACAGCCTCTACAAGGTTATTCATCTTCGTCCGTCTGGCTTGGGTGAGATACTGTCTGTTCCCGTAATTATACTTAAATGCCCATGTGACCTTGTCGCATGCATTTGTAGATGCATCCCAAAAGCGAGAGTAGCTGGTGAAGTATATCTTGGCGTCGTCCCTGAGCTTCTTGACCAAAGCCTGAAGCAATCGGTCGTAGTTAGTCGCGAACTGAGGATTACTGATGATCCCTTCAACTTCGGACAGTGTCTTGTCGCAATCGAGTTTAGGATCTTTGTTCCACTGGTAGATGCATGCATGCAGCACATCGCTGAGTTTCGCATCATTCCCTCCTATGGTCAACGTCACTAGGTCCAAAGATCTATCCTTGAGACCGGTGATCTGATTCTTGATGACATCTGCGGTAACGGCGCCTGAGCATGCAAAGTACTGGAAACTTCTTCCTTGCTTATCTCCAAAAGATGGATTGGCATTGATGATTGAGGGATAAGAATTATCATATCTTGAACAAAAGTAATCCCCCCATCCGTTCAATCTGGTACCAGCACCGATACCTGCCGCAAAAGAATCACCAAGGGCGGCATAACTTTTTATATTTGAATGGTCGAATGGACTGGAAGGCGCCTGGCGAGGAGTCAAATATGCAGGCTGATAGGTCCTACCTGGGCTCGATCTTGCCCACGTAATAGGAGGAAAGGTGGATGCAACAGCAAAAGTTGATATGAGAACATTGTGAGGCACCATGATAAACGCTGCGTGTGCAGAGAACAAACGGTCACCAGAGGTCTTCTGCTACCTGGCAGTGGATTGGGTGGTAAAGTAAGCTTTAATATGAGAATGCTTTGATAGAAGGACTTGTGTGCGTCTAATCAGACTTTATGCTGACCTGGTAAGTATTCTCCTTCACCGCATTCGTGAGCAGTTTGCCGAAAAAAGGGACATTTAGACTCAGTCTGACATGACTCCTCCAAATCGATCATCCAGCCAGGTCATCTATTTCTATCGGCCATTGAATGGGCGGCGTCTGCATGAAGTCAGAATCCTCGTTTGCCAAGAAATTGCGTATTGCCGCGAACGGTGAGTATCAGCTTCTTTCTAGTATGGATCCAGGCATCGCCATTTCGACGTCTGCCAATTGTTTCGTCAACATAAAGAGAGATGTCGTTGCTGAGAATCTTGGCTTTGGGGTGAATTGAAGCGGGCCAACCCAGTATAAGCCAGGCGCTTGAATGCAAAAGACCTTGATCTCTGGGACCACAACAGATTTTTTTCGCCTGAAGAGGAATAGCAAGACATGGTTAGATTAGCTTGATGGAGAAGTTGAAATCAGGCCACTTCGTACGCACGTATAGTCAGCGATATCGCCAGCAGATTTGGCTAGTCATTGGCGCCGCATGAGAAGCGCAATTGTCACCGTGCTAGAAAGTCAAATTGGTACGTAGAGCATCTCCAGTGTAATCTGACATGCGTGGATGACAGATTGCTTACTAGGGTGGATACTCTGAAACACTCAATATGTCTCTGAGTTGCCCGTCGCATACCTTTCTTTTGCTTGTCAATCCATTCGAAAGGGTCGGCAATAGCGATGCTTCCATGAGTGCTTCGGGATTCTCGGCGTAAGCTGATCTGAGAACGATGCTGTGATGCGCACTGGAACAAGGATAAGGATCAGCCCGACGAAAGTGGAGAAGAGGTCAATCTTATTGCAGAAGACGATGAGTGAAGATTTCATACGACGAAATATATACCTTTCTTCTGCCAATAGTATCCATATACGACGGTGTTGCACCAATTTTCATACGAGTCTCGTTTTTGCCTCGGATTCAACCCGGCCACACTCATCATGATGGCCACCTGCAGTCTTCAAATCATCAGTATCCTTAATTTGTTGCTCTTCGCCCTCAAAGTATCTGCAGTGCCCAATCTTGGAATCCAGCGAGATTGGCTCCCAGGCGGAGAGGACGAAAATGGTGAATTCAAATTGGTGAGCTTCTCTTCGGTCCTGGATTTCAACGCCGATGAACAAGGAAACAACCCTGTTGAATCGCTGTCGGACGCTCAGCTCGTTGGCTTTGCCTCCAGAGCATTCGATGAAATGTTCGAATTGGCAGGCCTCATAAAACCCGAGATCATGGTTCTCCTTGCATCAGGTAACTCGTTGTACTTTGCATCTTCTCTTCGAGGAAGCCGAGATTACTTTTTCGGAACAGGAGTGCCAGAAAACCACCGTCCGCAAGTATTGATCAACGCTGCAGGTGGGGTTCGGATCGCTGGTTCCTTCCATAAAACCGCAAATCATGGAGAGGTCAACGTCATGGATCTCTTCTTCATTCGAAATGGTCAATTAAATTTTCAAGGAACCTCCTCGAGGATCGTCGCTTGGGGGATCGTTACTGGCCAACGTGGGGCCGTGAACCCATGCTCAGGTACCGAGAGCCGCTATGGATGCAAGATTTTCCTCCAGAGGATTGCGAACCCTCGTAATCCAGACGCACCCTTGAACAAGGCAGATCTTATCAATATCAAAAGAGATACGGATCCGGATTATAACCTTCCTGATGGATTGGAATTCGTCAACAGGAACCCAAGAGCAGACTACAACGCCGCTTGTTTTGTTCCAGACATGGACTACGATCCGGATCATCCAGACCGACGAAAATAAATGAAAAGACGGGGTTAATGGCCATCTCCCAATTCTTTAAGATAGACCTACCCGCGCTACAAGGCCTCACCATTGCAATATTTGAATTATTGAATCTCTGATTTTCTGGAATAGAGTTACTGCGGAATCAAAATTGATGAAAGAATAGCGGGCCATTTTCTATCAACCAAAGGATGGATTTGAAAGCTTTAGAGGGAGGAGATAACCTTTATTGTGGGTTATGATCAATCTTTGACGTCATGTACTTAGCCGATAGCATGAAGAAGATCACAGAACACCAATATTGAAGCTGCCTTCAACCGTTCGACTATAACAGCGTAGGATTCGCAATATGATAGTGGTGAAAAGCTGCCTCTACAAAGATGTGACGATCAAAAAGGACAACGAAGTGGACAGAAACTTATAAGAGACACACGCACGACGCCCTCGAGATGCGTATATATCGGATTTATCGGGTTTAAACCCGGATGGGGCTTAGACGCCCAGGCACGCAGTTCTTAGAGATAATCGAGGTCTTCGATTATTGACCCCCCATATTCGCATAAGCTAAGTACTCAAGCTCTCTTGTAGCTACGCGAGCTTCTCTTGATGATATTCACGTCCCATTGTTCTTCCGTAACTCTAGCATGCAATGGTGCCTACATGCTGTTAAAGGATGTAATATTTGTCATGAACTGATAGCCTCGCGAAGTGCGAAAGCCTTACCTCTCACGACGGCTTCGCCTTCTGCCGCCGTATAGCACTGATCCAAAGCTTCAAGCTTTATCAAGATTCTTCTGACACTTCTTCTCTTTCTTAAGCTTGCATGTAACTGCCCTTCCTTTGATGAATGTCGTAATTTGAAGAATGGCCGAGATTGGTCTTGTCGCTAGCATCTTCAGCGTCGCTGCGGTCGGGACATCGGTGGCAACAAGTCTCTACGAAGCAGCAGATGTCGTCGTACATGCTCCACGACAGATCCTTGCGCTTGCTAAACATGTCTCGCAATCCACGTCCGTGCTCAAGCATATGGGCAAGGTACTTGAGACGGAAAAGGCAAATTGCTCCAGAGAGGTCCTCCGCGACATTCGCAAAATTGAGAACTCATGCCAGCGGAMGTTCAAAGAAATCAAATCTACTTTCAAATCAAAATCGAAACGCTTCCGACAATTCAATCCGGTCAGATGGTTCTTCAAAAGGTCAAAAGCTCTAGAACTGGTAGCTCGGCTCGAGTCCCAACAGTCAATGCTACAGTGCATCATACACACACTCACTGTATCAAAGCTGGGCAAACTTGACTCGAGGTAAGGTCAAGCTCCGGACGCAACGAGTGAAAACACCCTAAGTTCAATAGGTCGAAGCAAGACTCGGCTGATGTGAAAGAAGAAATCAAGCTCCTAAAAACGTTCATCATGGAAAACTACAATAACTTGACTGAACTGAAGTATGCTGAGCAAGTCGCCGAGGCAGAGGCACGAGATCAACCTGCATCAATGGGCGGTATTCCTCCAGGAATACATGTTCCTTATGGAGATAGCGGGAACAATGTCTTGAACCCGATAGGCAGACCCAACAGCTACGAGCCCCCAATGGCGCGAGCTCCCTCAACAAATTCAAGTGACTCGGGGTCTGAAAGCGAGGGCGCGATGTCTGATGATGGAGCGATTGCTAAGGATGTTGACCACCTACCTTTCAAGGACGAGAGCGATCAAGAAGACATTGATCCAACAGCAGTCTCGAATGCAAAGCCATCGTCGTACAATGCTTTAGATCCTCGCGCACATCGTGAATCTGAACTTCTTCTCCAAATGGTCCCGTATACGCCAAATAATTACGGCCCAGGTCGGCATAATCTTCTCATCTCTAGTGGACAAGCTCCAAGCAGCGGGAAAAAGTCCGCGGCCGAGGAAGCAATAGAGAGCGTTCGCTTGCTACTAGATAAATGTACAACCTCAGGTTCTGCACCCGTTTCTAATATTCTAGATGAAGAAGCTGCTACGGCAAAGAACACAGCGTAAGTTGAAGGGTAAGAGAACTCGCTTTTGATGGCTGACATGAGCATATCAGTGACCGGACCGATTATCCTGACTTTCAATCCGGTGCCTATCAAAGGTATCCATCTTCAGCAGCCTATCTGAATGAATCCGGTTTCGGCCATATACCTATACCAGACGATTACAACCATCCTCCCTATTCTCAGAATATCGACATACCGCCTCCACCACAATATGGATATCCATCATTAGGAAATCTTGGCTCACGCCAGAAGGATTTCTGGAAGCCATCTCATCCAATCATTCAATCACCAGATGGACATCTAGGAGATGCAATACTGAACGCGTTGCGCTCGACAAGAGGCGGCATTTATTACACAAAAAGTAACGATGTCAAGCAAGTACATTATGTCGACCATTTCCCTATCTTTACCTGTGTGTTCGTACCTCCTCACATGGTGCCATACAACGAGTGGAAGTTTCTGAAAACGGAGCTGCATAAAGGCACCATCCGAAGAGAAGCTCTAGACCTTCTTGGATACTCGTACAGTGAAGTAGGAGCAGAAAAGTTCTCGATCTCAGGTGACCTTGAGTTGGTATGTTTAAATATTGCCAAGCGACTCCTCGTATTTATAAGCTAACTCAAATTTGAAAAAGACGGAGATTAAAGAGCTTGTCAAACTTTCGTATCAAGCGCTTGACAGATACTGCAAGGAGCGTTGCAAAGCAATCATCGAGGAAAAGGGGCTGGGTGGAGCTATTGACGCCATGAACAGCAGGAGACCAGAAATGCACGGGAAAGTGCCTTTTGCACCACCACGGTATCCTTCCCCAGTGCCTGAGACTTGGGATCAAAACATCCCGCATATTAGACATGCTGAATACCCGTTGTACGCTGGATATAGAGACACTTGGCCAGATTCAAGGGCTTCATTCGAAAGGGCCCGGCCACCTGGCATCTTTCCATACTCATCTGCAACGCGACCTGCGCGACCCAGCCCGATTTCTCCACACGCGACCAGGGTCGACAGTCAAGAAGAAAAATCAACCGCAGCCACACGCCCAGAGCTTAGATTTACATTGCCTAAAGCGCAGCATACTATCGACATTACAAGGACAGCCAAAGACGCTCAACCAAGTCAAGCTAAAGCGGATAAAGCTGCAAACAACGCAGATGACGAAATCCAGAAGACACGCCAGAGAATCGCACAGCTCAAAAAGAAGCAGGAGGAGGCTGAAAATGCGAAGGATCTTATGACGGCAAGTGATATAAAGTATTACGCGATACCGGATCTAGAAGTGCGCCTTGCAAAGCTACTTGTGCAGCAGCATAAGGAGGATGCACAACAGGAATCTCCAAAGAAGGAAGATCTCAAGAAGTCTCACCATGCTGAGATAGACACGGAGAGTGAAGACGATGACGACAAAGGTGATTCAGAAATCGAGGTTGTGCGGGATTACATTTGGGGAGCCGTGAATGCTTGTAGTAGATGATGGTATGATACCTCTCAACGCTCGGAGAATAGAAAGTGGGCACTTGATAGACGATTTTGATGATATACTCGGCTGTCTAAGAAATGGCTATTGAATGCAATTTAGAATTGTAGAATACTTATTTGAAATTCTGCGATTAGCTCGACCAAGGCAGCACGAATTATACGGACGGTTTCTAGCCAAATTCCATGCAGCTCGAGGAACACGTGAACGAACTCAACGATCCTTCCCTTTAGGACAGTAATCATCTCAAGAAAGATAACGCTTAGACTCTAAAAATTGGATGACGTATTTCGCCCCACTCTTCATTTCAGCAACCCGTCATTCTGATTGGTCTTTCTACTAATACCCCTTCAACCGAAACGTGGTTTTACGCAGATTTCAATGTAAGGCAATATCTCCAATTTCTTGTTACGCTGTACGAGCCAGCTGCTCAGGGTCTTTGGTCAATCTCCCTCAGCCGCCCAGATGAGCACTATCAGTGCCAGCAAAAGAACGGTCATTGGGGGGGCTGATAATTTCTGGCTCTTCGATGAGAAGCTTGGATTTGACGTCACGTATCCAAGCAGCCCGGATTCGGCACTTATCCATCCACGGCTCACGTTGCAAACATCCAAGTCACCAGTCACGTTGGCTCCGCAAAAGACCGCTGTAGTCGTGATCGACATGCAGAACATTTTCCTTTCTTCGGCGATGGGCCGAGAAAAAGGCCCAGGTCATGCCGCGGAGAAAGCACTTCTAGAAAAATGTATCCCCGCTGCTCGCAAGGCAAACATCCGCATTCTGTGGCTTACATGGGGCATCAGCGAGGAGGGATTGCGGAGCGTCCCTCCAATGTTCTTTCGCAATTTTGGGCTCACTTTCCAACCTGCAAGCGATAATTCAGCTGAGTCCACAATCAATCCGGAACAGAAATGGCGGCCACAAAAGGGCGGCATTGGCAAATCAGTGGGCAAAGTCACCCTGGAGGATGGAACCTCGATCGATGGAGGAAGATTGCTGATGAAAGATCAATGGAACACAGAGTTACACGGTGGTCTCGCCAGTGCTTTCGAAGAAGGCCTGAAGCTCACACCAGCGGATGCCAGATTTCATAAAGAGACGCACTCCGGATTTTGGGGCGGAAACACCGAATTTGCCAAGCATATCCACCGCGAAGGCCTTAAAACGTTACTCTTCGCCGGTGTTAATACAGATCAATGCGTACTTGCAACTATGCAAGACGCAGCTCAACAGGGTTATGACACAATCATGCTCAAGGACGCTTGTGGCACTGTGAGCCCACAATTTGCGCAAGACATGGTAGAATTCAACGCTCACAAGGCATTTGGATTCCAGACGAGCTGTGATGATTTCTTGTACGGGGCTAGGCATATTGAAACCTCTGCTGTGAAATCGGATTCGTGATTTGTTGCTCGAACAGCTGTACGCACATCAAGATATGGATTATACAGTCCATTGACCAGACGGCATTGGCTTTGCAAACCACGAACCCGAGCGTCACCTTACAAGTGTCTTGGACATACGCAACCGCCAGAAACCGTCGATCGAGCGAAATGGGTTCTGCATCGTAAGAGCAAACACAACGTTGTCCGTAGGTCAGGCGAGCAATGCAAGAACACCTGCGGTGAACAAATATTTGGACGAGACTGAAAGACTCCTGCGTCGAAAATTTCCCGAATACAGCAGGATTGAAGTACTTAACTGGGGAGTATGTGCTCTTGAGAGCAATAGGTTCTATGGTACGATGTTGCTGAGACATCCTCGATTCGCAAGTGTTCGACAGACTATCCTGCGAGATTGACAATGACGCGGAGGTCAGAGTAGACGCTTTTCGCTGAACGAGATCGACGACTCTGTAGAAAGTAGATATGGTGTGGCGTAACCTGGTACGAAGGGCTCAAGATGGGAGGTATTCTATGCCTAACAGGAGATAGTCCACCCACCCATGTCTTAGTTCCACCACGAGTTATTGTTTGTAAGCGGCCTTCCGCAATTAAACGTCATTTCAAAGGAACTGTCTTGGGATTCAGGGTCTAAAAATGAGAACACCAACACGCACACACAAATTTTGGCATAGGGAATATGAAGATCAAGCGGAGTTGTGGGATGCACCTCGCATAGCTTGCTCAGCCGCATCGGATATGACGGGATTGACGGAAAGTGGGTCTAGATCTGCATTAGGTCGTTTGCCTTAATTTGACGTCGTACAATCAAGGACCTGAATTCTTGCGCGCCCGCGAGGCTGCCTGGTCCTTTCAATCTATGATGGAACCCGTCGATTGCAATGTACTCAACAAGGCGTTTGGGATATTTTGACGGCATAATTAGCTACGAGGGTATCTTGCTGTCCCTCAGCTATTGGATTACTGGTCTTTTCGTTACGCGACTATTCCTGCCCATATCCTTGACGAAAATTGGGACTGTCGGTAGAGTGCGATATATGAGGGAATTCGGCTTGCCTTCCCTCTAGTAGCGGGGATTTATGCCGAGAAGGTTGTGCATCAAGGCTCTGTAACTAGTCGTTGCGCAGGATGTCTCCACCTGTGCTTGTGCAGCGATATATTGGGGTCGGAATGAGAACGCCTATTGCGAAGAGCAACCAAGCGCCAATCTTGCATCCGGAAGAGCAATTAGCTTGTCAATTGCTTAGCGGCCCTAATGACACCTACCCTCTTGGCCAGATCTAGTTATGCGGCATATATCCTGTTTGGAGGATCTTCACTTCTGACAGCTACCTTGTGCTTGCTTTGGATGCCAGAAACGCAGGGACGGTCGTTGGACCAGATCGAGGATGCATTTCGGCGGAAGTCTTCGAGGACAAGGAACGCTTCAAGAGAGACCTGGGATCTTTACAGAGGCGGAAAGACTTTTTCGAACAAATAGCGAGCTAATACTCAAATTATCACACATACTGTAATGGATTTTGGAAATACTGACATTAAGCTTTGATACTGACATTAAGCTTTGGTATGCTACTCTGGTTATGTTCGTTTCAAAGACCCATTCTCCTGGTTGCGCTGGTCTAATGCCGATACCCACCTCTAGTCCTAACCCAGTCCTTAGCCATCCTGTCATCGAATCCCTCTCGCGGTTCTATCCTTCCTCTCTAAACCCATTTCATCCACCAGCTGCAGAATCTTAAGAGTGCCGAAATTATCTCTCGGGACCGGTGCCCTGAGTCTATCGTCGCTCGTTGCAATGATGTATTCTGTACCGCGATTGATAAGCTCTAGTTTGAACGCGAGACCATCCATTGCTAAGCCCAGGCGAGAAAACACGCCGAGAAAACGATCGTATTGATCCTCTCGAAGTAGGCCGAGATAGTTGGCCAAAGCTAGCGAGAAATATATATCTACGGATATAGCATGGCAATGTAAGAGAGGCGGTGAAACGGCGAGCTCTAGGACCGGTGACCAGGTGTGGCCAAAGTACATAACATGGCGGTCTCAACGTATATTTTGAGCACATGGTCATCGCCAAGGGGGCCAACAGTCGTCGCAATCACTTCACCAGGGCTAACAATCAGAAGATCCTCTCGAACCTTCGATTCTAGCTTGGAGAATTAAGGTATCTTAACGTTCATAGGCGAGTATTTGACTTTTAAATACTATTATTACACCCGCGGGGTTGCTGAGTAGACATAGCCAAGAGCCACCGACGACCCCTTAGTCCATAGGTCTACTAGTAGCGCGATGAGCGATAAGGGGAAGGGAGGGCTTCGCAACAAATGACGTGAAACAGTAAAGCAGAGGGAACACGAAAAGGCTCCATCAGCAAGTTTTGAGAGGTCTAAGTCTGGAAATGACCGTTGGTACCAAAAAGTATTTGTCAGATGAAATTCTGCACCAGAAGGGGGCCCCACAGTGGGCTTGAATCAGTGCAGAATATAGGCTGATTCTGGCTATTGACAGTATTGTACCAAGATAGCTGCTATAGCTTGTGTAAGGAGCTCTTTACCAATGCTTGAGGGTGATAATCCGAAGACGCCGGCAAAAGAAAGCAGACATCTAACTGAAGTTCGGTAGCCATCGCTGGTGGAGTGTGGTGACGCAAGGAAGATAGGAATTAAGCTGTCCGATGTGACTTCATGAAAGGTCAGCAACGAGACGGATATAATATAAAGAGTAATCTGAAATGTGAAGGGCTGCCCCACCGAGTCTGCAGAACCCCTTTGTGGGCTGTCAGAGTTTAGGTTCCCGTAAGTAGCGAGCTCAATATCCTAGCTCTGGTCCTCGACAGCACTAGGCATTGGTAATCGAAGCGGTGGCAACGAGGCGTCCTCTCCGTCAACAGCGGAGTATTCAGGATAGTCTTCCGTACCCCGCATCATGATACATTTACTCCATCTACTTATCATGCTAATATGGGCTCTCCTCCCATGACTTGGGTCTTTCGAGAATCGAGGGTTGCTCTCCTGCAGCATGAAGAGACCAACGGTGGAGGTGGCGACCATGACGACTGCAACAATAAGATTTGGCTGGAAGTATGCATGACCATCCCAGAAAGCTCCTTCGGAAGATAACGAGGGGAATTGTGTCACCGGGCCTCGTGGAGAAAATGTGAGAATATGAGTACTCATACCTTGGTGCTCCTTACTCTTTACCAATTCTCCAATGCATGTTTGCACTACTCCGATGTTTGGGTTCGTAATGCCTCCTAATGCTCTCATCGCTACTGCAGCGTACATCGAGTTGGAAAGCCCAAAACATAATGTAAATAGTATCGCTGAAAAGGCACCGATCAGAAGTGTGGGCTTTCGACCCAGACTGTCACTGATTCTAGCCCAAGCGGTGCCACTTAAGAATTCACAGAATGTGAAGACCGAGATCGAGAGTCCTATAATTACACCAGGATTCATTCGACTGACGCCGCCGAAGGAAACAACCATGGAAAAAAGCAAGCGTATATGGAAAAAAATTGAGGTCCAAGCAAGGTCTTCACTAAATCTAAGCAAGCCTTTAATACTAGCAGGCCTAATAGATAGCTCTTAGCGGCACAACGGATAAGGAAACACAACGAGGCTGGTAACAGGTCATACTAAGTACAACCAGTTGTGTACGCAGATTAATTTATCGTCTCGGTTTCCTGTAGCGAATCTTGAAAATAGCTGCCCATCTTATTGCTTTTCAAAATAAGTCGTACAATACGTTCAGAGATAGTTTTCAAGTCCATGATCTAGGACAAAGCAATTGATATACCGATCTCTGGAAAAAAGGATAGGAACTGAGAAGTAGTCAAAAGTTCCTACCGTTAGCGTCCATTGAATTGGTTGGTATTTTCGAAGCTCATTACCGTCTCATCGACGGGCGAAAGTGTTTCTTACTTCTTACCGCAATAGTCGTTATTCTTTATCCGGAACTGACACGATGGTCATAATGACTTGTTATCAGCTCTATACTTTAATAACGTTTTTGTTATTACGTTCGACCAATGTTGATTTCAATATAATATATCCTGGCCGGTTACGGAATCAAAGACTTGGGAGCTTTTATCGACCGTGCTAAAGAGAAAGAGAGTACTGGGGAAGCAACAGCTCAAGCGTTATGCTTCGTTCGCAATGGTCTGACGTGATATTTGGAAATATTCGTGGCAAAAGACTTTTTCCGAGGAATATAAACCTCTACAAGTTCAGGTATTAAGATTGATCGAGAGGTGCTGGCTACAGAATAAAGACAAATCCAAATCACAAGTCAATTCATGTGCTACAATTCCATGGAATCTCTTAGTATTTGCCCATCGTGCGCTCGATCCTAATGGTCTTTATAATGCCTTCGTTATGGAATTGGTGCTGATCAAGCTCCTCTTCGGCGTTCTTTGCTACTGTAGATACCCGATCAGCGTACGCATTGCATGAAGTACCAAGACCTATGTCGATGCCTTCTAGCGGGATATAATTGGTAGCAAGCCTTGATTCCGAAGTGGAAGGGTCGTCCCATGGAGTCGAGTGCACGCCATGCCAATTTGAGGGTTTTGACGAAGGTCCAGTGCTCGGATGTGAGTGTTGTTTTTTGTATAATGTAGGATATGCAGCCGAAGGGCCTTTTCGCCCATGCCGAATAAGCTGCAAGAGCTTCGGCGCAAGCGGAAGGCTGGTACAGACGACAATCATGTTGACTTCAATCACACTGTAATCGATTAGGAATCTACCCAATCGTATCTGTTAAGCGCTTGCCAGGGTTCTCATACCTGAACAATCCGTTCTGTATGATCACGAAGTCTTGATCAGCAGCGTGGAGTAAGCGAACGCCGTACACAACTCGACCAATACTCGCACCGCAGCCGCTGTATCTGTCATCAGCTCGAGATCTTCCTAGCCATTGTGGACATACATGATGCCGATTGCGAATACCATAGAAACGCCCGCCTTCCGCTTGATGGGCATCTGGAGTTTCCATAACGAATAGATTGGTAGCGCAAGGATAGTGAAATCGGAAATCATATTCCACGATCCCGAAAAAAGGGAGTTTGCCTGTGGATTCAGACAATGGCCTGGAACGGAGGGATTCCAGATCTTCTCCCTGGGCGTGCATGCGAAGAGAAGCCAGAAGAAGACAAAGGCGTAAATGATGAGGTTACTCCATATGAGCAAATGAATGGCTCTGTAAATCAAGCCTCGTTTGGCAGTGACGAAGATGCGCATGTACTGCAACAGCAAGCCTAATTTGGCTACGTATACGATTGCGCAATAGAAGATTTCCGAGGAGACGATCAACTGGTTCGCACGGTCTTAGTATCTAGCAATGGCAAGTTCTGGAAGGGAAATAAGCTACTTTGGCTACACGAATCATTTGTAAGGCCCTGATGTCCCACTGGTGTCGGCCCAAGCCTTCACGTATCGCATAAAGGGTGAAGCCGACCCAGCTAATGAAGCCTATCTGGACATCAAGTTAGCGAACAAACAGTACATAGTTGATTTGATGTAAATTGGAAGCATCTACCCATCCTAAAAAGGCAACATCTGTGATTCATTAAATGGGAGCGTTCATGTTGGGAGAATGGACGAACAGTCTTCTATGTCCAAACGTCTCGAGACCCAAAGCTTCGCTATCAATCGGGCAGCGGTGACCACGGTGGATAAGAAAATGCATAGTGATGAAATTGCGATGAAAGTTGGCTGTAACCCTGAGTAGGCTGTATTGAAATCTGGATTGACTCCTTGAGGGGGAGGAAGTGCGGGCAGTTGAGCAAGATTGGTAGGTGCCGCTGTCGCTGTTGCCATTGTATTCTCGTAGACCTTTACAGGAGACAAGAGTCGATTGGGATATCTAGAGATCCCAAACACATTCCCGGTCGTAAGGAGTGAAGAAAGGCAAAGATAGACAGAGTATCATTTGTTGGTACATAACAAACATTGAACATGTCTGCACAATCTGCACAGCTGTGCCGCGAGAGCAAAATGGCATGCATGAGCGTTGGTTCTTTCTTCTTTGTGTATAGATTTGGAAGTCAGGCAAGTACCTTGTTACCTGGTTTGGAAGAGTTTGCGAATCAACTGAGGACTTTGGCCGATGCAGCTGGCTGTGCCTACGGATCTGGGTTTCCGCAGGATGAAAGATCAAGAGAGGGTGTAAGGCATTGCGGATATATGGCTCCGAGCAGGTAGGGTGCTCTGGCTGGTGGTGTCGAGAGTCATTATGGTCGCCTTTGGCATGCAATGATGTGCCGAAGGATTCAACTTTGCGTTGGACAACCCAAACATTCAAAGCAGGAACCTGGCAATTGCGTTTTCTAACGTCACCATTTTTTTGTTGATACATATCGGCGCCATGAATGCCCTTCCTCGGTCAATTTTGGTGAACTCGTGTGTCAGACGAGCCCACAATGCGTGAGATCTGCAGATGGATTGAAATTTCCTGGAAGCTTGGTGTGGAATACGCTTGGCATTATGGGTTCCAAGGATGCATGATCGGCCGAGGTAGCTTCCCCTCGTTCGGCTCTACAAGTAAAGTCTGCTGGGGTATAACACCCATTTCATCTTGGGTTCGCCAATCATCTCACGAACTTGACAATTCCACTCGCAGTGCGCGCTGCAGGAGCAGTCATATGTAGTCCGGCATTTTGACCTCAGACGACCCGGGCCAGTGACACTTTCCGGTGCGACACCATACATTCGGCATGCCTGAATATGGCCTGTTCAAGAATTCAAGCGACAGCGACTTCATCATACAAAATATCGCATCGTCTCAGAAGCGGTCAGACTGCGGTACAGGTATCGCACAGCAGCGCAGAGAGGGTTGTGTGCCTCTCTGGGCGCAGGCCTCGAGTGTCTGCCTGAAGCAGGTATGGCGAGAGGACGAGAGCTCAACAAAATTCGGAAGCTTTTAAAGATGTTCACCTGGCATGAGAATTTGGATCTTGGGTTCTTGAATAGTAAGACTTCAGTTTGATACATCCCAATGGCATGGCTCAGCGCCCCATGGCTCTTCATTCGACAAATTCTCCAGAGGTGCAGTATCTCCAGCGGCAAAGCAATTCCTTCTCCCGAAGCAAAAGTACGAGAAACTCAAACACCACTGGCTAGATGTTTGGATGACTTCGAAGGCTCGACGATTGTCATCCCCAACATCGGTGATCTTAGTCCAGTATGGGTCATGGATGTCAATCCTCATCTGGAACACATTCGATGTGATTACAATGCATGGGTTCGCTCGTAAGTCACTTCATTGACCATGTATCTCTAGCTACTATCGACTCAGTGCTTACGGCTGCTCTTCCAAATCGCTTCTCAGGTGGTTCAAAGATGAAAAGATCAGAGACAAGATTGCTGCACTTGACGCAGACGGTTTTGCAGCAATGGCCTACCCAAGGACTGGCCGCAATGAGCTTCTTAACATTGCCAGACTCATTGCCTGGTACTTTCCATGGGATGATGCTATCGACGATCCCGTAATGAGGCAGCAGCCTGCCAACGTTGACCAGTATCGAGACGAAACAATCGCTGTTGTGGAGGAGAGTTTGCTCTCTGCTCTCGACCAACCCCTGGCCATTCACCAAAACCCCGCCATTCAGAGCTTTTGGGACATTGGTTTCGAGATCCGCAAGAACAGCAACGCAGATTCGAACGCAAGGTTTTCCCACCAGCAATGCCTTTTCATCAAAGCATCTGCTGAAGCGCTTTCTCTGCGCAAAGACGAAGAGCCAGTGAGTGTGCAGCACTATCTCCGTCGCCGAGAAGACAATATAGCCATCCACCAGCTGATGGAGTTGTCATTCTACACTTACAAGGTTTCAATCCCCTCTCAATGGAGGCATGAGAACAACGAGCACATGAGGGAGATGTGGAAAGAAATTGCATGGATGGGTATCATGTCGAACGACCTTCTCTCGCTCCGCAGAGAGCTGATACACGGTCAATTTGAGAGCCTGGTTCCTCTACTGATGTACCACGATGGACTCACGCCTCAGGCTGCCGTAGACCGAGGAACGAAAATGATTCATGATTCATACGATCGCTTCTACGATCGTGAACGGAGGCTACTTGAGGAAGTGAGCCCTGTAGAGCTGGACAGTGTAAAAGCATGCCTCCAGGTCTTCAAGGACCTTGTCATGTGCAATTTGCATTGGAGTTATGGATTGAAGAGATACATGGACCCGGAAATGATCAAGTCAGATGGAACGGTCGTCTTTGACATCCGTCTTCCGGCGGCATAGATTTCATAAGAAACAGGCAAACTGAGGATGGAAGTAGATTGCCTAGCACAAGAAGAAAAGTCACCTTGATTCTCCTCCCGCGCTCGTCTGTGCCATTGCATATCGCTGCTTCCAGATCGCACTACTGCAGCCAAGCCGTAATAATTGATGTGCGTAAGCCTACCTTATGCTTCCTTGCCGCAGTGGCTTCGACTTCATAGATCCCTGACTAACTTGTACCAATGGCTCAAAGCGTTCGCTCGCAACAAAGACCAGAGTGGGAAGCATTAATTACACACAAACATCGTGAATCCTTCAACAGGGGTATCTTGCATGCATAATCTTACCCTCCACCCTTGAAAGCTGTTCTTTCAGAAATGCTGGTATTCGTGTCTTCCTCTTTCGATGTGTGCCAATCACTTATCTTTACTCGGACCCACCATAAGTCGCACGTTGAAATAGCGATGAGCTCACAGCCTCGAATGCTGGCCCCGCTTGCTGTACAAAATTTTCGTTCACAATAAGATTGACTTCGACAGGACACGCTCCTCTTTCATCATCGCCGTTACGCACTTGAATTCTTACGTGATGGGATCCCAGGAGAATGAAGCTCCTCCTCAGACCCATGACGGAGCCTTATGCGGGATCGACGAATTTCTGAAGCATACCTACTCCTACCTCATTGTCGGTGGAGGCACGGCTGGCCTGGTTCTTGCCAATCGATTGTCCGAAGTTACCAATGTCACAGTGGGGGTGCTTGAAGCAGGCCCAGCCAAGTTGAACGATCCGATGATCCTAATGCCAGGTCTGGCAACACAGGGAATGTACAGTCCGGATACTAACTGGTTGATGAAAAGCGTGCCTCAGGTTTGCTGCTTCATACCCCATTATCCTTTCCGTCAGCTAATCCATAGAAGGTTCATGGGGGTAACCGGACTCATGACGTTTCTCGTGGTAAAGTGCTCGGCGGCTCTAGTGCAATCAACTACATGATGTATAATCGAGGCCAGCGAGCTGACTATGATGACTGGGCTACGCTACTAAACAACGACGACTGGGGTTGGGAGGGTTTGTTGCCGTATATGCTAAAGCATGAGCAGTTTGAGGGTGAGAAATCCAAATACGCCCATAAGAGGGAGTACCACGGGAGTGGAGACGGCATACATACCTCGTTCCCGACATATCGTTGTCCCATTGAAGACGCGTGGGCCGAGGCTTGCCAGACGGTATTGGACAGTGCTCATAAAGAACCCGAAGACGCTTGGTCAGGGTCTCATACTGGAATCTACACGTGTTTGGCAACCATCGATCAGACCGTAATCAAAGCTACCAGGAGTTATTCTACGTCTGCTTACCTTCAACCCATTCTTCGGCGAGAGAACCTCAAAGTTCTTACCGGTGCTCATGTTTCTCGGATTATCGTCAACAGCCACGGCGGAGAGCTGAGAGCGACCGGGGTAGAATTTACGGTCGAGGGGCAAATTCACTCCGTTACCGCCGCTCAAGAGATCATACTGAGTGCCGGTGCTATCCATACCCCTCAATTACTGGAGCTATCCGGGATTGGGGATCCCACCGTACTCGCAAATGTTGGCATCGATTGTATATTGCCGAATTTGGACGTTGGCGCTAATTTCCAGGACCATTTACTCACAGGCCTCAATTACACTCTTGCTCCAGGCGTATTCTCCCTCGACTCTCTACACGAACCGGAGCTGCAAGCCAAAGCCGTTGCTGAGTACACAACATCACAATCTGGTCCGCTGAGTACTGGTCAGTCAAGTATGGGCTTCGTTGCCTACCGGACCATTGCCTCCGGGGAGGAAGTTGAAGCCGCCGCAAACATGGTCGAGACAAAGAATACCGCCAGCTCCAAGCAAGCTCATCTAGAGGCCGAGCGCCTTCGCTCACCGCAGACAGCGGGCATCCACGTGTACGGTGTTGCAGCCAACTTCAACTTCGATCACGGGCATGACTGCTCCAGGTTCTTTGAGCCACCTCCTCCCGGCACAAACCGATTCGTGATGGGTGTTTCCTTACAATACCCCTCTTCCCGTGGCCACGTACACATCACTTCACCAGACCCGCTGCAACAGCCAGAGATTGATCCAGCTTACCTATCTCATCCCGCAGACCTAGCGGTGCTCTGTGCGGCGTTGCGCTATGCAGACAAGTGCTTTCAAATTCCCTGCCTCAAGGAATGCGTCGCTCAGAGGTGGCTCCCACAGCCAGAAGTGGATCTTGACGATCAGACGCAGCTGGAGCAGTATGTAAGGACTCACAGCAATACAGAGTATCATCCAATTGGTACGGCCGCTATGGGTAAAGTAGTTGACGATCGTCTCTGCGTGAAAGGAATCAAGGGGTTGAGGATTTGCGACGCTAGTGTATTTCCTGGAAACGTGAGCGGCAATCTTGTCGCGACTGTCTATGCTGTGGCAGAAAAGGCAGCGGATCTGATCAAGCAAGATAGCTCAAAACTATGAATAGGCTTTTGTAATGCGTCTGGGGGATTACAGAAGAAGCAAAGTGGAAGAGGCATCGAAGTTTAAAAGGATCTGTCTGCTTAGTGTCAAGAGGAATCTACTCGCCAATCGCTGAAATGTGCATATCCGCCTTTATCGCTTTGCCTTCGAATCTACTATCCTATCGAGCGTGTGTGCGTAGATGGATTGAAGAAGCTGATAAAATGATTGAACTTTTGCCAGCCCTCAGATTCAACTTCTTCACATCTTAAATGCACTCCCGGCGCTCTAGAAAAATCGCATTTGCGGCTATGAGAGCACTAGCAATACACCTTACACTGCAATACGCTAAGGTTCTTGGCACTAGCACGGTAGTTTTAAAGTAAACATGCCAAGCCGGGATGACTTTAGCTAGCCATGATCGACAAAGCTATACCCAAGATAGTAACAGCTGTCGATCAAGATTGGCGCATATGATTGGCTCATACACCATGAAAATAGACTACTCACCAATGGAAGGAAGTGAAGCTTCATAAGCATATTGCCTTCCATTTAAGAAATCTTGAATGTCATTAATTTTGATCTGTCTTTTCATATATCAACGTATTCTCATTCTGTTCCGATTAAATACCTTTGAGCATCCGCATTTCACTTGAATATCCAATTTTGTCCATTCAAATTATTTCTCGTTCAGAGTAGCTGTGATCCGCTCGTTCTTCGTACGTTTTCGATTCCACTCTTACCTATAGTATCGTAAATCCCTGCGATCCTGTAGAGACTCTGTTCCTCCTCAGATCTATATTTCGCATGCATAATCGAGATATAAGCCTGATACAAATCTACAGCGCCTAATGACTTCATTGAAACAGCTGTTGTCTATGAAACAATGGCCATGAAGGCAGATACGACCTACGTTGTTGGCCAGACCGTCTCCAAACAGCTCGTTGACAGATTTCGTTCATCAGCGGACAATTACATCGTGCGAACTGATACGACATTTCTTGAGATCATATTATGTGAAGTATACTTAAACATCTGTGCGATGAAAAAGATCTCTTGCCAAAACCTCTAGGATGATGATCCATCCATCATTAGGGAAGAGAAAATCCCTAGGGAACAGATCAAGAGCTGTTTAGACGTAAAGGTAATAGTCCGCCATTTGCATTATCTTACCAATTCCTTTACGTGATGCAGCTAGCTTATTGATATAGAGTCCTGTTACTCCCCAAACAGGGAAAAATCCTCCTTCGTCTGTACTTAGGCTCATGTATACTTCCAATCTTGGACGAGACTATCATGATCTCACTATATTAATAGGGTGGCACCTTTCAACGAAGGTTTAACTGGTCATTTACCAGAATCGCTTGCAGAGCTTGCGTCCGCGCTCCAATTCTTCGGTTTTAATGAATCATATATACATGACGAGAATCTGCAAGGCTCGCCAAATTGGTGTAGCATCCCATTGGAAAACAATCTGGCGGGTTTCGTCATTAAAACTGAAGTCTTTGACTCTGATTGCGCCAGCTTCAGTCTAGCCCTAGTCGCTGACTTTTCTTCGGGAAGAATATCTGGAATCCTCCATGTGATGTTGAAAGATGATCTGAAAAGGATCAAAGATTATCTTATGGATGCTCCCAAACGGTATAGTCATGATTGCATGGCTCTACCACTACTCCTAACTCAACTCAGAACGTCGAATATGCCTAACAAGATACAGGAAATTCGAACGCAGTTGTACGAGACGGAGAAGAGAATCGGATCTCATAAGAATTATCAGCACAAGGAAACACACACCCGATGGGGTTACTATGCACGAGGTGAAGAAGTTTGGAAACGTGAGGGATTCGACGCTGCGGGAGGAGAATTGACGTCTATGGTTTCCGATTGCGTTATGCTCGAATCTAAGGCACAGCTGTACACCAGGCTGCTAGATTGGATCGGAGAGATGCATCGTAAATTCCCAGTACAGAGTCTCGAGCAAGCAGGACGACCCTATCCGCTGCTGAACGAGAAGATACGGGTCATGAAAGGCAATCTGGAACACTGCAGGATCCGAAGTGAATACCTTGGGCGAAGAGCAGAGGCTCAAGTGCAAGCCGTAAGTCTCCTAGCTTTGAGTACTTTGTGTGCTATACTAACAATTCTTCTCATAGTGTGCGGGAATAATGTCCCAGCGAGATAACGCAAACAGCCTCAAAGCATCAAGGGTGGCTTTAAGAGACAGTAACGACATGCGGGCCATCTCGCTGGTGACGATGTTCTTTCTTCCCGGAACTTTTATGGCAGTAAGTAGAAATCTCACTGTATTGCACGATTGCTTATAACAAGCGATAGACCTTGTTCAGTACTGGTTTCTTTAGCTTCCAACAGGATGGTCGTGTAGTATCACATTGGATTTGGCTCTATTGGATTTTCACAGGGGGCCTTACCGGCATTGCTCTTGGGATGTTCGCCGTTTGGAATAGGCATACGGAGAGAAGGCTGTTGCAGGAAAGGGCAGGTCCTGGTTCGTCTGGGGAATAATGGACGGTTTCAGGTATTGATTGAGATTCTATCGTATTCCACGTGAGAAACTGCCATTCCTCTAGATACTTGGCAGACCATGCTAATGGATATGGACACTTTGACATGCAAGTGGCTAGGAGTCGTAAATAGCCAAATGGAGTTGACAACTACATTATCACATATTACAGTATGAAGCTACTCAGCTATTCAAAAATGAATCCGGTCAGACAACAGACCATTAATTTTTCACCCTGCACGGCATTCGAATATTTCACATACAAGACATAATTCATGCGCCTTACTAAGATCCTTGATGGCTCTCACGATGCTTCAAAACTAAAGCCCACATCGCCTATTGTCCCAAAACTGACAAGTCCTTCCACACAGGCTGATACAAACAAGCTAAGCGGGATTGAAATTTGGTGCTTATTTCGCTGCATTTTCGGAACAGTAGCAATCGTCTATATCTCCTAAGATTTTTACATCCCCAGCGTAGCCTCTTTATCCATGTCTTACCTGAATGAAATCTTCTATGGAACTCTTCCTCTAACTCCTCAATAGCACATTATCGTAATCACTACGCATCGAGAAACAGATCCCTTCCTTTCGCCTCACATAGAGTAAGCCTACAATTAATCCACTCTTCATCCCAGCCAAAAGCCTGAAATGGAAACTGATCCGAGAACATGAAATTCCTCACGGTGGCCGGAAGGCAACAGGCCCCGAGAGACTTACCTCGGTGTGGCAATCCCGTTTTCGACGCTGTACCGACAAGCGCCCCAACGAGCGCCGGATGCTCGAGTAAGACAATTTTTCTCGGCATCATCAACCCCTGAATTACGTCCGTTGTATGAAAATAGAGGTGTATGTACAGCCCCGCTATCCAATCACTATATACATAAACACTTTGCGCTGCCGATTATGTCGTTCATCCTCACCCAAAAGTTATAATATATTTCATTCAACTTTTATTTATTGTTTTTCTTACACCTCCTGAAATCCGATAACATCATGTTTCGCCTTATCCTCACCCTCTTCTCCCTCGCAATAACATTCACATCCGCATCGATTACATGCTTGAAAGTTGGAAGTACAGCGACGGCGAGATGGGTTGACGGGAGTGGGAAGAGCTGTACTTGGACGGGTGTGGTGGGGAGTAATTTTGGGGTTAATAGTATCAATGGTGGGATGTGAGTTCTTGATCTATAGTAACTGTCGAACGGATCTCGCGGATAGGCTGACATGTAGTTTTACAGGTATGATTGCAATGGCCGGTATGAAGGCTTTCCCGCCCCTGATATAGATAAGATCTGACAACGGAATCAGCTGCGGTGCAGGATGTGCCGGTATGGCCGTTGGCAACGTATAGTGAGTAATCTCCTACCTTACCATCAATGAACCACCCTCGCTGACCAAACATAATAGTGCTCAAGACTGCTTCAGCCACGACATCTGTTCCTACTTCTACAATGCCGCTGGTGGTGCAAGGTAAGCGATCCCTACAATTTCCTCCTTCATCCGTGAAAGCATCCTTGCGACCATGGACCTAATAAATCTATAGTGATCCCAATTGTGGAGCTGCTTTCAAAGCGGCAGAGGACGATACCGCGCTTGGTCTCTTCCGTGGCTGCTCAGCGACGAATCCTAGTGTGGTCGCGCAGGCTCCGACGGTATCGCCTGTTTGTGTATGATAGATACTTATGGACTGGTGTACGATACGAATGGATGCTTGAGCAAGGGAGATTAGATGTTAAGATCGCTCACCATCCTCCGACTTGCTATGTTTGTCGAAGACGTCGAACGCGATACATTTTCTATA
Organism: Opeltia flavorubescens; assembly: GCA_000442125.1. Lineage (NCBI taxonomy): Eukaryota > Fungi > Ascomycota > Lecanoromycetes > Teloschistales > Teloschistaceae > Opeltia > Opeltia flavorubescens. The sequence continues at coordinate 1,106,061 of KE546979.1, forward strand.
AGATTGGGTTGTAGGTTTCGTTGAATTGTCGGTTAGCTAGCATATTTCTATATCGGATAATTGAGCAACCCTGGCTAGGCTCGGGGGAGTGTCGCACAATGGAAAGAGAATAGTCGAATGAGACCGATAACAGTATCGACCGCAGACAGCATGGGTAGACCAGCTCGCCTACATGATCGCCACGAACGATTCAAAGTAGGCGCGGCATTGGAGGTATTGGGTGAATAAGAGAATCTCGTCGTATTTGAGGTTTTGGTAAAGCTTTCCTATTACTTTCTGAAATAACGATGGGCTCTACGTCGTGGATGAGTCTGACAAGAAGCCACCGTCGATAGATTTCAGAGTACAAGACAAAGGAAAGAAGTGCAAATTGGCCAAAATTTGGACGGTCGATAATAAACGTAGCATCGGGAGACACTTATTCAGAAGGAACCTCAATCGCCTGGTTGGAAGTTCCTTCATGTGGAACATCTGTCGAAGGTTGATGAGGTGAGTCTGGTGCAGAAGGTGAAGAATGTTCCTGGGCGAGTGGAGAAGTTTCCTGGGCATGTGAAGAAGTCTGCTGGGCAGGTGAAGAAGTCTGCTGGGCAGCATCTGATATACTCGAAGACTTATTCTCTTCAGTGCTTCCATGCTCGGATTTGCGCATGAACATCTCCTGTTTCGAAAGTGTGTCGAGAAGTCCGCTGATTCCAACGACAAGTGGAATGATTTGCCCTGTACTTTTGACATCATAGACCCTGGATATCGAGTTCCAGTGCAGGGTCAATTCAACAGCGATAATACACCAGACAGCAATCAAAAATGGTAGAACACCTTGGTACCTAGGAAATGACCTATTAGCGAATGACTTACGATCTAAATGTAGTAAGATAACACACTTGATGATTTCCGCGATTAATGGTTCGAAACTTGATATTTTGACTATCCCACTTTCCAGAGTGGGTACTCGGAAAACGCCAGATTCACGGTGTCTCTCATTTGGGAGACGGTAGAGTCGCAGCAGCCAGTAAACGCCAGCTTCGCGGTTGAGCTCGGCCGGGTGACGGTAGATTCGCATCAACCATCTCAGTCCGCTGATACAGAGAAAGGACGCGACCATAAGAAACATTGTCAAAAGCATGAAAACCATTGCTGGTAGCCAGAGAATGACAAAGAGGGGCACCCAGACAATGGAACGTAAGATTGTCGACAACTTATCCACATTTTCATTATTCATGCCGGATAACACGAAGAACAGCTCCCATGGCATAGGTATAAGCTCAAACACAAACCAAAGAAAGGTTATTACGGAGGCAACAGCCATGAATATACTAAACGGCTTTAAAGCATCTCCGTGAACTCGCGCGAAAAAAAAGTATGCCGTACCACTGGGTGTGGAAGCGAAGTCTCCACCGTCAGCAGCAGCAATACGAACCCAATACCATATCGTGACCGGAGACATGATGAAGTTCAGCATTTGCATACTCCATCTCAGCTTCCTGGAAGAAGGTAAAAGCTTGAACTGCGCCCAATTCTCTTCTTTAAATTGCTCATGATTCATTTCTCTAAACTGCTGCCACCATTTGGTCATCAATATCGTTTTCATCATCGGGATCTGAACAGTATTGAAGCCACCCCAGAAGAGTACCAGTACAGTGAATACTTCGGCGGAGAATGTGCAAGCAGACGCAAAGATTTTCACAATCAGAGCGACGGAGATCGAGATACTGAAGATGTGATAAGTCATCAGAACATATTGACGGTCGCTTTCCAAGTAGCCATTGGTTATTAGAATTGTCAGCCATTGAAGATAGATACCGAGACCAATGCCTAGGCCGTAGAAGTCCGGATCGCCCTCGAAACCAGCTAGGTCCTGGAATCGGCTGGTGCATGCAGCATTTGCAACACTCTGAGGTCTCTCCGCGTGACGTATTAAAAGCAGTATGACAACGGTAAATGTGGCGATGAAAAAAGCTGCTCTCAAAAGGACCCAGATTGCCGGTAAAATAGACCGTGCTTTACTTCTCCGCACCGGCTCCTTTTTCATAGTTTCAGCACTCGTTACATTGTCTTGAGAAGGTGTTTGGTACGAATCCTGCTATATCCGAGCTTCGTGACAATTCCGAATTAGAAAGAAATGTGAAGGAATTTTTGCTAGATGTACTAAATCAGACCTAGGCTCGTGGCAGTGCTTGAGCTTCATGTTCTTGTCCGAGGTTGATGACGAGGCACCTATGCGAGGTATGTCCCGACCGACGTTGCCTTCTCGGTAAAAGTTTCAAATGAGTGTACAACATCTTCGCTGCCGAGGGATCATTTGATATCTGAAGCCATAGACAATCTTCCTTTGGAAATCGCTATATCCCACGTAGAGTATTCAAAGAATCACGAATAGATAAGTTGAAGCCCAGATGAATCATCTTAAGATTCTGACTTTCAGAATATCGGCCAGCTCTAATAGATAGAAATACAGATTGGTGGAGGCGACCAAGCCGAGGTTACCCATATGAGCAAGTGTCGCCGACCCTCCACCATGGTCGTTATCTCCGTTTAAGCCCACAAAAGATGACGTAGGTACGACGACATTTCTCAAGTTGCATTTTCACGTCGTCCCACAAGCCATGCTTTTCCCAGAACAATCGGAATAGACCCAAAACCGAGTTCAGTACGGCAATATCCCGAAACAACTCCATTACCCAGCAACAAATGGCACCCTCAGGTCTCGCAATTCTCATCGGCGCCGGCCCAGCCGCTGTAAATCACCTCCCAATCACTCCGTCTCAGCAACCGCCCAAGCTGACACACCAAAGGGCGCCGGCATAGCCCGTATCCTCGCGCACCCCTCGCACGGAAACCTCGCCGTCGCCCTCCTCGCCCGAAATCCCGAGAATCTATCTTCCTTAGCAACATCCCTCCGCTCATCCGCCCCAAACTCCGTCATCGAAACATTCCCCACCGATACCGAGCCCTCGAATCTTACCGACGCATTCTCCGCTATTCGCGTGCATCCTTCGTTTCAAGGATTGAAGCTTAAAGTCGGCGTTTTTAACATCAAACATGCTTCCAAAAAACCCTTCCTCCAGGAAACCCACTCCGACTTCACAAAATCCCTAAACGACTACGTCGGCGGCGCATTCACCTTCTCCCAAGAATTCCTAAAACTCCTCTTCGAGCACCACGGCTCCTCCCCTCTTTCAGATCAACCCAGCGGAGGAGGAAAGAAAGGCACCTTGATCTTCACCGGCACACTCGGCGCGCTGCGTACAAACCCTCAATTCGCGGCTTATGGCGCGGGGAGAGCGAGTGTGAGGATGCTGGCGCAGAGTTTGGCGAAGGAGTATAGTGCGCAGGGGGTGCATGTGGTGCATGCGATTGCGAACGGGGTGATTAAGGATGAGGATACGGAGGCGCAGAGGATGGGGCAGTCCATGAGTGCGGAGGCGGTGGGAAAGACGTATTTGTGGTTGAGTGAGCAGGGGCCGGAATTATGGACTCATGAATTGGATTTGAGGCCGGCGCAGGAGAAGTTCTGAGGAAGGGGATGGGATGTTGGAATATTCATCATTCTGGGTTCAATTATCGGGATGAAAACACAAACCATGGATGGTGTCAAAAACAAGGTACATATCGCCCAAGACCGTATATAAAGATCAACAGCCCGAGAGCAACAGCCTAGATACTCTATTCCATCCATCATATTATACCCAATATTCCATCTTTCATAACCCTCAAGCTCCACATCCTACATAAAATTAACCAACATCAACAACACAACCTCGTTATTCCAATTCCAATTTGAAAAAGAACGCGCAACTATTCAAAAAAACTATTTCATATGAAACATTAGGTCTATCTAATCACACTGTGATTTTTTCAAAACTTTGATCCAACACTGTCTTCAAAATATACGCTCGTAACAAAAATCAAAAAATGATCGGCCCTCAATTAGACCCAGCACTACTGGCAACGTGTAAGAGAAGGAGTGGAATTTCTTGAAAAGTTCAAACCGCAGTATTCTCGGCATCTATTTCGAGCCTCAACTGTATCTCGTCTATTCCACGGAAGTATGACCGACGTAACCCTCCTTCTCGAAGATGCAGCTTCTTGCTAAGAATGTAATCTACATCCCATACAAACAACCCTGTTTGCCCCCAAACCCAACAAATCAGCTAGCCATCCATCTATCATCCTCCTCCGCAACATCATAATCCACCTCCACATTCGCCTCCGCAGTAGTAACCATCCCATGCTGCTGTTGTTCCCCCCCACCACCAACACTCCCATCATTACGAACATTACCAACCATCATCGCATCCCCATCCGCGTCTCCTCCCTTCTCAACATTCTGCCGCATTACGGGCGGTAACGGTGTATTCACCCAAGCCAACTCCACCGTCCCCACAGAAGGGATGTTTTTCGTGCCGTACATGAACCTCTCAGCCGTGTAGCGGTCTTTGAACGTGATGATTTGCGTATCGGGTTTTTCGGCAGAGGATTCGATGGCTTCGAATTCGCCTATAGCCTGCCAAATTAAAAACCAACGTTAGCTTACACAAAATATTCGCAGTTGCAACAACAACTTACAAATAAATACTGCCTCAAAGCCTCATCCCTATCCCCATTAAACTCCACCCCCGAAACACCAACTTTCTTCGTCCGATTGTCAAGGTTATAAGCACCACCGCCAACCCCAAAACCTCCTCTTCCCCTCGGACTCCCTTTGAAAGAAATATCATGGTGACCAGCAGCTCCCCGTCCCGCAAAACCCTCCCAGCCACGATACGAGCCTCTCCCCCTTCCTCCACCTCTGCCTCTCCCTCTCCCCCTCCCTCGTCCAGCAGCCCAAGAATCATCCGAAAGCGCGGTGTCAAGGCCAAGGCTTTTAGCTTCAGCTTCGAGAGCAGCAACTTGCGCTCTGAGAGCTTTCGTCTGCGCACTAGCTTTATCATCATCCGCATCAGCAGCTGTGGTGGTGCCGTTAGTTTGCTTATCTACTCCATTCATCGCTGCTCCCCCTCCACCACCAGAATCATCATCAGCAGCACCGCTAGATTTCCTCTTTTTCGCCTGAATTTTCTCCAATAACCTCCTCTTCTCCTCCGCCTGCTTCTGCGCCAACTCGAATTTCTGTTTTTCCAGTAGCTGTCGCTTCTCCTCCGCATCTTTCATCAATGCTTTTTTCTCCTCGAGTTTTTTCTGCGCCGCCTGGGCGTTCTTCTCAAACTCCTCCCTGTTGAATTCGGGTTCTTTGGTAGTAGTAGGAACGGCAGATGATGTTGGGGAAGAGATAGAGGAATCATGATGATTATTCTTATGATGCTCAGTAGATGTAGTAGGTACAACAGACCCAGGTTTATACCAATACACCTTAACGAACCTATTATCGAAGATGACTTTCGGACTATCGTAAGCGGACTTCGCTGCCCAGTAATCGGCATACTTGACGATAGCCAAGTGTTTATAAGGCCGCATGTCCACTTCCGTGATCGTGCCGAAAGCGGAGAAGAAGCTCCGTACCGATCCTTCGTCGAACTTTTCCTCGGGTATGTTCTCAACAACGATGGTGGTATTTGATCGGTCGGAATTAGGTCCCGCATGAGAGAATTCAGCACGCTTAGGGCCCCGTGGAGAGGCATGGTATCCCTGGCCTCGACCACCTCTTTGACCTCTGTTTGGGAGATGACCTTGATCCCTACTCCATAAACTCGCGTCATGCCCCACGAACCCATTGCTCGTTGGGGACATTGAAGGGACATCCGTGATAGCAGAATTCTTGGGGTCGTATTCCGCGGCTTCTTGACCCGGAGCCACCATGTGGTCATTTCCATGTTCGAATGGACATGTATTACCCCTCACGCAGAACCCTCTTGTGTCGTAGTCGCTGCACCGTGCTTTGATCTCATTGCTTCTAGCGCCGTTGAGAGTGGGAGAGCCCTGACCGGGAGGGGAAAAGGCAATTGGTGATTTGTTTGCCAATCCAGCAATACCCGAATTGGCAGGAGGTAATGGCATTCCCATGGCTTGCAGCATCATGGCCATGAGAGGATCATTAGGATCGCTAGGGGGTGGCGGCATGCCTGGAAATGGGAATTGACCCGGAGGTGGTACGTTCAGTGGAGATTCAGATGGGCCCTGCGAAGATCTTCCGTTCATGTCACCGTATCGCCCACCTCTGAGCCCACCTCGGCGCATTTGCTTGATCTGCCTATCCCCTTTCGCATAATGAGGATCATTGTAGACGGGGCCATTGTGGTGATCATTATATGACCGTTTTCTTGATTGCTCGTTCGCGATGGGATGTGGCTGCCTTCCAGCTGAGAGATCTTGAGGATATCTTGGTGTCAAAGGAGTAATTGGCGAAACAGCAGTCGGAGCCAGAGAGGCGATGGGAACTGTAGCTGGTGGATGGACGTAACCAGGTTTGTAAGATTTACTGTGCAAAGCTTGAAAGGTTTCATCAACAAATTTCTCAGCTTCTGCACGCCGGAAATGTTTCAATTAGCTTTGCAAGGCCAACCAAAAGGTAGTGAGCTTGTCGTTGGATACGCACTGTCTTGTAAAAAATCCTCTAGGTTTGCGATGGCACTGAGCCGTAATTCTGGCTCTGGGGTGTCTGCGCGAATCAACGCAAGTACATAGTCCCCTAGGACATCGGAGTCTGCGTCTGAGCTACGGATCGAGACATTGAATTAGTGACCGCAAGGGTGTACACACATTGTGCAGTGGGAAGTATTGCTGTTAATAAGATATACCTACATATCTTCAAGTTTCTTCACCACCCATGCTTTCAACTCGAAAGCTTCTTCGTCCGAGAGGATCATGGCGAGGGCGCTCAAGCTAGGAGTACAGCGAACGATGTATGATCAGCGATGATTAAGGACGCATGGCACGGTAAGATGAGCTTCTTTGTCGTCTCGCGCAGGAAAAGCAAGAAAATGATTGTGATCATTGAAGAGAAAACGACGGATGTGGTTTCAGCCGATCACCGATAGAACGCTAAGCCCTACGCTGACTCACTAGTCATAACGCCTATCAAATAACATATTGAGCCCCTCTGCCTATCAATTGCGATTGGTCACAGCTGCAATCGTGGGTTGTTTTGACAAATTTGAGACCTCTATCACTTGCAAAATCTCAGATTGGCATCGATGTGGTCTTTGCATTCAGATCCTATCTACCCAGAATTGGAAGACAGATCCTCACATCGAATCATAAGAAAATCCCAGAAACGGCCTTCCAAACCCAACCCCCTTTAAACCCTTAGTATCATCATCGTAACAAGTTTTTGCGTCATCCGCTGGTGGCCATGGAGAGGGTTAAAGAATATGCAAGACAGAAGGCCATTCATTACACGTACGAACATAATGCAGAGAGACTGGAGCACTTTTCCAACCTCGACCCTCTATAGCTTGTCATAGTACTGTCCCATAATGTTAGCCACAGGGTCCACGCGAATTGTAATGATAATCGAAGACTTACATTTTCAACTCCTGGAACAAATTCCTTGAGACCCTTTCTCTTGCGCATCGTCGTTACGATTTCTCCAGTCTTTGTCTTCGGGTCCAAGGGCGATCCACCGGGTAATATCTGCCAATGGTCAAACACCGATTGAGGGAATGCTTGACCACCAGTATGTTGTCGTAAATCTGCAGTGAAGCCGAATGATTCGTTGACTGGCAAGTACGCCTTGACATTGAACAATGGGGTTCCGGGGCGTTGCTCTTCCTGGAACACGTGACCTCTTCTCCTTGTCAATACCCCGTAGATTCCGCCCATAGCTTGTTCAGGTACTTGAATTTCGACCAAGAAGACGGGTTCTAAGATGCTAGGCTCTGCAAGCAGGGCAGCGGCATAGAGAACTCGTCGTGCCGTAGGAATGATTTGCCCTCCACCACGGTGAATGGCATCAGCGTGCAGGGTCACGTCCATGATGTTGAATCGAACTGATCGCATGGGTTCTTCTGCGACAGGTCCTTCCTTGGTCGCCCACTGGAAGCCAGAAACCACGGAGTCCTTGATTTCGCTCAGGTATTGAACTGCCTTCGTCTGATCGACAAGCAGATTGGCCCCAGTAGTCTCAGGTCCGAAACACCAGATCTTCCGTGCGTCGGTCACATCCCATCCGTGATCATCGGCCAAAATACGAGCGCGGGCCTTGAAGTCGTCACGTGGGCCGATGCGACCCTTCTCGATGTCTTTCGATACTTCCTCGTCAAGCGGCTGAGCGGTAACGTAAAGACGATTATGTTTGTTAGGAGACTTTGACAGAGCCGTTATACTTGACTCCTTGGCAACTGATTCACGGTATTGGACGACGGGATCCGAGATATTGAGAGGAACACCGGCATGATCTTCCTCAAGATCTTTCAGACAGATTTCCAGATGCAATTCGCCGGCGCCTGCCACAACGTGCTCGCCAGAATCAGAGATATAGGTCAACACGCACGGGTCGGATTTTGATAATCGCTTGAGACCTTCGACGAGCTTTGGCAGATCATTGGCATTCTTAACCTCGACGGAGCGCTGAACGACAGGGGATACGGAGAATTTCATGACTTTAAGATTGTGTGCTGTTTCGGAGGTGGTAAGTGTTCCAGACTTCAGTAAGAATTGATCGACTCCAACCAAGCCAAGAATGTTGCCAGCCGGAACATCTTCAATTGGTTCAATGAATCGGCCCATCATAAGAATCGTTCGCTGAATTGCTTTGATGAACAAGTCTTCTTTCTTGCCAGGGGTATAGTTAGGGCCTTGAATGCGGACTTTTAGGCCCGAGCGAACAGTACCAGCGAAAACACGTCCGAAAGCATAGAAACGACCTTTGTCTGACGTAGGCACCATTTTTGAGACGTACAACATAAGTGGCGCCTTGGGATCACAGTCGCGAATACCAATGCAAGCTTCATCATCGGGAGGTCCTTCGTAGAGAGTTTCCGCTCGGTATTTCTGGGCAGTGACTGGGGATGGCAAGTGGATGACCATCATCTCAAGGAGCGCGTCAGCAGCTGGAAGGAATTTTCGCATGACAACCTTGAGAAGTTTCTTGTCCTCCAAATCTTTTTCCTCGCTGGAAAGCTTGATGTCGAGTTTTTCCAAGAGCGTTGGGATCTCGTCCTTCTTGTGATTCATGACAGAGCCGAAGATCTTGAAGATGGGGTCGAGAATGAATTGATTGAAAGCACGCTCCAAAGGCTTGCCCTCGTGTTCACCAACCTTGGTCCATTTCTTGGTTTTCGGGTTGAAGTAATTGTCACCCTAAATGTTTATGAGCAAAGTCTTTCTCTTTCAAGAATCAGAACACTCACCCATAGACGCTCCATCATCTTCTTTTGGTCGACTCCGAATTTCTTAGAGTACTTGACAGCGAACTGGCGAATAGTGAAACCCCATCCATGAAGACCGGAGCCGAACGCAACAGTTCCGTTATAGGGTTGGACCTGAACATCACCAAGCGCCTTATCGAAGTAGGTTGAAATGACGACGTTGACGGACTCGATGGTTCGAGAAAATGACTGGTACAGATCTTCCTTGGAAACTTGCAGCTCCAGCAAGGCTCGATCGACCTTGTTGACGATAACGACAGGCTTAATACGCTCACCAAGTGCTTGACGCAGGACAGTCTCGGTCTGTACACACACACCTTCGACGCAATCGACAACGACAAGAGCGCCATCGGTGACACGGAGGGCTGCCGTAACTTCGGACGAAAAGTCGACGTGGCCGGGCGAATCGATCAAATTGATCAAGAAGTCGTTACCGTCGACTTTTTGGGGAATATCCTTTGTGTCCTCTTCCGCCAAGTGCGCGTACAAGGAGATTGCGGTTGATTTGATGGTGATACATCGATCCTGCTCATCTTTTCGAGTATCCGTAAAACGAGCTTCACCGGCTTTTGCAGCTGAAATGATACCGGCGCGTTGGACAAGAGAATCGGTAAGGGTCGACTTTCCATGATCCACTAAGCAAGACCGGTCAGTCCGTTGACCAAAGACCTTGTAGGATAAAGAGCTTACCATGTGCAATCACAGACATGTTCCGGATGTTTGCCGGCTTGTCCATGAGAGCACGGATCTATGCGTTGATCAGCATATCTCGTTTCTTGGTCAATGGACCCATAGGGTTTGCAAAGCTTTACCTCTTCGACCGTGAAGCTATTATGGAACTCAAGTTAGCCATGTCTTCTTTCGAACTTATTTCCTCGATATGCCCAAGAAAGTACAGAGTGAGGAGTGCGGAGGTACTTACTTGACCATCTTGTCGGTGTTTTCGCAGCTAGAATAGGATTTGTAATGTACTGGAGATGAATATGTGGAGTCGATGGACCCCGCTTTCACAGGAACGAGGGCTCGCTCGACCTGGTATTCAAAGAACTTGTAGATACGACGCCAATGGCTTTGGGGATCCTGCAGGTGCTACAGAAGCTCGATAAGATTGAGAGCGAATGAAGATCTTAAGACTGAGATGTCACAGTGAAGAAATATGTGTGGGCTCCGTTGTATTTGAAAGCCGACGACCCCACTATCGCCTCGCTTATCCACCGCACTTGCTAACCGCATTTGGCCGAACAGTCATTAGATTCCAGTCACTGCGATCCTGCGCATTTCTACCATATCAACGCTGAGGCCATTGAGTCATATCTTGAGGCTGAGCTACCGAAATGGTCTATTCCAAACGGCCCCCAAATCAACACTGTCACAGGCTCTGAAATGATTGCACTAAACTTGTAAATCTAGGCCTTTTATTCAAACAATATATTTACAAATCCTGCCAATGGGAAGGAGCGCCGTATGTGAGCCTGCCATAAAAACACCAATTACAACGCCGAAACGCCGGTCCACCTTGGCTGGGTATCTGACGCTCAAAAGCAATGCTCAGCGCAACAACTCTCATGAGGATCCCAAGATCCTAGAATATGCGTCATCCACTTCCCTTGCTAGCTCTAGCAGGGCTACAATGACAATCTGGTGTGTAAGATTTGGTAGTCGTTCGCGCTGAAGACCGATCCACTCCAAGGGCGGAGTTGCTTCTCCCATGTCGCGTAGTTGCGGTGTTTCAATGACTGGCGGCTCAAGTGGAGTGTATTGGTATTTTGACTGGGGTACATTCACCACTGCTGTAATCTTCTCTCTCCCCTCCGCTGCACCCTTTTCACTGCCCTTCTCCTCTGCTTCTAAGGCTGTACTTATCTGTAGAGCGGATTGCGGTAACGGTTTCCCCAACCGAGCTGCCAGTGCCCGGACGTGACTATGCCACATTCCCCGTAGGAAATGGATCCTTGAATAATTCCAACCCACATCGACTTTTCCCTGAAAGGCGCTTCGGAAGATGTATTGAATGTCAGTGGATCCTGGCGTTTGCCACGTCCGCATCGTAGCCACCACCTTGGGCACTTTCAATATTGTACCACCTCGCGAAAGATTGACAGGTTTGATGATATCTTCTGGTAATACTTCGCCAACGGATTTACGCATTTCTTGCTTGGTAACTCCTGACAAAGCTACTTGGAGCTGGCCAAGAGCTAAGGATAAAACGCTCTGGAGCTTGCCTTTTTCCACTGCGACGGCGAATTGAGCGGATGCGTCCAGTGCGTCGATCTTGAATACTTGGGCGTCAAAGAACGTGGAAGGAAATACTCCGACGTTCATAACTTTGAGTGATACCATCACTTTAGTCTGAAGTCGTAACGAGCCTTTGGTAGACTGATCGATATCCTTGCTTGCTTGCCCATTGATGCTCGGGGGATGGATCATAGATCTCCGCCTTATAAACTTCTCACTTTCTTTCAATGATGCTTCATACGCTGCTTGCTTTTCTTGAATGAGGCGTTCGAATGCCTGGTAAAGTGCAAGCGCTTGGGAAGCACTGGTCGTCGTGCAGAATGCGCTCAAAGCGCCCACATCTACAACACCCAGAAGTCGGTCGCTATGTCCAGTCTCACTATCTCGAATGTTGTACATAAGAAATTTGAAGCCGCTCATGTCTGCTACTGCAAAAGCCTGGTATTCAAAAGCAGCTTTGACTCGGATTGATTCAAACCCTATCGATGCTTGTATCAACGGGGCTTGATGCCTAATCTGCTCTGTAACAGGCCACTTTATGGTTGTGCGTACTTCGACGCCTCGAACGGTCACGAAACCACTCATACGTCCAGTACTGTCAAGGCTGACTGACTCCATGCCCAGGCACAAGTTTTGTTCCCAGTCTGAAGACTTCTTGGACGAGGCCCATACTCCGGACATAGAGAATGCCGATTTTCCCAGCGATTGACCGAGGTCTACCTGGAAGTCAAGTTTGGCAATGGATAGTGTGGCATCCCAGGGGAAAGCTCCAGCAGATGCAATTTGCTGGTACCGTTGAACGATGTATGCTTGAGGTTCCGACGAGGCAGAAGGTGCAGAAGCAGGAGCGGGCTTTCGAATGTCCGCTGGTAACCATATCTCGCGGAATAATAAGAAGTCTTGTGACTGCTTTGCATTCACGAAAATTTTCATCGGACTGGTTTGCGTGATTACAGAGATGCCATTAGCAGTCCCAAGGTGCTTGCTGTTCATCAATGAAACGACTATTGCTTCAACCTCAAGACTTGCTGTCGAGTCTCGTGAATATGCGTGCTGGACTGAAGCCCGCAAACCGGAGAATGATCCTGAAAGCGTAAAGGATTGTTCATGATTCTTTGATTGGACAGTATTTGCTGTCACGTAGATATTATCGATCTGTGCTGTAGCAGCGACACGAGCGACGGGCTGGCAGCTTAAAGTGAAGTCTTGCCGGCAGATCCGAAGTCCAAGGTTCAGAGTACAATTGCCAAAGATAACGCTAGGGTCGGCGGTCTTTAGTCTTTCATCACCCATCAATTTCGAGGCAGATGGTCGGTGCTTTATGGTGGCTGGTCTCAATGCTGTACTTTGCGCTTCAGGACTGTCATCGCCAACGATTTCCTTTACACTTGAAGAAATTTCCAAAACAAGTGGGACGACCGATGGGTGGAGGACATTCGAGGATGCATCAACCTTGACTTCCGCATTGAAGGACGTATTCTTAACGTCATAGTTTTTGTACTCGACCTTGATAGCGACCCCTGGTGCTCGCAAAGTCGAATTGGTGCCAGCTTTGTCTTGCGTAAACTGACCGTACCGACCTTGTTGCGGTACGCGCCGACCTTGGAGACGATCAGTGGCTCGTGACTCGGGATCAGAGATAGGGCGACCCTGCACATATACAACCGCTCCCGCGAAATCAGCATCAATTAACAGCGATGTAAGTCTCTTGTGCTTGAGCCAGCGTGGTGTCTGGGTCTTAGACTCGACTGGCGAGCCCACTCTGGATTGAGCGACGACTCGAACATCATTCACGGCAGTTGCGATCGAGCGACGTAGGTTACTTGCTGGTATAATAAATCGTGACGTGAGACGCAAATCCAAGGATTTCCCAGCAGCCTGAAAAGCAAGCCTTCGGTCATTTTGCGATGACATATACGCGACATTGAAGACAACTTCTGGCAGGAGTGCCGAGTTGAGTGATCTCTTGATAGGGATCTGTGAGGTAGGAACCATTTGTAGCTGGAAATCCTGAATAAGTAGCCTTGCTGCATTATCCCTGCGGGTTGCTAGATCGATCTTCGTAGACGATAGAACCAGATCTTCCGCTTCCCGGCCAGGAGACAATGGGACGGAATTGCCAATCCTCCAGATGATCCGCGGATCTCTCAACTCCAAGGAATACATTGCGCTGAAAAGTGCTGTTGACTGATCTTCGTCAACCTTGGCGGGCTGAGAAGAAGCACCTAGGTCGAGGTCCGCTAGAGTGACGCGGCGGAGTTTTTGCAATCCTTTGACCTCATTGGTCATATCAATATCTCGAAAGGACTTCCGGAGATCATCGAGGATATCAATCAAAACGGAAGCAGTCTCTGTGTAAATGATTGTTTCACACCGGGAGCTGTGCACTTGGTACGCTCGGATAAGCTCTTGCTTCGAATTCGGCTGTGACGTAGCCTGGAATGTGGCAGCCAGGGTGAAGTCACCACAAGGGTGCTCCTGACCATTGATGCATCTTGTGAATCCCATCTGCAAGCCTCGAAGATTGACGAACAGTCCCGGGAACTGGGTAGGCTCCTTGCCACTCGTTGCGCGATTACCGCCTCTCATGTGCACATGCCCAAGCTCAAAGTGCATCTGTGATATTACATCTTTCTTCCTACCTTGGGTTGTATCGGTATGTATGCCAAGTCCAACTAAAGTGATAGACGCATCGAACAGGAACGGCTGGGTGACCTGTGGCGAGGCGGATGCAGGCCTTTTCGATGAAATTGCAGGCCGATAATGCCGAGTCAGACGAGATGACTCCCGATGAAGGCTTGATCCAAGCTCGGTGATCTCAGGATGACTGAGAGTGGCGAGCAGAGCATGGACTGCAGCTGCATCAAAGGAGATATGCTCAATGGTACTTTGAACAGAGACGTCCTTGTTCAGAGGATCTAAGCTCATAACAATGTGGCTGTTGATCGGAGGAATGACCATTTCGGATATCATTTCGAAAGCAGCGCCAGCACGACCTAAGAAAGCGTGTGAGTGCTCCTTAAGATCGAAATCCAGTACAAGATCAGAGATACGTCGAGTTCCGGGCCTGACAGATATTCGCCCAACTTTTCCTGTGACTCTATAAGAAATTGCTGGAAGGATTTTATAGCTGATTAGGTACGAATCGAGAAAGAGTGCTACGTGAGGTCGTCCTGTTGTGATACTCGTTGGAGCAGCCGTTTTGGACTGAGCCTTTTCCTGAATAGGCTTCTGCTGGCTCATCATTCGCTCGATGGTAGCTACTTCGTTCAGCATAACGCTTTCGGCGATTGCCAGGAGGCTGAGTGGATCTTCGAGAACTTTGAGTGAAATATCGGTACAAGACGTGGCAAGATGCCAGCTGTGTGGGTTTGCATTGTCCTCCTCTCCGTCCAGATTTCCAAATACACTTGGTCGGTCAACTTTACCCACACTGACGACAAGCGCGTGGCTCAAGACTTCCATTGTCGCTGTTTCTGCGCAAACGAGGAAATTCGTGCTTATCTTGTACTGATCTGCGGTTTTCTCAATGACAGCTGAAGAGGTAAGAGTTCGACAAAGGTAAAGAACTCGCAAGGTTGGGCTATCTAGCGCTATGGTGTTCTCTTTCGACATTAGGACGAAATGCATGCGATAATTGGTGGCTATGAACCCGTCCGCGTCCACACTCGGCGAGTCTGAGCCTGATTCTTTGCTTTGGCTGGGAATTGCGACGATGATATGTTGCAATAAGCTAAGGATGTCGAAGTTGAGCGTGAGCGTGGTTTTTGAAATATATAGCTGTGCAGCCGCATGTGCTTCAACATTGGATTGCATCCTAGGTAGAGAAGATGGTGGTCGTAACATTAATTCGAAAGCCATGCTTTCCCAATGCACCTGACTTTGTGTTGTCCCTGGCTGCAGAAGTAATCGGACGTTTTCGGCCTTGACCAATGTTTTGAGGTTTAAACTGAAATCATGTCTCGGTGACTTCTCGACTTTTCTACCGAAAACTTCATCCAGCAGAATGCTTTCTTTCACATCATCACCACTCCATGTGCCCATTCGTCCGAATATCGCTACGACGACTTCTTTTGCATTACCCGGGCATCCTTTCAGATCGTCGAAGCAGGAAGACCTGATTTTAGCCTGCGACTCTATTGGTAACAAGTGGTATACATATCTTAAGCGGGACACTATTCTCCAGCTCTCGCTCGCTCTAAGGTGACTGTTAGCAATGCGTAGTACATACGAAGCTCTGGTTAAGAACGGTGGATCTGGTGTTTCCTGTCCATCTACCGTGAGAGAGAGTACGAGCCGACGAAGACGTGCCGCCTGCCGCGTTGCAATATTCTGCATGTGGCGGACGTTTTTGCTTAGATTATCTGCAATCTGGACGAGCAATGGAATACACTCAGGTTTAGTCAAGGTAACATGGATTTCGAAGTCTTTGAAGCGTGCATGAGCATCTGTACTAGAAGCTTTGCAGCCCCAGAGCCTGGTGTCGTGCAGAAGGAATTCTACGGCTGCGTCATTTTGCGGGCTCTGATGATCCGAAACCTTTATGGACATGTCTGCGTGATTCATCATGATATATGCCGATAATGCGTTGGGTAATAGCGTGTTTGTGTCAGAGGAAACCTTGTCTAAGTGCCGGAAAGTAATTATGCACTGTTCGATGCTGAGATCGCAGGACATATCCTTTGTTGTAGCAGAAGAATCCCCTTGAATCTCTTCGAAGATCTTGAGGCGACAAGCTGGAAGTCTGACTTGAGCTTCCATCACCGTTCCGTAATTGCCTGGTCCCCTCTTGTCCGGGAAACGGTCGAGAGCGTTGACCTGCAGCTGGTCAAGTAGACTCTCGGGCTCTTGAACTTGGAATTCTTCAACGATCGACAGTACGAGTTTTAAGCTTTGTGGATTGAAAAACCCTCGGATGCCTTGGCCAAGATCAATAAAGAACGACGTCCTCTTGTACTGTTGTTGATCAAGGGGAAATTCCTCACTGTTCGTATCACTAGAGCTACTGTGTGAAGCACTGCGGTACGATGTTCTTCTTTGGGCACCTGGTAGAGGAGGGACCACACTTAGATCTAATGAGGCACTCTGAAACCGAGAATAGGGAACTTTGTATGAACTGGAGGCGCCCAAATTTACATTGGCGTTACTGACTCGTCTATGATGTGCCTTTGTCAAAAAAGTTTCCTGTCCTACATAGGGTTCTGACGAGCCGTGACTACTAGCGTGATGTAGAGTCCACAACGCTGAGACAAACTCTGAGCCTGCAACACCTGAGCTTGCATTAAGCGGCTGTTGAGGTATTGCCCCAGCATTAGGATCTAAAGATCGGTGCGTTTCCCCCGCCCCTGTTTGAATCTTTCTTTTGCCTTTCGGGTAGTTCACGTTTGGTTGGTTCGCCATTCTAGAGTTGTTGGTCGGACGCAAAACGGTATCAAGGATCGAAAGTTCTTGATTGTGCAGGGGATCTGGCATCGACGGGAAGGGCATTGCAGGGGCTGTAAGGTTGAGGCGGTGATGAGGAGTAGGTCCTTGGATATTATCGCTTGAGTCAAGAAGCCATGGCGTCCGATTGGTCCTATAGTCGTGAAGAGTGAGATGGTGTTGCTGCGACTTGCGATTTTGGTCAAAATCGTGTCCCCGTTGCAGCATTGACAGCTCTAGCGAGCTCTCAGCGAATGCGTATGGTCGAAGCGGGACAACTTTTCCATTTTGGTCCGTGGTTAAATCGCATATGTTCATCAGGGCTATTATAAAGGATGGAAGTTCGACGTGAAGCCGTTCAGAAAATGTCGATTTAGCCAAGTCATTGTACTCGACATTGCACTGCTGGAAAGTCAGCAAAAGGGCTGCCTCGTCGGTAGTCACCCAGATTTGCAAGCGTCCGATATGGGCACGGAGATATGTAACGTCATGGATTTCGGTAAGCGACAGTGGTTGCAACGCATTCTCGGCGTCGTCGAATGTGAACGAGAAACACTGCAGTGCCGAAGAGAGCAGCCTGACGAAGGAAAGCGAGCATTCACCGCTGATGGCGCCGATATCGAAATCCCAATTACAAACATACGTTGGCTCTGCTGGTGGTAGTCCAAATAAACGATGACTTTTGATCTCTACTCCATCGATGAAGATCTGCGTCTCTGACGGTCTGGCTGACGCTTGCCCATCTGGAAATGATAGAGATGCATAGCTCACTGTAATCGGACTAAAGGCGATGTCGAGATCCATGTAGTAATTGGTGAAACGGAGCTCAAGCCCAAGAGAGGGAATATCTAGTAGAATGTTTTCGGCGGAAGAATATAAGTACGAAGGCAGACTTGCTTCTATAGTCACGGCCGTAATGCTGAGGATAACGTCAAGATCGTTCATGATCTTAGTCCGTGACGGATCAACGTCTCCATTCGATGAAGACAAAGACTGCTTGGAGATAAGCTCCTGATATTCCTCCAGAGTTCGAAAGTGGATATCTTCACCAAAATAGTTATCCTTGATTCTCATGAAAGCTCGGATAAGGAAACCATAAAGATCAATTTTGGGGGAAATTCCGTGAACATTCATGCAAAGAACATCTGTCAGACTTGGGGACGTAGAAGTGTAGTAGTCGTAAGAACCATTAATCTTCAGGTCTTCCATGGTAGCAACCTCGGATGACTTCGCAAACACATGTTGAGTGTTCCAGGGCGGTCTAGAAAACTTGAAACCTCCATGCTGAGCGTCAATGTCGAAAGAGATTTGAGTACGCAATGGTCGAAAAGAGTCTTGTGGGACGTGAACACTTGCAACTAGGTTGTCGGCCCATATAGTCACAAATGTGTTCTCTTCCATGCTTGCTGGACTATTGATTACATTCGAGTCATTGGCGTTGAGGTGGATGTTGAATGCAGTGAATTGAAAGTCCAGTTTATACGTAAAGGGTACGAATGTATGATAATCCGCAGGTGGTCCAGTAGACCAGTCATTCATAATATCGGTGAGTAGAAATACATGGTCGCGCAAGAGGAATAGCTCTAAACCATTGGGATTGATGGCAATCGTCCATTGACGCATGTCATTCCAGCCAAGAGGATTCGACAGATCACATGATATCAAGGCATGTTGAGCGCTCAAGAGCAGCCCATGATTGACACTCGATGATACCCTTGGACTTTTCACATCAAGCTTCAATGAATTCCGATAGCCACTTTGCCTAGCAACCATGTCCATTGTAAACGCGATGGTAGAATCTGTTTGTAATTCAACATTGAGCCAGCCGTACGGACGACTCGACGGAAGTGGATCAACATTTTCGTCTTTCTTCTTTCTGCGATAACTTTTGCCTGGTTTCTGCCCTGTGTGAACCTTTCCTTTCATGGCCAATTCTTCTTTCGACTTCCAATCTTTGGAACTTTCTCTAGTCGGAATCAGCAAATTTGTTGACTCTTCGATATCGATGTTGAGCCTGAAGGTGGTGCTTGTCCTTGATTGGCCTGGCAATAACCGCTCTGCTGGAGTAGCGTCTTCGTACGCATTCGGAAAGAACATCGGTTGCAGATCTTGTCGTAACCTGTCAGCCCAGGGACCATAACTAATCTGTCCACCATAGATGCGTAGCTCTACAGCCCAATCTGGGGGCGCATATCCGTTGATATCCCCATCAACTCCAATCGTGCCATTGTCTATTGCAGATTTGAGGACTAAGCCTGGCACGTCCCAATGAAGGTTCATTGAGATCTTTGGAGAATCGACAATGGTTGGATGTTCCCCATACTCAATGGATCTCCACCGTTCTTGCTCAAGGGCGATGCTATCGTCAGCGTCAAGATATCGCGTCAGACCAATCCAACGGTCCTCTCCTGGAATCTGCGACGGTTCTGGACCTCTTTGCCGATTACGACTTGAAATGGGCCGGAAAAGCGACTGGAAGAAGATCGTACACTCGTAAATGACTCCACGTGCAGTGGCTGGTGCGGCTGGCGACCTATCTTGTTTATTGTTTTGGAAGTACTCTTGGTCTCCTCTGGATAGAGATCGGCTTTCTTCGTGGGAAGTCTTGACGCATGGAGTTGCATCTTTGTACTGTTTCCAACTGTGATTTGGCCTTAGCTCAACGACTGGGTGCACAAAGTCAAACTCAAACACCTGCTTGTAAGGATCGGGGGATTGAGCTTGATGAGCATTAACTTGACCAGTAGCGGCGTCAGCCTTCGCTATCAACGCGGAAGGAACATTGCGGTTGCCAATGACTATCGCCGCTTTGCTGCATTCAATCTTGATTGGCAGAAGACTGAGGAATGCTGGAAGTGAATCTTGCTTTGCTGAGGCTTGCTGGCTTTTCTTCCGTGCATAGGCTTCCCCACGGCCCGAATCAGAGGAGCTGGAACTGGCAAGATTACCCGTTGATTTTTCTTTCCATAACCCGTCTACCTTCGTCGTGTCGAGAAACCCTTCCTTGCTACTTTGCGAACGTACTATGTTCTTCTCGGACGCTTCAAAAGTATTCGCAGGTCCCGAGCGCTTCCGAGGTGATGTAGACGTTGGACTTCCCGGTTCGCCATGATCTACGATATATTTTTCCACGGCATCATACGCAGGGGTTCGATTGTATATGTACCACTCGACTCCTCGAACTTGTATTTTGATTCTACAAGGCAAGTTGATAGCAGGCCGGTTTCTGATTGACTGTGTACTGCCATTCTGTCCCTCTTCACCTCCTTCTTGCTGGTGTTTGGAAGACCCTGGGCCCAAAACGTCTGCAGTCCTTACTCTTCGTAACCAGTATCGCCAAGTGATGTATCCATCATTGATCAGAATTGTCTCGTTGTGGCCATGGTAGCGAAACCCTTTGAAGAAGCACCTTCCGCCGAGAAGAGATAGTTGAAGTGCCTGGACATGGATATACACTTGGTATTGCCGCCAGACATATGTCCTGACAGCGTAGGAGACAAGACTTGCGAATAGCCTGTTGAAGTAGAAGAGGAATAGGATTGAAAGAAGGCTGCATACCAAGAGGTATATGAGGTACAGCCAATTAAAGTGGTCGACGGCCATGCCGTCGTTGCTTTTTAAGTAAGCTCATGCTTGGTCACCGAGCTTTTTGCGTAGACTGTAACCTGGACATCGGTTCACTGCTTTTAGTGATAGCTCACGGCTTCAACAACGAACTGGATTCGAATCTGGAACGGTCAAACAATGTTTCCTGCACAAGACGTTGCGAGAGAAGCAAGCTTGCCAAGCTCGGCCTTTGCCGAGGCAGCATGTCATTTCAACGGTTCCCTTGGCACTCATCAACTGCAGGCAACGAGGTCATGTACGCCGTGACGTCGACACGTATGCAAGATAACTCTCCCATGATATGTTGGATTTTCATTCTCTGGAATAAGTACAAACGCGCCTGAGCAGTCCGCAACTCTGAGGAGCTTCGACGGGCCTACGACATGCCTGATGGAGCTGCCGGCGGTGGTACGGGCTCGAAACTCACAAATGCAACAATCATAGTTTGTGGGGTCGCCTCCCTGGTGGCCTCTATAATATCCTTTGTGTGAGTTTTTTAGCCATGGACAGAAAGGCTACAAGGCTAATTCTTCGTCGTGGGCAGATCCATATGGCTTCAGACGTAATTTCTCAATACCTATTTGAATAGGAACAGTAATAATCGGATGGCAGAAAGAATTATCGCAAACCGTTGTTGCAAAGATATGTCATACGGATACTTCTCATGTATGGTATCAGGATTCGCAAGATTACCAGAGCAGCTCTTACGGTCAAATAGGGTACCCATATACGCCGCCTCGTCTTGGGCAAGTATCATGTCTCTCACGGCTGCTTTCTACCTCGATACTCTACGAGACGTCTACGAGGTATACAGCATCTGAAGCTTCATCAAGTTATAGAAGTTCGCTTACAGGATGAAGGCATTCACCATCTATACGTTCCTTCAGCTCTTGATTAATTTCCTCGGTGGGGAGCGATCCCTCATCATCATGATGCACGGACGACGACCAGTTGGACATGCTTGGCCACTGAACTATTGCTTTCCCCAGGTCGACATATCCGATCCGCATACCTTCCTCTCTATCAAACGTGGCATACTGCAGTATGCATGGATCAAGCCTGCTTTAGGAATTGCTACTGTGGCTATGAGAGCAACCGACACCTATCAAGAAGGATACATTGGTCTTACTTCCGGCTATTTTTGGAGCAGCGTCATCTATAACCTCAGTATCTCTCTCAGTCTATATTCACTGGCTATGTTCTGGGTATGCATGAATCAAGATCTAAAACCATTCAGGCCAATGCCTAAGTTTCTCTGCATCAAATTGATTATTTTCGCGTCATATTGGCAAGGGTTTTTCCTTTCGGTGTTGCAGTGGCTTGGTGCCATGCCAAACGACGTTCCGGGCTACTCACCGGACAATCTTGCAGCCGCAATCCAGGATGCACTAATATGTCTTGAGATGCCTCTTTTCGCTATTAGCCACTGGTATGCCTTTTCGTGGCACGATTATGCAGACGTTACGATCTCAGCCGCTCGTATGCCAATCCGATACGCTTTCCGGGATACATTTGGAATCCGAGATCTCATTGAGGATGCGAAAGAGACTTTCGGAGGGGAACATTATGAATACAGGGTTTTTGACACAGGGGATGATGTCCTTGCCCATGAAGAGTCCGGATCGCGTGTTGCTCGAATGATGGAAGGAATGAGGTATGAGCGAGGGGGTAAGGGCAAGTACTGGATTCCTAAGCCTGGCGAAATTAACAGCCGCACACCTCTTCTTGGACATAATGCTGGATCAAGCGTCGCTGCCCCCATGAGTCATTCAAAGATAGGGCGAAAGCTGGAGGATGAGCAAAATTCCGATGACGTGCCAGAGGAACAACTTGATCCAGAAGATGAAAAGTATTTCAGAAACGCGCGTACGCTGGAATTTGGTGATTGGCATGTATGTCTACCTTCCCAAACCCGCTCTCGTGTCTGTGATTCCTGATTGAGGTGCAGTACCCTGTCATCACAGCACACGTACCGTCATCGGAACGGTGGCTTGGTGCTGATCCAAACCTTATCACGACTTCGACTAATCGTAACCTTCTGCAACCGACCAAAGCGAACAAAGCGCGACGTGCAAGCAGCATTCAACAGAATCTAGATAAAGGAAAACGCCGGACGAGTAGCGGTAGTGGCAAAGCTTCCAAGTCGAGGTCAAGAGCGCCTGTCATTCAGGATATGATCCGCGAAGATTCAGGCTCATCAAATTCTATGAAGTCTGGCCGCAGTCAGCTCGTAGACTTGGTAATGGAGGATAAGCAGGCTGACGAGACGGAGCGAGTGCGAGCACGCAAGGAAGGGGGATCAGCGTGGAATGAAGACGAAGCGAAGCATTATGTGTAAGTTGTCTTATGGTTTGCTGTGAGGGAGTTAATCCTTATCATCTGCTAGCCGAGCGTACTCGGACGACGACGAAGGGCAAGATATTCGGCATGGCTTTGATCCATCAGACCTTCCTCCTGCTGGTGCATCGGAATTTGCGGTTGGCGAAGACGAAGACGAAGAGGCAGAAGCAGAGGCAGAGCAGGAAAACCAATCGGACGAGGCTCGTGAGTGGAGGCAGGGTGAACAAAATGACTCCAAGGCCAGGACGGACACCCATGACGATAACCTAGACGACCGGCATGTATGGGGTTCCAGAGATTGAATACGAGGGGAAAGAGATTTACTGCATAGCGAAGGCGTTTCAAAGGTGGGCATAGGGAGGATTTTGAACGTTGAGCGCAGAGGTCTGATCAGACCAAGGTATTTTCCGTTATTTTTCTATGTATTCTGACCCAAATGAGAGAGAGCATTATATTTTCAAGATTTACAGACAAGGTCTCGAAAAGAGTGCCTTGAAAATTTATGACAGAAGAGTAAACCGCACTTGATATCTCGATCATGTGGATGAACACGTGATTGAATTACAATGCCACAAGGCATTGTACTTTCAATCCAGGGAGCCAGGGTGATGATGTGAGGGTGAAGAGTGGCGCGAACGGCAACTTGGTGCGCGTCGGAAGAGCCCCGCTATTCGCGTCTTCGTCCTCGCCCACCACGAAGACGGTTCTCCGCATCTTGCTCTATTAAGGGTCTTTACAATTCTAGTATCATGAGCTATCCTTACTATCTTTTGTTGTTGTGCTCCTGTGTATCCCCAAACAAAGGACCGGGAGTCATTGCTTAGAACAAGTCAACACCTACTGCGCCCGCGTCCTACGCGGTGAGACCCGCCGATTCCGACCTCTGCTGCCTCATCCTCTGTTACTGACTCTCTTTCTAGTGCCATAACCAATCAATCCAAATCGGCCAGAAGTCAGCTACCTTAAATCATAAGACTGAGAAACCAAGAATCATATTCTCTGGCCGAAATGGCCCTGGAGCTCGATCAATCCCAGCAGTCCCAGTCCTCCTCGATCGGGTCCACTATCAGCCGCCCTTCCGATCAACGACCCTTCTTAACCCAAGACTTGTCGCCAGGAACACGTTACCATATGCTACGGGGTATGACCCCATCCACCTCCTTGTCGAATCCATCAAGCCAGGAACGAGTGGGAAGTGTTTCTCCACCATACCAAAACGACCCCACGAGAGTTGAGAATGTGTCACCTAGTCACGACAACACGCGTCAGGTCGCTGTCGACACATCAAGCTCTCCTGCTCTGAGTACCGACTCCGGTTCGCACCAAAAATCCTATGCTCTAAAACGAACGGCAGCCGGAGAAGTGAAGGTATATGGCAATACCCACTGGGTGGCTCAAGAGGATGCGAAACAGAATGGACATTCGCGAAATACCAGCACCGCTTCTAAAACCAGCCAAGTCAGCGAACTCTCTCAAGAGCTGCGTACTCGATTATCCTACGCAATGTTCAAAGTACAGAATGGTTTGCAGGCGCATAATCTTAACGAGCTTGAAGCCATGACACGACCTAAATCATCATCATCTTCTACCTTACCTCAACTACAACAGGCCGCCCCTTCTCCAATATCTCCTCGGAATCTGCAACAACCTTATAAGGATCTTCAAACTATACACGAATCGCTGCCACGTTCGCACATGACCTACAAGCTTCCACAGCCCCTAGAGCCCTCCTATTCACCATCCTCTCATCAAGCGAACATGACAGACGGACTACTTCGGCAAAATCATGCGAATCCATCAGTCCAGAAACCCAGCCCAGCCCAGCATTCACCATATCGTGGTCCGACATTAGCACCCCCTGTCGATATTCTACCTCGAACCGCTCGTTCTTATGCGACAAACGCTCAACTCCCTTCACTAAACACAAGTAGCAATTTCTATCAGAGCACGGCAGATACGTCCCACTCAGCTGCGCAAACAACACCATCACGAAGACCAGCGGCAAATATACGAACACCAAGTCACAAGGCCGCTATGGAAAAAGACGCTGTGGAAACATTGATGTTTATGTCAAGCCCTGGCAATTCTGGCCATTATCCGGCGTCATATGGGACCGGGAGCCCTGGGCCAAACCTTGCCGTGACAAGTCCAAAGCGTGTGGGCTTTGCTCCTCCTACAAACAAACATAATACTTTTCGATCACCGTATATGAACCAGCCGGTTAGATCGGGGAAACTTGCCACTGCTGCGGATATTGATCGGGTGCTGGATGAGATGCCAGATCGCTATAGTTCGAGTGATGATGAGAGTCCTCTTGCTTGAAACGTTGTTGATATATGCATATTTGGTATCCAACCTTCTCTTAACGACATATGTTTGAAAATTTACCACGGATCTTCCTCTCATATTTTTGTCTATTGGGAGCTCTGCAAGTTTGCTTCTTCTTCGAACCTTATGATCATGATACCCAAGCATCTTTTCTGCATCAGGAAGGCGTTCTGTGAGATGGGGGCTGGTTGAGTCAAAGTTTTTTTTTTTTGCAGAACTTTTTGGGAATAATATTTCGAATCGATTATGTGTATATACGATACCCAATCTATCATCATCTACCCTGGATCGTATTTGCACTTGTGGTATTCACCAACTACCTGCTCCAAGAGAAATAGAGAGAGACCGTCGCCATGACTTCATGCACCGCATGGTCATTGTAGCAATTGCAATTACCGTTGCTTTGACATCATCACGGGAACATGGAGTTGATTTGGGAGACGTTGGTATCGCCCGTTCTGTGACAAGAGATGTCGCCACTATATTGTCATCGTTTCATTGTCAAAACACAAAAGAAGAAAGTGAAAGGAGGTATCAAATTTTATAATCCTATAAACAGTAATTCCTTAGAAGTAACAAATTATGTACATTAGAAGTATTCGTCAATGTCCGAAACCTTGCGTCCCTTCCACTGTAAAATATCCTTTTTCTCCTTAACAAATCTCTTGACCTCGTTGCCGTTGATAGCTCCCGTAAACGCCTCATTGACAGTTGACGAGAACACCAGATTCCTCCCTAGATAAGGGAAGAGAACAGACAAGGAATCTTCCACAACAAGAGAAGAGAAAAAAACCTCTCTCATCCTCGAGGCGCACAGCACCCTCACCCTCACCCTTCCCCCTTCCCCCTCCACCCTTCCCCTCACCCTCCTATCCTCTCCCTTCCCCCCTTCTACCCCATCAATAAACCCCCACAACCGGCACCGCCAACACCCCAACCGTCAACGGCACACTCACCAAAAAACTCCAAACATGACTCTGCCACACAATCCGATCCTGCAGCACGCGAACAGTCTCCTCCTGAATCCAGATATTCTTCGCGAAAACCCTGCTTATCAAAGACTTTTTCCGGTACCGCTCGACCCATAATTCATGATCGTAGGTATTACTGGTGCCGAATGTGTCCATTGATATGCCCCTCTTGCCTCCTAATTCTCCTCCAGATCCGCCAATGCGGTTAGACATGCTATAGACGTCGTCTGTGGAGTTTGAGAAGCCAGCTTCATCCTCGTTTTCATAGGACGAGTGCATAGAAGCACCATCACCGAATTGTTCCCACGGCCGGAGGTTGCGGCAATGGCCCGTGTGGATAATAACGCAAAGGCCCTTATAAGCAGCCACACCAATCGAAAACCCCACAAGAAAAAGCGGGAAGCAGAAAAGCCGATACCATCTTGACGCATGTGACAGAATAAGGATAACAGCGAGGATTATACCCCCGACGACGTGTGCGATTCCCGAATTACGGACGAAGAGGACGCGAGGTTTATTCCCGTTGCAGATACTCCAGCGGATGAAATTGGGGTGGGATTGTCCGCGCAGGGTCCCCTCGACGATGTCACGGACTAGGGAGAAAGCGGAAGGGTGGGTGGTATGTTGGAGGGCGTGGAGAACGGCGGCGCGGGTTTTGTGTGAAAGGTTGAGTTCGCGGGGGGAGTTGGGGGCGATGTAGTGGGATATGACTCGGTTGATCTCGGAGCGGAAGGGCTGGATCGTGACTGGATGTTTTATTTTTGGGTCAGTAGAGGTTTGTCATCGAGTTGCATACGAGGGTGAGGCGTACATGACTGCCATTTGAGTCCTACTTGGGCATTGGCATCTTCGACGGAGTCGGCGGCACTTCTTGTTGTGTTGGCGATGCCTGATAGGAAAGACTGCTTGTCGAATTGAGGCGACATGGGTCCTGTCGGAGACATGGGAGGTTCTTGTTGGTCAAAGTTGATTTCATATTCTTTCACTGCGAACTTGGACTTGTCTGCCGTCCTTGGAGGTTGATTGGGGTCATTTCCTGTCGGCTGAAGTCCTTCCACGACTGACCAAGGAGGGGAAAGGGCTTGTTCAGATGGTGAAGTAGCATAGAATTTCTTGGTGTATGCTTGAAGCCACAGCCAGAATTGAAGGTTCTCGGCATCGTGAGAGACATAGACAAGGTAGTCCATGAAATCTTGAAGCGCACATGGCTGTGAATGTTAGCCATTAACGTTTGCCGTTCAAAGAGATATGTAAACGCACTGGTAATGCTTTGTTCTGTATGATGTTTTCAAATGACAGCTCAGGGGGGATAGCTCTACGATGCTTCTGGGTTCGTTCAACGTAAATCTGACATTGGGTCAAATTCATAGGACCAGGCAGCTTGGCGACATAGTCGGGGCGTCGGTAGAAGAGGAGCGACATGGCTGCAAGTGATTTGGAATCAAGCAAGAGCGAAGGATCAGGAGCTGATGTCGTACATAAGAAATGAAAGTGAGTTTAACGAATAGAAGTGAGCTTAACGCGAACGGCGCGGAAGTGAAGAAGGCGCGTTAGCAATGAAGCGAAGTGTTGAGTATATCATAGGATGTGGGCACCCATGAGATCGAGTCTTCAAGCAGTAGCTGATGAAGAGGACCGTGGCTCTGACATGCACTGGGTGCTGACAGACAGATGTAGGCGTACGAAGCGAGGAGTACATCTACGGCGCGCATAGATAGTCATCGCAGGGGAACAAGCACTACGTATGCAGGCTTGCAAGAGTATGAAGGTTATGGGTGTGGAGCCCGGTGAGAATTATCCAATGAAAAAGTTGTTCCTGAACGTGGCTTAGAAATGATTCGCTGGAGAACCAGGGGGCCTGTTCGCAATGGTGCAAGAACCACCTCTCTAGTGGGAGGTGGCACCTGTAGTGGGATAAGACTCCGGGGGTCAGCAAAGGGAGCGAGATGCAGTGATCTGCCGTTTGCCCATGGGAAAAGTTGTCTAGAACGAATATAGCAACCATGGAGAAATGATCTAACCTCAGAGGTTGAACACTGTGCCGAAAGCCATGTGCCAAGCTGCATCACGAGTCCTGCAGTGCCCCTGAAAACATGCAGTGATATAAGCACAGCATGCACAAGAGTGGAACGGCTCATACGATGCCATTGTTCCATTGATGGCAACGGGTTGAAGCGGAAATTGTGTCGCTCATATAACAAATGATGCCACCATGAGCAACTACAAAGCACGGGTTGACTGAGAACATTGGTATCATAGAAATATGCCAACGCTCACAAGCTCAACCATCCGACAGTTCCATGTGACATGGGGAGCTGGGGGATGACACCCACTCATGCGGCACGGTGCATTCCCATCATCCAAGGGTCTCCTCGACGCCTCGAAGCCACAAAGGATTATTCTCCTTGGACTGAGGGAGGAATCGATAAAGCCGATCATGATCTCATCCTCTGTTTCCAAAGCCGACCATGGATATCATAAGCCCACCATCTGCGAGGCAAGGCAAATCTAGATGCTGGAATCGCAAAGCAATTGAGACAATAAGAAATGAAAGGACATTGATCATGTTTCCGGTTACGAGAGGGAAAAGAGCAATGACTGCGTGTAAGTTTCCCGTACGAGGGTAGTATGAAGAAGCCGCTTGAACTCGAGCGCCAATCATCGATATCACTTGCTTTAATTTCCGCTGTATCGGGCAAGCGGCCACCTAACAAGTAGTCTTTCCGATAGGCCGACAGACCGGCCTGACCGGCCCGCTTCCCTTGTCCATCGGTCGTCGATCATTCATCTGTCCAGTCCTTCTCTTTCCCAGTGGTTGCCAGATGCCGGTCATTGTTGTAGAGTAATCATCATTGCAGCACGGAATGTGTTAACATCAAGAAGCCTGACGTTATGCACGTCATTAATCATCATTGCAGCACGGAATGTGTTAACATCAAGAAGCCTGACGTTATGCACGTCATTAATCATCAGTGGAAGAGGAAGCGGGTTAGAAGACGAGGTATGAGACCACAGCTCTCGGAACGCGACTTTTTAGGAGGGCTGCTTGGCTAAGGCGTGCTCCTTCCTCTACTCGCTGACCAGAGGGATCATAAAATCCATACACCATCTTTGCCAGTCATTTAATTTTTGCCGTTTCAGAAGCTTGATACCAATTATTCCTCTCGAACCTTCCCCCTTCTCATCCTGTTATCACATTTTTTTGGCAAAGCTTCATTTCGCCTTTTCCGAGAGGCAAGCTGCTGGTATTATCAGCTCAGATTGTACCCGCTCTATCTATTCAATAGCCTCCAAACCCTCTACACCATCTGGCCAAGGTTGACTACTCTTCGTAGATTCAACATCATGTCTTACTTCAGTACTAACCTCTTAGATCTTTTCCAAAGTCATCTCACCAAGAACATCATTATCTCTTGTCAACGTCATGATCAAGAGTTATGAGCGTCACCTTGATCTACATCTCAGCCTAGAGCCAGCGGTGTTCCTTCGCCAAGCGCCAAAAGTATCCACGTGTGGATCTCCTTGTTACCTTTATCACAATCTCCTCGCATGCTTCCCTTCTTAAAGCTCCGTTTCTAGGGTACCTGTTGGTATGTACCAGCTGCTCATGGCTTACCTGTTCATGTTGCGCGGTTCGGTCTCCGTGCGAAGAGTAAACCAAGTAGAATCCGTGTCAAAGCAGATAATCCAACTTGAGGAAACGGACATTTTGGATCACTCCTTAATGGGACGGATTCCTCAGATTGCCCCCTCGGGATATCACGTGAGCACAGGCCGTCGACGGCCTGTGCTCACGTGATATCCCGGATCATGTCTTTGCAGTGCAAATCGACACCCCCTAGGATTTTGGCTCCTTACATCAAGGAGATCTACGAGCTTACTCAGGAGCTTGCAGGCAAAAAGGGGCTGAATTGTTTGTGATCTAGGTTCCAGTTGATCTGAAAAACTCTAAAGCTTCAAGGTCAAGGCACTGCAGTAAACACCAAGGAAATCTCACCAGGCATGCAGAGGTATATGGCATTCCAAAACTTCTCCATCACACCTCCTACCAATTACCCACCATCAAACACCCAACTTACTAAAAGCGTAATATCCGCCAAGCGCCAATCATCGTAACATGTACAGGGAGAAAATTGTCTGGATCGCTAACCACTTAAACTTTTCCTGCAACGCTATTGCCTCACTTGCATGAGGTACGCAGTAACACATCTTCGTTCCTGAATAATATGCAGATTGTCTCAGATACATAAACTCACCAACCTCGTGGGCTCGCTTCTAGTTCGTTCTATGCTCGAAACATTTGTACAAGGAGAACCGTGCGCTTTAACTTGGAATTTACGTATCTTTCTTTATTGACAAATGGCATTTGTAAACAGTTATTTTGTCACATGTGGGATACAGGCTTGATTGCCGGTTTCATTTCGATCTGCCGGTTCCGGTGCTCCTCTCAATGTTGAACATAATGGAAATACACGCACGGCAAACTTTTCCAAGATCCATCTATACGAGAAAATACGAGCGTTGCATAAACTATGTCTTTTTCTGTGCCTTGATACAGACTCAAACAGAGTTTACTGTGTGATTTAAGTCAGCCATTCTCTAGCATGCAGACCTCCAAGTGTCTAAACTAGAGCAACTTTGAAAGCTCCAAGCTGAGGGGCTGGTATCACTCATGTGTCGAATTCTGGTAAATCGAAGTGTCGATTTCAAGCCTGCTGACATGGATTGCAGGGTCTTGGATATGAACTTAAGAAAATGCACAAAAGGGGTTTAGCTCATCGGGATATCTTCGGTGAAGTTTCACATCATGAGAAAAAGCATGAGCATATGGGATCATAGAATTTACACGTAGTGTAACATTGCATATATTGACATTTGCTCATCTGTGATATCTACAATCGATCCATAATAGCCTTTGCATACTCATGTGTCTTCGCTTTCCCGCCCAAATCTCCGGTCAAATGCTAGTAGTATGGGTCAGTCACAGCAGTAAGAGTAGACTTGAGAAAGTTCACTTACTTTGCCCTCGGCCAAGGTATCAAAGATTGCTTTCTGAATCTGATCCGCATGGTCATTGAGTCCCATATGCTGCAGCATCATAATACTGCTCAGTAACAGTGCCGTAGGGTTTGCAAGGCCTTTGCCTGCAATGTCCGGCGCCGAACCATGCACGGCTTCAAATATCGAGCACTCGTCGCCAATGTTGCCGGATGGTGTTAAGCCAAGACCGCCGATCAATCCGGCACACATATCGGAGAGGATATCACCGTACAAGTTGGGCATTACCAAGACTTTGTCGTTATACGGTGTTGGATCCGTGACAATCTTCAGACACGTATTGTCGAGTAGCTCGGCATCAAAGTCCACCTTTGCAAAGTCTTTGCTGACGTTGCGTGCTGTGTTCAAGAAAAGGCCGTCGGACATCTTCATGATTGTAGCCTTGTGGACAGCTCTTACTTTCGTCCTGCCAACATCTTCGGCGTATTGAAAGGCGAATCTTAGGACGCGTTCGGATGCCTCTCTGGTGATGAGTTTGATGCTCTGCACGACTCCATCGATGACGATGTGCTCGATTCCAGAGTATTCCCCCTCGGTGTTTTCTCGGATTAGGACGGTGTCGACGTTATCGTAGGGTGTCTTGTAGCCGGCTATTGATTTGCAGGGTCTGACGTTTGCGAAGAGGTTGAAGGTTCGTCTCAAGGTGAGATTGAGTGATACATGACCTTTGCCGATTGGAGTCTGTGAAATAAAGTTAGCCGCGGACTTCGAAGACGGCACGTTGATTGTTCATACAGCTAGAGGCCCTTTCAATGCCACGAAGTTCTTTTTAACGCTGTCGATAGCCTTATCTGGGATCACGGTTTTGCCGTTCTTCAATTGCGGGGTGACATCTACCGATTCCCATTCTACCGGAGCCTGATCAGTCGTTAGTGCAAGCAGCAGAACCTCAATCCATAGAACGAACCTTCGCTGCTGCAAAGATGTCCTTGACTGACTGCGAAATTTCCGGACCAATGCCGTCTCCCTCGATAAGTGTTACAGTGTATTTGCCCTGGACAGACGCTACGTATTAGTGGCTGAAGTTGATATGTAACAGCTGGTGGAGCTGCTGCGATAAGTGCTGCAGATTACTTTGGCTCACATTCGATCCTGGCGTTCCCTTGAACTTGGCGACCTTGTCCTCATATGGGATTGCGTAGTTCCTTCTCTGATTCTAGTGTACAACACAAGT
This sequence comes from Opeltia flavorubescens, assembly GCA_000442125.1. Lineage (NCBI taxonomy): Eukaryota > Fungi > Ascomycota > Lecanoromycetes > Teloschistales > Teloschistaceae > Opeltia > Opeltia flavorubescens. The sequence goes on from KE546979.1 coordinate 1,138,499, forward strand.
CAGCATGATGCATAAAACGAACAAACTTGCACCTTCATGTAGCTGAGACGTGGATTGATAATTTACTTACTTGGAGACATTGCGATGGTAGCACCTGGCCTACTCTGACGCCTCTGAGGCATTGCCTCGCGGGTAGAACGAGAGAGCGACTAGCTTGCATGACGAAGCGATGCAAACCATTAGTCTATTGAAGGCCTTTTAGCTGAAGCGTGAATAGCCTTATAAATTGTCGTTGCTGATGTTATGTCTTCGGAGATATCATGGGGAAAAAGCAATCCCGCATATCTCAATGCATGAGATGTATAAACACGGGAGCTCCGCCTGCACAACATTTAAGCTTATTCTGAGCCGCATCGAAGACCAATATCGATCCCTCGATCCTTCAAATCTACGATCCAATTGTCCATAGGTCTCTGTTTACGGCCTTGATGAATAACGAAGATGACCAGTGATGAGCACACACTTTTGAACCATTACAACATTACAAGCCTGTATCCTACAGCATGGCCCGCTGAGAAAGATGAGAGCGATGATTCCGATGATGAACAGCCAGCCGCCAGATCTGCTAAACTCGCCCACTCACGATCCAAATCAAGATATTCGGCCCTCGTAAGGAGTGCGAGTGACCGCCGGAGTTTGGTACCTGGCTCTGAGAAAACGGGCGATGGTGTTGAAAATCTGGTCCAAAGAGATGAGCCGGACCCTTTGGGAGGCCCGGATAGTGTCGTGCGCATCCTGAGACAAAAGGGGCTTCCGGTAGAAGAGGATCAACGACTACGTGAGGACGCCTGACATGGAAAGAGCCATCTTATGTTGATCCACGTTAGGGAATCGATTTCTCTTATCTTCGACTACCTTCTCACCCACTCTGTACCTATCGCAGGTTCACTCTGATGCATCTACTCAGTCCTTACTCAAAGGCCTCGAGGCCCTATCAAAATCAATCGATCAAAAGTCAGCTTCATTGAAGGTGTTGGTCGAGTCCAATTTTGAGCGATTCGTTCGTGCAAAAACCACTATCGACAATGTCTATGCGGAGATGCGGAACCAAGGCGCCGAACCGCCAGAACCTGAACCACCACGGACTCGCTCTCGTATTACAAGTAAGGGTAGCGGGCATTTCCGTAATAGCAGCGCCCAATTACCCTTCACCCCCAGAGGAATCGATAAGCCACTCCCAAGTGATAAGAAAAAACATGCACTCGTCAAAGAGAGTGAATACGGGGTTCAGGGCATCAAAGCACCCTTGACCGAGGTTGCGGTAAAAGCGGAGGAGATTTGGGGTCCCGCACTCGGAGGTCGGGCACGCGAAGAGACGCTGAGATCTGCCTTGGAATCCGTTGAGAAGAACAAGAGGATCTTCGAAGTTGGCCCTGCACTTTCGGGTTGCATCAAGCGCAAAGATTACGATGGTCTGGTGGAAGAGTACCGGAAAGCATGGCAATATGCAGAAGATGCACGGGCAACGGCAAATGCGTCTGCAAGCAGTCGAACCCCTCTGACTGATTCACAAGTATTCCAGATCGTCATCACGGCTAGGATGTGGTCAAGCGTGGAAGCACAGATTGACATCTTTAAGCGAGATATTTGGAGAAAACTTACGAATGTCGAAGCTCCTCCACCGCCGGTAGGGCAAGGTACGGCCGACGAACCTATGGCATTGATCGGGGTACTACTAGAGCTTGGCGTCGACGATAACCCCATCTGGTTCTGGCTACTGAGCAGGTATGATTACCTGAAGACCAAAATCACAGCCTCGTTTGAGCGGTCACGGGTAGAGATTGAAATCTTACGGCGTCGTCTCGCCAACTCAGATCCATCTCCTCCTAAGACTGCTGTCACTCACCTAAAAGGTCCTGGTGACTCGATCTCATACGAAAAGACACAATACTTGGATAGTCCTGCTGTATTGGAGCTATGGGGCTTGATTCATAGTTCAATCAGCAATCTCCTTTCCACAACAGGTGGTCTTCTGGGTGAAGTCATCGAATTCTGGGATAAAGCCCAGGGGTTCATTGACGGTAATGTCCAGAGGACGTTACCTGTTGGTCTAGAGGGGCAGAGTCGCGATCACCATCGGCTATCATCTGATGGAGTTAGAGATCTGGAGAGTGGGTTTGTTGAGCTTGTCGAGATGCTGAGTGAGAGTGTTTTTGCATTCTTCGCAGATCCTCCAATCGAGGATGTCTCTCTGCTATACTCGCCTTTACCGACGACTACACCAACTACTCCCAAGTCTGCTGTCTTTGCCCCATTTGCGCATCAGGATAGTCGCTTTAAGTTCGATGCTACCAACCCACCTCCGCCATCACCGAGACGAGGTGAAGCTTGGGAAGAGTTTGCCTTTTGGCCTCCATACTCAAATGCTATCAGTGGCATCTACTATCTTGACCAAATCATTACGTTGGTCGGTAGCGCTGCCACGGATCTTGCAGGCCTCCGTCCTGTATCTTCGTCCCAAAAACTCCGAGAGAGTCTCAAGGCCCTCATCACCGGCGCCCGAGAAAGATGTGTGAATGCACTAGTAGCAGCTTGGATTCATGACGCGGAAACCTTTTATTCTATGGAGAGTTGGGCCAGACCCAGTGATAGACGTGACATTACGACACTGCTAGGGTATTTCTTAGCATATGAGCATTCTGTACTGTCTGGCCTTCAAAGGATAGCATATATTCCGGATATAGCAAGTAAAACCAGCTCATCCCGTCTAATCACACCGCCCTCTATCACCATGACAAAGGCTGTCCATCGCGACTTTAGTAGGACGATCTATCTTTTACTATCCGATATGGTCAAGAACGCCGAAAATGGAACCCTTTCGCAAGATACATCATCTTTGCAGCCAATTGACGCTACTGAGTCGTTTCCCGCATTGACTTTAAATGGTGGCCACAACACTGGTGTAGTTGCAACGAGCAGAGTAAGTTTGCCTGCCAAGATGTATCGATCGGTGTGTTCTAATGTTAAATCTAGGACGTACGCTTACTATTAACAATCAGCAACGTCAAGTACCTCCAAACCGAAGTAATCCCCCAATTAATCAACGATTACGAAACGAATTTCACCACCAATTTCGCGGAAAAAAGCAAACTTCTCAAAGACGTGTCCCAAATTGAATCAAGGCTCTTCAAATCCTACATCTCACCGAGCGCGAGTAAACTCAGCTCGATAATCTACTCTGGCATCACATCACCCGCCTGGGTACCCACGACCGATCGCCCAACGGAATTACGTCCGTATGTTTACGAGGCCCTTCTCCTCCTCGTCTACGTCCACACCGAAATCTCCACCAACACTCCCCCTCTCCTCCCAAGCATTATATCCACTCTCTTCGAAGAAATCGTCACAGCCTTCCTTACCGCTTTCCGCGCTCGGCCCGATCGATATTCCCTCGCAGCACTCATGCAAGCTACCCTAGATGTAGAATTTGTGGCGTCGATACTGAGCCAGTTTACGACGGCCAGGGCTAGTGAGCTGCAGAGTCAGGTTTATCAGGAATTGGATCAGAGGACGGATAACAGTGCGAGGATGAGGTTGCAGAACGAGTTGCCGGAGATGAGGGCCATTTTGAAGAAGTTGAGGGAGGGGACTAGGGGGGAGTTTGCGTGTTTTAAGAAGGTTAGGAAGGGGTGATGGATGGGATAGCTACTTGATATATACTTATTTTGCTTTGAAATGAAATGATTTGTCTTTGTGTGCTTGAGATGCATCGCGTACCTGTGTCCCTTATTGACGTTTTGTGCATCCTTCACCCAATTCGGATAACCCAGATTTATGTGTAATTCCGATTTCGATTCAGCGAACTCACTCGTATTAGCATTATCCGCCTTATTGTGGAATTTTTCGTCCAATACCCAATGCGATGATTTATTCTCATCTATAGCATTTGACCACTGCCCGGCAGCGCGAATATAAGTTTCGTAAAAAGTCTACCGCAAGTCTACCCGTCATAATCATCTTGAAGATACATCATATATGTCATGAAACATTTCCCTCATCCTCGAGCACCTCTACTCCAATCAACAAAATCACCACTCTCCAAAGCCAAAAACAGCATAACATATTCCATCTCTTCTTCGAAAAGCATTAGCCAAATATCCGAACCTCAGATATTCATACCCTTCTCCTACAGTACATTACAGCAATCCGCATCTCTATCAACAACCGCATCTATGCCTTCAAGACCCTCACGTAATGCCCCTGCACCTCCTCCTGCGGCGGTGGGGGAGGGAATGTATTGTCATACTTGTGGGAGGGTTATGAGTATGTTTTCATTTTTATTCTTTCGCTTTTGGCATTATGATGTCACAGCATTTTTCGTTTGGTGGTGAGTTCATTTTGGAAATGGGGATCGACCATGGGATAGGATCTTAATGTCGGGGGCGGTATGTCCTTTTCATTTGCTTCTGGGATATGTTAATTGTGGGACGGCGATTTCCCTCTTTCTATACTTAAAAGGTTTTTTGCTCGTTCAATGTTCCCCGTTCCATGTACAACAATCTACATCCCCCTTTCCCCTCACGCTTCCTCTCTAAATCTCTCCCACTTCCCACTATCATCACCCCAACCCTCCACATCCCATCCAAACTAACCCCCCTCCTCCCCCTACATAGCACCCCGTCGCCCCCAACCCCCCTCACAACCCCAATCATCAACAACAAGCACCCCCCAAAAATTCTGCTCCTCCCGATGCCGCCGGACGAAACCCCGCCTTTACGAGAAAGAAAGCATCGAATCTCGCATCGAGGGCGTGTTTGTAGCTCTACTTTCCGCTTCGGAGGGAAGAAGGGGTAGGGTGGTGGGGTGTGGGGAGGTGGAGGGGATGGTGTTTCCGCCTGGAAATAATGGGGTTGACGATGGTATAGATGGGGGAGAGGAGGAGCGGGGAAGTACGTATGAAGTAGTTCGTTATGATAGCGAAGGTGAAGACGAAGAAGAAGAAGAGTCAGTAAGAAAAGGAGGAGGAGGTGTCCCCCTCCCCTCCTTCCTCACCAGCCAAAACCCCATCAATCCCACAAACACCTCAGACCCGCGCCTCCTCGGTCTCCAGCGCGCCAGGAATCGAGAATTAGTCCGGCAAGCGGCGAGGAGGGGTGTTGCGTTTGGGTTTCTGGTTGATAAGAATGGCAACGTGGATGGAGGGAGGAGGAGAGTGGAAGCAGTACAGGGGGGTCGGGTGGTGGAGAGTAGTTTTGCTAAGGGGGAGTGGGGGGTTCGATGGAGGGAACGATAGGAGGGGAGGAAAGAGAGAGAAGTGATGGGAAAGGTCATTGATGGGTACAACGAGCGAGCGCAATGATAAAGATGCAGTGTCATTTCATCCCATATGTCATCTCTACATCATTGGATCGCCACTATATCAATCCATTTTTTGCAAAAAAAACAAAAGATTTCTTTCAAGCCATCTCCATCCACCCTTTTGACCACTTTTTGTCCCATATTACTACCACAGACGACGCCCTGCCAAATGCTACAAAGATGTACAATAATGCCCAACCCATGCTCCTTCCTGCAAATGTAATGACATAACCTCACAATTGACCCGAAAGAACAGCTTCGGTTGCTATCAAATATATTAGCCCTTCCAATTAACTCATCATCTGAATGCATGGAAAACGATTACTTACCAGAACCAATATACGCCTTCCGAGATTCCAAGTTGACTCCAAATCTCCTCTCCAATTCCAGCTTGATGCCCTTCTTCGTGACCGTCATGAGATCTGCCGTCTTCAAGATCTCCCGGATCTCACCCAGTAAAGCGTCATCGCTGGGCATCCCTGCAGCCTCCGCCATTTCAATATGCGGCTCATCGTATCCTCGAGCCATGACTTCCGAAGGCGCCAGAGACATCCTCGAGCCATACCTGGGTAACTCCATCTGCGACATTTGCCTCGATTGGGGATAAATGTATTCCGACCCAGGCGGTTGGTAAGATTTGGTACCGTACGAGAATCCTGATATTTCGGAACGGTCATCGCGCTGTGTCTGTGCCTCCCATAGTTCCGCTTGATATTCTTCCCACTTCTTGCGCGGAATGGACGATGGGTCGAATTTGCCTTCATCCGAAATGACGACTTGCTTACCCTTTTCACCAGTAACGACACGAGTGTTACCCCACGAAAAGTCGTCCATATGCCAGAACGAGTAGAGAGGTAGTGCCAGGGAAAAGACAGGCATCGCAAGGATATAGATGATCATCCATCCGATCATCTCCCATTTTCTTCTCAGAATAAAGATGACTGCTTGTAAACCATAGATTGCACCGAGTAAAACAAAGGCAATCAACGGAACGACTGCTTTACCGATGGAGACGAGAACGATCAAATAGACGATATACGCCACCGTGACAGGCTGGATGATGGTACTAAGTAGATCTAGGAAGACAACGAACCTCATGCTGAAACAGCAGAAACCGCAAAGCTGCTGAAGAGGAATAAGCTCAACGAGGTTATGGACTGTTGAGTTGATCCATCTCCGACGTTGGGACATGAAGACACTCCAACTATCTGGAGCAACTGTCCAGGCATGGGCGTGGAAGGTGTACTTGGTCTTGTATTTGGGGTGGTGTTTGAGCAGTAGTGTAGTCAGATATCGATCTTCACCCAGGTGCAGCAGATTTTTCATATGCAGAGTGTCCACCCGGATGTTGGAATAGGCTTCGATGATTTCCCGGCTGACGAACAGTGGTTTTCCCGTTTCTGCTGCTCGAATCCGATACATGGTAAAACAACCGGGTAAACAGGTCACTGAGCCGAACAGACTCTCGAAGGCTTTGGTCAGGTTGTGTGAAATGTAATACTCATAGACTTGGATCATGGTAGTGAATGAAGCTTTGGCATTGGAGAGCGCCGTTTCACCGCAGATGCCGATTAATCGAGTGTCGTGCAAGAAGGCAGCAACCATACGTGACGCAGAGTCGGGAGCAACGACTGTATCTGCATCGATCTGGAACATGAACTCGTAAAAGGTCGGATTCACCCCAATGATGTTTCTTATCTGATGGTGCATTTCGAGTTCTAGAGGCGTCATGGGATGGTTATAGTGCACACGATTCAGGAAGCGCATGATGACCATCTGGGAATCACGTTTGCCACGATTACCTGGCCGGGATACTTCGGATGGTTTTCCAATCTTGACAACCACCAAGAATGGGACGATATGTCCTTGGACCTCGTACAACCCGGAGTAGACTTTTCCCATGTTGTGTTGCTTCATCCCTTCGCCTAGACTCTCGAAGCTTAAGGGCTCTGGGTCAACTGTTTCGGAGACTCCAAGGATATCGAGGACAATTCTCGGTGTAGGCCTATCATTACCCTGGCCGATGATCATCCCGTCGCAAACAACGACCAAAAGCTTTCGCTTATCATCATACTTCATCCGGGCAGCTGAATCGATCGCTCGGCGCAGGGAGTCCTCATCTTCAGTGTATGCAGGCACCTGACATATCACAAACTTGTCAAGGTTCTCGGGTACGTTCTTCCTTCCAAATTGCAATGCCGCAAAGAATTTGAAACCGATGACCGAGGCAAGAAGAATGGAAATTGCTAGGAGAATGTACTGCGCAAACAAACACTGCGCAGAGTTTCTCGTGTCTGTCGCTCCAACCCTGAATAGATTATCCAGACAGACCTGGGCATTCCTGCGCTTGGTCGGCGAGAGCGGGAGAGCGTTCCAATCCTTTGTAACGTCATGGCCAGCCCGTTGCACAAAGATATCGACAACCAGATCTTCCATGAAATTTGTGTCAACCCCTTTCGGCGGTTCTTTACCCGCTTTAGCTCTGGTTGATCGGCCACCTTTGCTGTAGTCCGTCAAGTCGTACACATGCTTGTTTAAGATTGCAATCTTCTTTTGCTTTTTAGAAGCCAGCGTGTGTACGTATTGTGGAGTATAGCCGACGTCGCCCTTCTTGTAAAGGGATCGCATGACCTTCTGCTGCTCAAACCACCAGTCCGGTCTTGAATCATTCGTCCAAGCTCTGAAGTCATGATACTGGGCATTCGGGTCAGCTTTGCTTATTGTTGTCACAGAGCCAGAGATATTGGATGGTACAAAGTCGAGAGGTACACTATTATCGATTGGGCCGTCCTTTCCAACGCAAAGCGCACTGACTTGAATGGGAAACAAGGCTGTAGAATCGACACCGGCATATTTCTGAAGAGCGCTTGCTGGTATAATAGATGGGTAATGGCTGGGTATGAAAGCTCCAAGGTCGAAGACCTCGCCACGTATTGCTGTGTAGGAATCATGCCCGTGCTTTCCGTCATGCGATGAAAGTTCCGCAGCCGAATAAACATGTTGCCTAGGACAGATGATTTGTGGGAAGATGACGATGAAGAAGACCACGAACAGGCAGCTGAGCCAGATGAGGAGGTTGATAGCAAATTTCTCCCGCCATGCTGATCGAATATCTTTTCTTTTCATTCGACCAAACCATTTGATGAAGATGTCTGGGATGAAAAATGTCATGAGGTAAACCAAGAAAAGCCAGCGTTTCCGGCTTCCTGATACCGGTACGACATCAACCTCGACCATCTTCTTCTTGTTCCCTTTCTCAGCCATTTGCTCTCTGGTCTCCATGGCGCGGAACATGTCCCCAGAATTGAAGGCTGAGGCACCAGCTTCCGAACGTGCATCAAGTTCTTGAGCACCAAGGTATCCGCCTTTCTTACTATCATCGCCGTAGATAAAGGCCCCTGGTGAAGAAGTCTCATGACCTAGCATTAAATTTTCTTTAGAATCCCCAAAATCACGTTCGTGGCCCTCGAAGGGGTTCTGATTTGGAGCCTCGGACTCGGCATCGAAGAAACGACCGCCTGCGAAACCTTTCTCGCTAGTCTTCGCAATGCTAGCCCAGCACCGTTCACTTAAGAAGACACCAGTAGTGCCAATCCGGACCTCGTTCCCAGGCCATTTTTTCTCGCCGAGGACTGCCTCTGCTTTTTCCTTTTCGCTACCGACGATAATCGACTGGGCATCTGCGAGGCCAAGGAACTCGCCGAAGGGTAGGAAAAGACTGAAATCAGCGTTACGTAGACGCTGGCTAATTTCGGCAATGCCAAAGGTTTGGATTTGCGCTCGTACGCACTTGCTGTCGAATTGATTGGCGATCCGACGGTCGTTGGGCTTCAAGCAGAAGATGAAATAGGGATTGGTATTTGGTGATGAAAGCGACTTTATGATGTTATCAAGTGCAGAGAGGAATTGACCGGAGGCTCCTTGATCAACTCCAGCTGGATGAGTCCTGCTTTTTCGATGCTCGGTAGATCCCTTTTGCATTCCCCCATCTTGACTATCAAGATCATCATTGTCGGACTGGCCACCACTCTTAGCCCGTACTGCAAGTCGACCTGGGCGTTCCCCCTTTCTACGTGCCATACTTGGCATTCTCGAGGGCTTGGAGCTGACCTGAGCTTGCATGATGGCGGTCTTTTCATTTGGATGCATTACTGTATGAAGAGCCTCCTGGCCAAAGAGTTGTCGCACAAAGTCGCTTGTTGTAGATCTGATCAAATTCATCAAATCCCCGGGAATGACCTCTCCGTTGTCCTCGACCAGTCCGTTAATAGGGTAGTCTACCTCACCAGCAAAGTGTCTGACGGTAAAAGACGCATGGGGGTTGTAGGTTGCGAAATTGCTGCCAGGCATCTTTGCAGTAGCACTTCCGACGCCGATGGCAGGATTCTTGTTCTCGAAACGCTTTCGAATACTGTCGAGAAATTGCAGGTCCGTCCTCCCACGGCGAGTTTGGTCATTTAAGATGCTCAAGAGTCCATTTCCATGTTTCAGCAGTCCTCTCACAGCATCTCCGTTGTCAAAGTAGCTCGTTGCCGCAACACTGACGTCTTCACTCTCGAGCAAATCGGCCTTGCGTTCAAAGAAGCTCTGCAAGCAGAAATGGTATAATGATTCGGTAGCTGCATTGTTGAGCAATTGATCAAGAACGGAACCAGTTGCGGCGGATTGGGCGAAGCCGGGGAAATCAATGATCGAGATGGTGTTTGCAACGGTATCCTCAACAGCGCAGGTTTTTTGATTGATTTGCTCGATAACATAGGCCACAAGCAGGGAGTATAGCGTGCGTGCTAGCTCATCCGCATTGCCTCGAGCGCCTTTAGGATCCAGCATGACAGTGACCCGTTCGCGGTGGATGGTCTTAGTTTTATAGCCCAAACTAGTTTCCAGGTCCTGTACGCTCAGTCCAAGGAATGCAGCAATTATACCAAGGACTTCTCTGTTCTTCACTATGGTAACGGTCTCTCCTCCTTCATGCGAGTACCCACCACTCTCGTCCGGCGCTGGTGTAGTAGATTGACTTGTGATAAATTCGAGCTGTCCGATATGTAATATGCTGGCGAGTATCTGACAAATCTCGGCAATGTCATTTCGCGGAAATTCAAGCTTGCGTAATGCCGTCTTAAAATGCTGGAAACCTTCCACATCGTTTATTCCGACCTTGAGCTGCGTCGGATGACCCAGGTATCTCCATCGCTTGTGGCCCAAAGTTCCTCCAGATAATCGATCTCCGGCCCTTGAAGCACCCTCAGAAACGAAACCTGAGGTATCGAGACCAAGGTGAGCTTTTTCTGCAGCGCTAGTCCCGGCGAGAAGGTAATACAAAACGTGAAAGCTTCGCTCGCCGGTTGGGACTGAGGCAATCCTACTACGCTCCAGCCTATGATCTAGGAGCTTTCCTCCGAGAAGTGTCGGACTCATTGTCGAGGATGCATCATATTGAAGCTCGTAGAACAAACCTGCCTTGGATGCAGTGGGAGTTGTCAAGGATTTGGTTGTGGTGAGAGTATCGAAAACAAATGCTGCCAAGGAAAGTTTGGTCGAAAGAGGTGTAGAGGAGAAGGATAAGATTGATGAGAGGAGGTGTGATCGGATCGTTGTTTTGCCAGAACCAGACTCGCCCAAGAAAACTATCGCCTGGCTTTCCCCACGGCCGCCTAGCCTGGACCAAGCTCTTCCAGCGAGCTCTTCTGCTTCGCCCATTGCACTCCCCGCAGTACCTCCATCTGGGCCTTTTGACGATGATGTATAGGTGTTAAGTGCTATCAGAGCTTGGGACGAAAGGCGGGAGACAGGAAGGGAGACATGAAACCTATGCAATTATTAGCAAACTTTTCGTTGAGTTTGAATTGGACTCAGAATACCTGCTAGCTAGATGTGCGGTCAGATGGGTGTCAGACTGAAGATGCGACGGAAGCGCAGGTAGAGAGGACTGGGAATGAGGTGGAGCAGTCCCTGTCAAGGAGTGGAGAGCCATCGCGAGAGAGGACCGTTGATTATCACAGAAAATCAATCAAGGGAAGGAAGTTTAGAATTCTGGATGAGCCGGAGTTGCCATCGGTCACGGATGGTTGCAGTCCGTGGATGAGGTGGTGAATAGACCGAAGAATTACGTTGCGAAACGATAGGGATTGAGGACCTTTCTAGATTAACGAATGATGGGATAGAACTGAGTCGGTAGGTTTGAACGAGTGTGCAAAGAAAGGAGAAGTCGAGATGTGTGGTGTACCGTAAAGGAAGATGTTGAAGGAGTAACGAGGCTTAAAATCGATTGGATGATGGACCGGGATGGCAAAATAAGTCAACAAGCCGCCACCTCGGGATGTCTATGCGTGAGATGGTCGACCTGAACTTTTTGCTGCAGAACACAGGAAGCTAGACTTAATCACCTTACATCTACGGTAATGCTGAGCTTTACATTTTCTTGGATCTATGATAATACTGTGGTAAATCTCGTTCACCCATCTCCAAACTCTTCTATCCCTGCCTCAAGGTTACGACCCTAGTTCAAATAAAGATTGCTCAGGCAAAAGATATGTATCAGTCTATTTCGCAAAGAAAGAATTTTCTCGGCCATTCATTATCCGTGTAGAAGTAAACGTAAACACCGAGAAAGCTGGTGCCCAAAATAGAAGCAACCGAACATCCACTCGTATCCAAGCCCCACCGCACTCCTTATGGCTGCATGGCCTTGCTGCTTTGATCGCAGCCGACCGTAGGAGCCGCATCACGATCCCTTACACGCCTAATTCGGGTGTGTCTTTTCGAGACGCAGGGGTAGCGTTGACTAGCGCAAATAAAAAGCAGCAAGGAGTCCCAGGTTGCTTGGGGAAATCGATGTTTGTGCAGGGGTGAGCGGGCTCGTGGCGGCATCTTGCCTTAGTCCTCTACAACAACCAACTCTCACTTCTATTCGGCATCGTCAATTATCAACATCCTCTCCTAAGTACAACTTTTCTTTTCATCTCTAATACACTCGTTGTTTTGTTGTTTACACTCGTTTGCTTCCTGTACACACGAGTTCAATCTAGTGCGGGGAATTGCTGGTACCAAGGGGTTGATTTTATTTGCCGAAAAACAACATCTCATGGCAAAAATCGAAGGAGCATAATCAAACTTACCCGCAAATATCTGCAATGGCTACAAATCGTCTATCGACATACTCGGGTACCTCTACCCCAACCGGTGTTCGTTCGACTGGCCAGCACACTACTCAAGTATCTACCACAACTCTTCTTGATACCCTCCATACCATCTATGCCTCCGCCCAGCCTTCCCGACTCGATGCCAGTACCAGCCTCGTTGTCAATACTTGGCTGACTGCTGCCAACGCTTCGCCTGATGGACATAGAGGAGGGACGGTGGACGTTGAGTTGGCCAGACAAGCGTGGGAGCATGCACGGAGACGGGCTGAAGATGGATGTGTGGTGCTAGGGTGATTTGCATCCGTTCATCATATATCAGGCCAAGCAGGCTGATGTGTTTAGGTCTCTCCATCATTCGACGCCATCTCTTCTTACCCCCTTTATCTCGGCTCTTCCAATGCCTATCCCTTCGTCGGTCTTTACGGCACTTGCGGTGCTTCGCCCGTTCACAAATGCCGTCTCCCCATATAACCATGCAAGTTCGAAACACTCAGCAATTGCCGTCATATTCAATCTCTCTCTCGCGGGAAACCTCAATTCTGCGTCTTTAGCTCTATTCACCTCCGGCATTGACATCGTATCTGGCCTGCTCAAAATACCGTCCGAGGCGGGATACAGAGCGTTCGATGTCTTCTATTATCTCCTCACATCAGCTTCCACTCCAGCAGAACGAGAGTTTCTCGGCCTCAAACACCCATCCGCTTACTCGCTTTTGAACCGATCCCAGACATACGAACCTCCATCCTACCTCCCTACCGCAGATGATACAGCATCTGCAGAGGACTTTCGTTCATCTCTCAAAGAAATTGGAATCAAGGGTTCAGCACACCGCAGCTTAATATCAACACTGGCAGGCCTTCTGAAGCTTGGTGATACCACGGGTTTCTTGATTGATGAAGAAACACTCGAGGAAATATGTGAAGACGTCGGAGGTCTTTTGGGTTTGGACCCGGACGTACTCATGCGAAAATGTAGTACCGATGAAAGAGATGTTCTGATTGCTGGGATATACGAAGCATTGGTAGATTGGGTTTTGAGCAAGGCCAACCAAGCTATTGCTGCGGAGCTCTTGCGAAACAAAGATGGCGATGATTCGAGTGATAGTGGCAGTGGCAGAATCGGTGCAAGGACCCCAAGAACCGATGAAGATAATGAAGACACAGTCAGCATTACCGTCGTGGAGATTCCACGCCAAGATCTTGGAAAAGCTGTCGCCCTCCGTGGCGTCTTTGATGATTCCACTGGGATTAACGCTGAGATGAAAGAGGATGGAGTCGAAGTTGCGGCAGCAGGCACGTCAATTGTTAGGGAAATGCAAAGCGCCGTATCAGATGTGGCGGCTGACCTTGGAATAACGGGAGGACCAATTGCCCGAGATCGCGAATATGAACGTGCTCGTCAAGAGGACGTCCTTGAGAGAGTCGGTGTAGAAGCAGAGACTGGCGGTTTTCTTCGAAAGATTCTCTACCCACGACAAGGAGAAGGCGTCGCAGGCAGCCGGCATGCCAGGTTAGATCTGCCGGTAGTCCTTGGTAGCAGCCGTGTTTGGTACCACCTGTCCATTCACCCAACGGATGAATCGCCTGGGAGCCTTGCGTCACTAGCAACCACGACCTCCGCATGGTCTGCCGGAACAGTATCTCGCCAACTTCGCGCATGGAGACTTCCTGAGTGGACAAACCGTAGGCACAAAAATCTCGATTTCACAGCTGACTTTGATATCGATGAATTTCACATGCGGTACGCGCGTCTCGGATGCCAAGAAGGTCGAGATGGAGTCGAAAGCTGGATCCTGGAACGAGGATGGAGCAATGGCGAAGTAGTTGTCGGTCACGAAAGAGTCTGGATTCGCGAAGGAGCTTGGTGGGAGGCCGAGAGTATGCTAGACTTGAAACCCGTAGAGCACCCCTACGCTCAAAGCAACCTCAGCATGATGGACCCGGGATTTCAGAGTGGCTATACGACAGGAACGCCAGATCCCAATGCTAGTGGCTTCTTTCCCCCTATGGAAGAAAGCAATCCTTTTCTGTCCAGGCATCAAAGCCAGATCACACTCGCTAAAAGCGCTATGGGAGCTGCACGATCGATTGCACCCACAGTCGCTCGGACAATCAACACCGCGCCTGGCGATTATGGTCTAGGTGCTAAAGGTGATGATACGAGGGGCCAAATCACATATTGGGATCCCGACCTAGGGCAGTATACCAGTGAATTGGACCCTGAACTAGGAGAACCGAAGTCGGTGCACTCCGAGCTCATCGACAAGTCCCGCCGTGTCTGGGTCGGGTTTGTGTGGGCGTTGACCTTTTGGATACCATCATTCGTGCTCCGGTATATTGGCCGCATGAAGCGACCAGATATTCGTTTCGCTTGGCGAGAAAAGGTTGTTTTGATGCTCATCATATTTCTTCTCAACGCTACTATCATATTCTACATTGCCGTCTTTGGACGACTTCTATGCCCGAACTACGACAAGGTGTGGAACTCCCAGGAGGTCTCTCAACATACTGGTGACAACGACTTCTTTGTCAGCGTGCGCGGCAAGGTTTACGACATGTCCAAGTCGTGGAAACTTATTCACAATGACGTGACCCCAAAGGTGACATCGGATATGGTGCAGCCGCTGGCGGGCATGAATCTCGATGAATTCTTTCCACCGCCGCTTACGATTGCGTGTCGTGGGTTAGTCAAAAGCGACATGGCACAACTGGAACCCAACAACACAGTGCAGCCTTCCAATGCGATTCATAATTCCGGACCAGTCTATCAGCCCGACCCAAAGGCCAAATCACATGATGTCCATTGGTACCATGATACTTTTCTACACAAAATGGAAGAGTACTATAAGGGTGACCTTGTCACTGAGAAGAGTAACGTTACAAGCCAAGGGCAGAATGACGGTCGTCAATGGGTAATTCTACACAACAAAGTATACGATCTGACCGACTATTACCATACAATAGAACTCAAGGATAAGAATCCGCTGTACACATGGCTTCCAGATGATGTTTCTGATTTGATCCGGAACAATCCAGGCGGCGACATAACCAGCCAATGGAAGAACACCGGCAATTTTACGAAGGCTTATGGCTGCATCGACAATGTCTTCTACACTGGAAAGCTGGATTTCCGTAAAAGTGCAAAATGTCAGGTCAATAATTACATACTACTTGCCTTCACCATCATCTTGTGTACCGTCATTCTCGTCAAGTTTCTGGCAGCTTTACAGCTTGGGTCTAAGCGACGGCCTTCACCGCAGGATAAATTCGTCATCTGTCAGGTGCCTGCGTATACCGAAGGTGAAGATCAACTTCGCAAAGGTCTTGATTCATTGACAGCTCTTCAATACGACAATAAAAGGAAATTGATATGCGTGGTGTGCGATGGTATGATTGTAGGTGGTGGGAATGACAGACCGACTCCTAAGATCGTTCTGGACATCCTGGGTGTAGATCCCAAGATCGATCCACCTGCATTACCATTCAAATCTATTGGCCAAGCCAATGAGCAACTGAACTACGGCAAAGTATATTCCGGTCTTTATGAATATGAAGGCAATGTCGTTCCCTACATCGTCGTTGTCAAGGTTGGTAAGGAATCCGAGCAGACAAAGTCCAAACCAGGAAATCGAGGCAAGCGAGACTCGCAGGTCCTTCTACTTAGCTTTCTCAACCGCGTCCACCATCGGGCTCCGATGTCACCTCTTGAGCTAGAGATGTTCCATCAAATTAACAACATCATCGGTGTTGACCCTGAGTTGTATGAATATCTCTTGATGGTCGACGCCGACACCAGCGTTAAAGAAGATTCTCTGAATCGACTTGTTGCAAGCTGTGCCAATGATGCAAAGATTGCTGGTATATGTGGTGAAACCAGCCTGGAGAACGAAGAACGAAGCTGGTGGACCATGATCCAGGTTTACGAATATTACATTTCCCATCATTTGGCGAAGGCTTTCGAATCCCTCTTCGGCTCTGTCACCTGTCTGCCTGGATGGTAAGTTGATACCCTGATTTTGACAGGAACGTTGACTGACTTGGTCCTAAGCTTTTGCATGTACCGGCTACGCACAGCTGATAAGGGCAGACCTCTCATCATTTCCGATAAGGTAATTCGCGAATACCAGGCCGGCGATGTTGATACATTGCACAAGAAGAATTTGCTTGCTCTTGGAGAAGATCGATACCTTACAACGCTCATGACGAAGCATTTTCCGTCGATGTCATACAAATTCGTAGCAGACGCATACGCTAGCACCGCCGCACCAGAGACATGGAGCGTTCTACTATCGCAGAGACGTCGGTGGATTAATTCTACAATCCACAATCTGTTCGAACTGGTCAAACTACGAGACTTGTGCGGCTTCTGCTGCTTCAGCATGCGCTTTGTGGTATTCATCGATTTATTCGGAACGGTGATCCTGCCGGCGACTTGTGTATATCTAGGATACCTGATTTACCGTATTGCAACGCACTCTGGACAGTTCCCACTCATCTCGATAATCATGATTGCCGCTGTCTACGGTCTCCAAGCCATCATATTCATCATCAGGCGGCAATGGCAGCACGTTGGCTGGATGATAATTTATATCCTAGCGTTCCCCATCTACTCCTTCGTCCTTCCCGTCTATTCCTTCTGGAACCAAGATAATTTCTCCTGGGGAAATACTCGTATCGTCATTGGCGAGAAGGGTAACAAGCAGATCGTTGCCCTCGAGGAAGAGGATTTCAACCCAAGAAGCGTACCTCTCCAAAGATGGGACGATTACGCTGCAACAAATAATCTGCCCGGGCGACGAGGGCTTATGGGTACCATGGAAAAACCTTATCAAGATCGCTATACGGATGTAGGCCATGAGATGGACGACGCTCGTTCAATGTACTCATCTGTCAAACCTGCATCAACCATTTTGACCGGATTCCACAATCAGCCACCAGCATATATGCCGCCACAGTCGCCCGCGCCTTTTACCAGGCAGTCAACGATGAGCAACATGGCTCCTTACACGGATAGGCCGCAGTATCAGCATCACAGTAGGCTGCAATCGGTGACGAACATGAGCGATCACTACACCGACCTGCCATATGGACAACGGCCGGGAATGATGAGCACTGACAATCTCATGGCGATGCAATCACCGCCACTAAGACAAAGCCGAAGTCCATTGGGATATCCATCCAGTCGACCAATGAGTGTCGTTGACTTTCGAGGCGAGGTTCGCGGACCTGATGATGGAGCAATCGTTGAGGCGGTTCAGAGCTGTCTGAGCGAAGTCAATCTTGACAGTGTCACTAAGAAACAAGGTAAATCTGATGATCCTTGAGCGTAACAAAGTCCTCTTACTGACTGCATTTTCTAGTTCGAGCCCTTGTCGAACAAAGGTTGCAGACGGAATTGACGGGCGACAAACGGGTATTCCTGGACCGTCAGATCGACGAGCAACTGGCAAACATGTAGAAAAGCTATGGATGACATGCACATATCATATCGAATTCGAGCGATGAGCATTTACAAGCGGTTTATTGGGTGCATCGTGCGGTGTTGGTAGCATAAATTGTTTTGGGATTGAAGATGATGGATGGTCAAAAAGAACATAAATGGAAGCGGTAATGTATGTATGAATCTATACCTCTGTCATTTGAATATCGAATGAGATACGATTTGACCGCTTTCTGCTGCTCTGGATAAACTCTTCACGATGTCATCCTACGGAGGATTGAAGCTGATCGAATCCGTTAAGCGACTGACGTTTTTCCTGGAAGCCGATGGTAACCGATATGCAATGTGCGTTGGATTGCATATTTACCGAAGTGCCGTGTCGCTCTTGCTATTCAAGCTCCATCTCAACTCCATTTCGGTGGACCAATTCTACTCTTGAATTGCTGGAGATCAATTACTGGAGAGTCATGTAAGAACAAGTATCCGGAGTCATGTCTTTGTCCCTCTAATATATGTGATCCAGGTATACTACTTCGTTCGCCTTCTTTGAGGCCATATGGGAGGTACGTTTGTGTCTTATGACCGAAGATAACATACCTGCATCGACAATTGAGGCTGATAGATGCAAATAGGCCGGAATCACCCATTGCTTTGTGAACCTAGGCTCTGACCATCCAAGCATACTCGAAGCTATGGTCAAAGGCCAGAAGGAGAGGAAGGACAAGTTCCCTCGCATCATCACTTGTCCCAACGAAGTACTCAACCTTCCATTGCGCATTAGGCGCCATTCCGACACGTCACCAACTGATTCCTCCCTTCTCAGATGGTTGCACTTTCAATGGCCGACGGTTACGCCCGATTGACCGGCAAGCCCCAGTGTGTGATAGTTCATGTCGATGTCGGAACACAAGGCCTTGGCGCTGCCGTTCATAATGCCTCCTGTGGCAGAGCCCCTGTTCTTATCTTCGCCGGTCTTTCGCCGTACACGTGTGACGGAGAGTACCGTGGATCACGGACCGAGTACATCCATTGGATACAGGATGTGCCAGACCAGAAGCAGATCGTCAGCCAGTATTGTCGATACACCGGAGAAATTAAGTGTGGGAGAAATGTTAAACAGATGGTGGGACGGGCTCTGCAATTTGCAACAAGCGCCCCTACTGGGCCCGTCTATCTCTTTGGAGCGAGGGAAGTCATGGAAGAAGATATTGAACCGTATGAGCTTGAGCAGGCACATTGGGGTCCCGTTCGAAATGCAGCTCTGCCACAAGATGCAGTGCAAGAGATAGCTGAGGCGCTCGTAGGGGCGAGGGAGCCACTTCTCATAACCGGCTATTGCGGTAGAAACCATGATGCCGTAACACAGCTGGTCAAACTCGCAGATACTGTAAGAGGTCTCCGCGTCCTAGACACAGGAGGCAGTGATATGTGCTTCCCAGCAAACCACCGTTCCAGCCTAGGCCTCAGGTACGGCATCCACGAAAGGATAACTACCGCCGACGTGATAATAGTCGCCGACTGCGACGTCCCCTGGATCCCCACTCAATGCAAACCCAAACCCGGCACGAGAATATTCCATCTCGATGCCGATCCTCTCAAACAGCAAATGCCAGTCTTCTACATCCCCGCCGAAGCAAGATACAAAGTCAATACGTCAACCGCCTTTAACCAACTCCACACTTACATCTCCTCCCAAGAATCACTTTCAAAAACCCTCTCCACCCACCAAGATCGCTGGGATGCCCTCGAACAAGAACACGCAGACCGTATGTCCACCATCCGCTCCCTCGCCACCCCAGGCTCCGACTCCACTTTCAACATCTCCTACCTCGTCTCTCGCATCCGGCACCACGTCCCCCAAGACACAATCTTCGCCATCGAAGCCGTCACCCTCACCGGGTTCGTCGCCGACCAACTCTCCCCTTCCCTCCCAGGTACATGGCTGAACTGCGGCGGCGGCGGCCTAGGCTGGTCCGGCGGCGCAGCCCTCGGTATAAAACTCGCCGCCGGCCCTAAGAAATTCGTCTGCCAGATTGTCGGCGATGGCACTTTCCTCTTCTCTGTGCCTGGATCCGTGTATTGGATCTCTCAACGCTATAATCTACCGACTTTGACAGTAGTGTTGAATAATCAAGGTTGGAACGCGCCGAGGAGAAGTCTTTTACTCGTGCATCCTGAGGGGGAGGGGAGTAAAGTTTCTAATGAGGAGTTGAATATTAGTTTTAGTCCGAGTCCGGATTATGCGGGGATTGCGAAGGCGAGTGCAGGGGGTAATCTGTGGGCTGGGAGGGCGGGGACGGTGGAGGAGTTGGAAGAGTGTTTGGGGGAGGCGGTGGGGAGTGTGTTGGGGGGAGTGGGGGCGGTGTTGGATGCGCATTTGGATGGGCCGCAGGGGAAGTATGGGGGTGGGAAGAGTGTGACTGTTGGTTGAGTGAGGATGTGGGGATGGGGATGGGCTGGCTGGGGTGGATGATTGGGGGAATAATTTGGGGAGATGCGATTATGGATTTATGAGCATGAAAAGTATTTTAGCATTATTGCATAGGTATCGAAATATCGAACATCATTGCAGTATCGATATCGTGACCTTCAGAAATGATTTACAAGTACTATGCAAAGCAATTATCACACAATACAGCCAACTAGGTTCTTTATCTGCCATTCCGCGATAGCTAGAAGGATTTTTCCTTTTAGCAATTATTGGCTTGCTTGTTTTTGTTGACCTCGCAGATAATCCTCCGATATGATTGGTGGCTGCCTAGTAACAAGCCGTGTTGAAGGTATGAGTCATTATATATACGTAACACAAACACCTCTCTCTCCTCCCAAGATATATACAACTCCCACCCGTGAATGGATTTTCCAAGTCTACATTCTTCCATTCCCCCCAATCAATCTTTTCTCCTTCCAAAAATATGCCAACCCACCAACCTCCCACGATCCTACCAGGGCATATCCTCTGGCTTCTTCCCCCTTCCTCCGATTACGATTATTCCATCCCATCTTCATCTTCTTCGCGCCACGTGGAAGATGAGTATGAAATCCCACCAGGATGCTACAACCATCCCGTCCTTGTACTAGATACAGACCTAGAGAGGAAAGTGGCGAGGGTGTTGATTGTTGATACTCCCATTTACTTATAGATATAAATAAGCACCGTCCTTTCATCCATGCACGCACCCGCCTGCCCCTCATGCCAAACAATCTTATCACCTACGTAGCTAAGGTAAAATCACGCACTAACACCATTTCCCAATGGTTATCATAATGAACAGCTAACGACATTCTCCTCCACGCAAACCACCCACCTCGACAATTTCTCCCACCACACCCCCCGTATCCGCGCCTCCCACATCCCCATATTCCCTTGCTCGGCTCATCCGGATACTGGATACTTGCTATATTTGAAGGGGGGAAGGGAGTTAAGGAAGAGGAGTTGGGTGAAGATAGATCGGGTTTGGGAGGTTGGGTGGGGGGATTTGGGGGCTTATGATAACAGGAATGGGGGGAGGGGGGGTGAGTATGTGTTGGAGGAGGGGTCTTGGGATGTACTGAGGGGTGCGATGGGGGGCAGGTGGGGGGAGGGGGAAGAGGAGGAGGAGGAGGGGTGATGTGGTTTGTAGTGCAGTGAGTCTGGAGGGATGGTATGGTTTCGGAGGCGGGCAACTCGGTGGATGAAATGCCAGGCTGGGGTAATATAAATTGATCGGATGTAGACTGATCAGATTTCTAAGCGGTGAGTCCGTAGTTCCGTCGCCTCTTAGTCCGGAAGCCATTCGAAGTCGATAGAGACGGTATCCCGATTTAATCCACGAAGGTTAAGTTGAAGAGATGATGCTCCCTCCTCTCGGTAGAATTCAACGGTTGTCCCAGGGGTCATCGTGTCAATGTCTAGCGCATTGGAGGGCTCGCTCGAGGCCCTCCGGACTGTGATACGTCCTTGCTTTGGTTCTTCGACCTCGAAATGCAAACGTAAACCTTGGATTTCTAGGCGATACGGGTGTCGTGGCGTGACCACTCCGTGCATTGGCAACTCTAAGATATCTCCGTTGATGGTCAGGACAGAAGGTGAAGTCGATGGCACGAGGTTGTCAAGGCTTGCATTGATATGCCCGTTGAGGCTAGGCCTACATTCTTCCTCTACCCTATCGAAAAAAGAGTCCTCTTCGATCTCACTTACTGAGGGAAGAGGAGAACGGACCGACAGATTTTGAAAAGGAGTACTCGTCCCATCAACAATGTTGTCTGCGGAAGGAACATTTGAGCTTATCGGAACATTCTGCGTTGGTGTATGAGGAGCTGGTCCTTGGATTGTAAGCTGAGACAATGCTGTGACTGTACTGGCTGCTATGGGTGATGGGATTCCGTAGAATCTGGGGGTGCTTTCTGGTGGATAGCCCCGGCTCAATCTGGATGGTCTAAGGGCTGTCGATTTGCAAACTTGATGCATTCGTTCAAGGATAGTCCGATATTTTTGACGTTGTGTAAGATCATAATTTGCAAGGTTTGGTACTGTCCACAGATAGTATAGTCGTCCATGTGTTTCCGAGATGTGGAATTGACCGTGAATAGAAATAAATAGATCACAGAGATAACAAGCGGATTTACTAACCCCCAATACTCGCGGCATCTGACCCATGAGGTTTGATGTCAGCCCGTAAAAGACAATTAATTGAATTTCAGCGTGGATGTAATAATCCTCAATCTGCTTCATGCCTGGTATTGGAACTTTGACTGGTCTGTACCACGGGGCCAATTTCAGGCTCAGATTCATGAAAATGAATGGGTAATGACTGGTGATCTTGATAAGGGATACACAGAGGTCCCAATAACGACCAATCTTGGCAACTTGTGTAACATGCTTACTTTGCAGTTCCTTGTGTCTAAATGCTCGTCCGTTACGAAGCAGTGAAGGTAACACGTTACTGTTCAAGGACATATTGGCTGAAATGAAAGCAGAGCTGGACTTAATAGCATCTTGGAGAGTCTTCAATTCTTCGTTCTTACTAGCGAAGTTCTGATCAAGTTTCTTATATATTACGCACAAAGATTGTAATTTCTCGAGACAGTGTTGGGTACTGGACCTCTTTGGCATAGCTGAAGATAAAGCGCGGAGCTCATGATGCAAAGCTGCTTCGTCCTGGCGATTCTTGCTCGGTTTCCAGTGTTTAGAACGGAGACGACTGTGAATTCGCTTTTGATTGAGCTCGACGACAAGCTCAAAGACGGATGAGAGGCACGACTGTTGGGAAATATCTTATCATCAATTAGTCTTCCAATTGTTGCTTTGGCTCAAAATAGTGCACGCCTCTCTTAGCTTGATCATGGAGTAATTTGAAGATGGCATTGAATTTCGTTACAACTTGATCGGGGACCGATGCATTGGCAGCCAAGCGTACTGTCATGCCTGATGGATTGTGGTGTTCTTCCAGTGCCACCGCTGATACACCCTTTACCCTCTCTCTTGAGGCTGCGATGTAGGCAAAGTCATCGGCCAGACATCGTTCATCCTCTAATGAAAGACTGTGTTGGGTGACGTTACGTTCTGGATGACGACGTTCCCATTCAGTCGAGGAGTACTGTCGTGATTCGCCAGGAATTTCATCAGTGGATTTTTTGAGGTCTGCTATAGTCCTCCGAAAGGTTTGCTCATTAAGCCCCTTCCATATTGAATCTTGCTCTGAAGCAGTATTACTGTCAAGCGGGATCATCATTATCGAGGAAGATTCTGCATGATCCCAGCGCAAACAAATGACAAGCAGAGCGAAGGCATACAGACCGACGAGGCTGGAGAGACATGGGTGGGTAAGTCATATCTTACTGTTCGATCACCTCAGTGGTCAAGGCGTCTATGCAGGTTGATGGTTTGGGACCTGTCTTGTACTACCTGAGCTTGAGGGCATGAATCTCTTTGTTATGACGTCCTTTTCCGACTTGACCGAAGCAACAACAGGTGGTTCACTAGGCAAGCCTTCCACCACATTGCCATTAGCTCGTGATGTATAAACACAAGTTGTTCATTTGATGTTAAACAGGAAAGAATTGATTACTGACTCGCGGCTTCACAAAGAGCCCCCACGCAAGCCACCCGCATATTGCTGCCCTAGCCCCACCAGCCCCACCATGTTTACTCTAGGCCCCGCGATCGGCTTGATTTTTTCATACCAAGAGCTCAACAATTGTCACTCAGGCTCTTAATCTTAGGCCTTGTTCTACTGCATAGAAGGTCGCAATCTCCCAATTGACTCCCTCATTACTTACTATAATGGCAACTTCTACCACCACTCGTGAACGGAGACCTTCCACCAATGCCCCCATCAGTGAACTCAAAGGCCCTGTTGGACCTGAGTTTACGAGGCCAAAGCACAAGCGGACTGCTACGGGTTTTGGCCCATCAGAGATCAGAAGCGTCGAGTCCAGTATTCCTGAGCCTCAACGAGAGGCGTGAGCCAACCCTACCATCTCAATCGATGTTTAGAATGCTGACCACTTTCCTCAAATAGGTGGAAGAAGCACGTCCGTCAATGCACCTACTCACAAAATCCAGCTTACCGATCAATTAGTCCGCCCAAGGTTTTACTACAAAGGAAGAGTTTCAGGTAGGGTCGACGGATCTATGTACCAAGCACCAATGGCTTACAGATGCCCAGAACGAAACCGTCCGCCATATCGAGACCTCTTTAGCCCGCTCTCTGTTCAACTGTGACGAGCTGTGAGTTCATTCCCAGAATGCAACTCATAGCCGAATACTGAGACAGTCCAGTGCTGCATACTCTGGCGCCTCTCTGGCCTTCCGAGACAGACTCATCATAGAATGGAATCGGACACAGCAGAGACAAACCTTCGCTGGTCAAAAGCGAGTCTACTGTATGTCAACCACTTTTGAACATCATTGACGTCTGGTTGACCTCGTTCCAGACTTCTCCTTGGAATTCTTGATGGGCAGAGCCCTGGATAATGCCATGCTCAACGTTGGCTTGAAGGATGTTGCACGAGGTATGAACCCCATCCTAGCTTAGCTCAATGCTTATCCTACTGACTCGTTATTAGAGGGGATGTCGGAGCTGGGTTTCCGCATCGAGGATGTCATCTCCCAAGAACACGATGCTGCACTTGGTAATGGAGGTCTCGGACGTCTTGCCGCTTGTTTCCTTGACAGCATGGCCACCATGAACTACCCTGCTTGGGGATATGCTCTCCGTTACAAATACGGCATCTTCAAGCAGGAGATTGTCGACGGTTTCCAGGTTGAGATTCCCGATTACTGGCTGGACTTTAATCCTTGGGAATTCCCTAGACATGATATTACTGTGGACATCCAGTTTTATGGGAATGTGAACAAGCACCAGTAGGTCGTATGAACTCGTACGAGAGGAGTAATACTAACATCAACAGAAACGAGGATGGCAAGACCATCTCGGTATGGGAGGGAGGAGAGATTGTACAAGCCGTAGCTTACGACGCGCCGATACCCGGTTACCAGACCTCGACAACAAATAATCTACGTCTATGGTCTAGCAAAGCTTCCTCAGGAGAATTTGATTTCCAGAAGTTCAACGCGGGTGAATATGAAGGATCAGTAGCAGACCAGCAACGTGCCGAGACCATTTCTGCCGTTCTCTATCCAAATGACAACCTCGACCGAGGCAAAGAACTCCGTCTCAAGCAACAATACTTCTGGTGTGCGGCCTCGCTCTTTGATATCGTTCGTCGCTTCAAGAAATCGAAGAAGCCATGGTCAGCTTTCCCAGATCAGGTCGCAATTCAGCTAAATGATACCCACCCAACCCTTGCCATTGTCGAATTACAGCGAATCCTCATTGATCTTGAAGGTCTGGAATGGGATGAGGCATGGAACATCGTTGTCAATACCTTTGGCTACACGAACCATACTGTCATGCCTGAGGCCCTGGAAAAATGGTCTGTTCCTCTATTGCAGAATCTACTGCCTCGTCACCTTCTCATAATATACGACATCAACATGAAGTTCCTACAGATGGTCGAGAAGCAATTTCCCAAGGATCGTGATCTCCTTTCAAGAGTATCTATCATCGAAGAGTCGCAGCCGAAGATGGTTAGAATGGCCTTCTTGGCCACCATTGGCAGCCACAAGGTCAATGGCGTTGCAGAGCTACATTCTGACCTGGTCAAAACTACTATCTTGAAGGACTTTGTCACGATCTACGGACCAGACAAGTTCACAAATGTCACAAATGGCATCACACCACGCCGATGGCTCCATCAAGCGAACCCGCGTCTTTCGGAACTCATTGCATCCAAAGTTGGAAGCTACGATTTCCTGAAGGATCTTACTCTCTTGAACAAGCTTGAGCAATATGTGGATGACAAAGACTTCAAGAAGGAATGGCAAGACATTAAGTATGCAAATAAGGTCAGGCTTGCCCAGCATATCATGAACACCACTGGCGTCAAAGTCAACCCTAAAGCGTTGTTTGATATTCAAGTCAAGCGTATACATGAGTACAAACGACAACAGCTCAATATCCTTGGCGTTATCCATCGGTACCTCACCATCAAAGCAATGAGCGCTGAGGAGCGGAAGAAACTCGCCCCTCGCGTTTCAATCTTTGGTGGTAAGGCCGCGCCCGGCTACTGGATGGCCAAGACAATCATTCATCTTGTCTGCAGCGTCGGAGAGGTCGTTAACAAGGACAAGGATGTCGGCGACCTTCTTAAGGTCATCTACATCGAAGACTACAATGTCAGCAAAGCCGAAATCATCACTCCAGCTTCGGATATCAGTGAGCACATCTCAACCGCTGGTACCGAGGCCAGTGGTACCAGCAACATGAAATTTGTTTTGAACGGTGGATTGATCATCGGAACGTGTGACGGAGCGAACGTAAGTCCAGTCTTGCACTCAACGGACGAACCCCAAGCTGACGTAAAGCAAAGATCGAAATCACCCGCGAAATCGGCGAAAATAACATCTTCCTCTTCGGCAACCTCGCCGAAGACGTCGAAGACCTCCGCCACGCCCACACCTACGGCAAGTTCCAGCTCGATGAAGATCTCAAAAAGGTCTTCGACGCCATCAACTCCGGCATGTTCGGCGACGCTGGCCGCTTCTCCGCTCTCTGCAACTCCATCATCGATCATGGCGATTATTACCTCGTGAGCGATGATTTCAACAGCTATGTCAAGACTCACACACTTGTGGATGAGGCGTACAAGGATCAGGATGAATGGATTAGCAAGTGCATTACTAGTGTTAGTCGGATGGGGTTCTTCAGCAGTGATCGGTGTATTCAGGAGTATGCGGATATGATCTGGAATGTGGAGCCTCTGCCGCCGAAGGAAGGTTGAGTGTTGAACGATTGGATTTGAGGTAATGAGATGAAAGACGAAATTGAAGATTGCATGAGCAGGTTGGGAGTAATGACATAGAACGTCTTGATAGAAAAAGTACATAGACTGAAAGATTGATTTGCATTTGGATTGGAAATTCTAACTCCCCCTCTGCTGGGAAATTCGTCGGAATTTCGATTGTTACAATGTGGAAACTTTTCTATAGACCGTCCTTTAAGAGGTACAGCTAGAGGATGTTTGACCTAGTACAAAACCCTTCTTTCCTTTGGGAATATCGCAACCACCTGACTACCAAGCCAAGTCTACATACATATTTATTAATAATCTTACCCCCTCCCATGTTCTTCAAAACCTACAGTCAGATAGTCGACATTATAAACTCCTTATTCTCCACACAGCCTTTTTCCGAGAATTAGGTTTACAGCAACTTCCTAATTAGGGGTGAGATGGCTGAATATGTAGTGAATAAGTACCTTATCCCGTCAGCCAACATGAAGAAATCACAGTATTCATCATCGTCGTACTCTTTTCTTCTTCCCCTCTTTTAGGGGAAAGGCCAAAAAGAGTAATGGGGTTCAAAGCCATTCAATTACTCTCATCTCAATCACCACCCCCTGTCGAAAAAGAATTGTACATACGAATTACGTACAGAATAGTAGGCCCACGCCGAAACGGGGATTCAGTATCGCTTCCCCCACCGCCTCCTAAGCCTGGAGGAGGCCGTAAACTCTACACATCCATTGGGTTCCACTTTCCAAGACAAAGGACAAGTATCCAAGAATCGGAGGGGTGTGTTCTCCTCCGCAAGGCTCACAAGAAATTTCCAAAGCATTAGGCGCTGGCCCACATGCTACTCCACACTTTCCCCACTCCCAGAAGCCATCCAGCCATCCATTTTCCCAAAACACCAGGCAGTCACAGATAGCCAAAACAATGCGGAGCTTGTCACCTGGCGAGCCGTGCCAGCTCCAAAGATCGCCTATCGTATTTTCCCCGCCGCTGCAACCCGCACGTCTGATTGACCAGATTTCCGTATGATTCAGGCAGATTCTGTGTCGTGTGGATTGCGCGCTTCTGACAGGGATGGCCGTCCAAAGGCGTTCTCGGATCCCGACGACAAACGGGGGATGTGTATATACAAACGTGAAGAAGGGGTATAATTGTCGTCGTTGATCGGAAGAAGAACGAAGCGCTCACAATATGCCAGTATCTGCCAGTGCATTGTGTAATATCGTGTCTTTTACCGCGGCGAAAACTAGTCGGATGTTTGATGTGTCGGTTGCTTGGGTGAGACTAAGAGAGACCATTTAGTACATGCCAAACATGACTGATTCAGGACCAGAATGACTCACTGTGGGTATAGATTGAGATGAGCGCGATTGACTTGATTGAACCGCCACAGGAGGTACTTGGCCGCTCGATTTGCGTCGTTACCTCCCGAGTAGTCGGGGAAGTAGCTTCCTAATGGCGATCGGGCAAGCTTTGCTTTGAACAAGTCGACTTTGTTGAGGAAGAGAATGATGCTCGTTCTCATGAACCATCTTGAGTTGACAACCGAATCGAAGAGCACCAGACTTTCCATCATGCGGTTCTGTCACACTCCAGTCAGCACCAGAGCAAAAAAATGTCTGTATGAAATGTACCTGATTACTCTCTTCCAGCAGTACCTGGTCGTATTCACTCAGGGCCACGCAGAAGATTATCGAGGTAACGTTTTCGAAACAGTGTATCCATTTCTTCCTTTCACTCCTTTGACCACCGACATCAAACATGCTATAGGGTGTTAGCGATTCCGACACAAAGCTTTCTGGAGCCCATCACCAGTGGTGCATACTGTATGCTCAATTGAMCCATTGTAAACCTGGTCTCGTAGATACCGGTCGTCTTGGTTCTGGCTCTTAACACGTCTGCCTCAATGGGTATATAGTCCGGTGCCCCGATTCGTACAACTTCATCAAAGAAACTATTCTCTCGTCAGCGTCCCAAATCTTGCAAGCTCCCAATGAAATCCATACTATGGTGCTGAATCCATCAGGTAGAACTCGCTCTGATGTTCCATTATATCCGCGATGCTTGGATCTTTCCATATCGCCACAACTGACTCCGCAACTCTGGATTCAAGGGGTGTATGGGGGTCTGGATCCACTTGGTAGTCCAAAAGGTAATCGCTGTTGTCTCGATTGTGTGGATTCCTGGGTTCTATGTCGAATTGCCGCATTGCACCAATCAAGGCTTTGGCACAGTCCAGTACGTTCTTGTATATCGTCAACCGGTACAGCGCCAATTCATCTTTCGTGTACCCATTCTGGTGAATGATCTTCATTTGTTTAACGATTGTTGACTTTCCACTTTCCCCAGAACCTTGGAACTGTCAGAACATTGCCTTCTTTTTGAAATCATCAAGTGACAAACCTAGTAGTAATATCTTGCATTCTTTCCGCAGCCGCCTTGAATCCTCTTCCAATTTTTGGTCTATCATTCGGCTTCTCTTCCTTTTCTCCTCCTCCTCACTGTTCTCAGAACTCTGGCACGCACCCATGCTGTACCACCCAATTAAGGTCCCACCCCAGGCTAAGCGAATGGTTCCTCCTCGATTCTAGTCAAGCCCTGTCGAAACAGTGCGCGTCTGCAGATGATCCCAGTGTCTCGCAGGAGACAATGTTCGGTCACCGAGGTTGATAAAATGCAACGAATGTGTATTGAGGCGGAGACAAGGTGGGTTTCGGCCAGGCTGTGGAGGCAGCAATACCAACAGCAACGGGACTCGAGGTTGATTGTCGATGTTGGGGCTTCGGGACTTGTAAGATACTCAATGACGAGGCCGGCAGAGACGGCTGTGGATGAAAGGCAAATTCGAGGAGGTAGCTTCGAGCGTGAAGCGATAGTTCCGTAAAGCCTAAGCAATAAACCATAGTAAGTAGCTATAAGTACAGCGTAAGTGGCCGTGATGAATCTCTCACCACCCCAAGGTTCCAGCGAGTGAGACAAAACCAATGAGAATTGTCCGTCAAGCTTGAGATGAAAGCAAAATGGAAAGGTTCGCCCTAGCAGCGGTGGGCGCACCTTCCTCAGGGACAGCTCGGAAGCATAGCAAGCGGGCGGGAACAATTGGCCGATGCAGCGAAGCGCCGATGCTGGACGCAAACAGTGGAGAGTATGTGTCGTGTCGCGGGAGGAAACCTTGTTCCTCGTGTAGTCCTCGTGGGGATTTGCGGTAAGCAACGTAATGGGGATGCAGGTGGGTTAGAGGCGAGACGAAAGCGTCGTTTGGCGACTGCACTGGGAGCGCACGGGCGTTGGTAAGGTAAGGCACAGCGACAAGTATGTGGCGTGAGATTGACGAGCTGTATCTTGAATAGATAACACCTTGAACCAGATCACGACTAGGTACCCTCGCTGGCAAGCCTGTCCAAGAAGATGATGAGCTTTGCTTGGGGAGAATAGATCGTCCGAGACTCCGATTCGACACCCTGACTAGTGAACTTTGGTCAACGCCATGCTTGCCCCGCCCAAGGAAGTGAGCCTCCTGGCGAGCCTGGTCCCTCGAATCCTTCAACACATCAACCGACTTCCTCTTAGCTCCAAAGGATTTTATGCCTTGTAGCGAGAGTGATGCGTCTTGCCACCTCCGGACCCATGATGGTAAGGTATGGAAGACAAAGGATATGATTGAGACCAACTCTTGATTGTATGCGTATCGCTGAGGTGTTGCTTCCCGCAATGCTTTAAGTTCAAGTCTTATATCAGGATCCTGAAACTCTTTGGTTTAATGTAATGTTTCTCATTGGAGGGGACGATGTCGGGTATGCAGCAAAGTACCCTCGATTTTGCTCTGCATTAAGGTGGATCCTAAACATTTTCTTCATAATATCTCCTCTTTTGTGTGTTCAAAGAATTGAAGAGGTATCAAAATATGCCATACCTCCTTCAAATATAAGAAGATGAAAGTTCCAATTGAGTGGGCATCATTATGCGATATCTAAACATTGATGGCTTTTCAAAGAGGTTGAATATATATAATAGCTGATGACACCGTTTGAACTATACCTCAAATATGACGACCAACTCGTTATTTGTGTGCAGTGAAGAAAATTTCAATTCATGCAGGTGATGCCTTCGGATGTCCGTGAAAGAAGTTCTCGCCGAGCATACGATATATGTTTACGCTGTGATCGATACATCGACTTGATCACTATTGGCAAATTGAAAAAACTTCTAAATTGTTCTGTGTTACAGCTATTCAACTTCCAGTCACTTAAATTTGATGTAAATTGACATCTCCGAGATCCGCTACGAGGTTTCCATACCACTCAGTCTCCGGCTTCTCCAAATGAAACATTTATACCAAGTAAATCAATGCCATTTCGGAGACCCAATGGAATTGAATGCTTTTTTGGATTCTGCAGTTCACATTGACTTATCAGACTAAGATCACGCGGTCAATCAAGAGTTGAATCAGCCCCATCAAACCATGAGTTTCAATACACCTCCATGTCTTGATCACTGGCACCTGTGAGCCCACTTGCCGTAAACTAGTATTTATTCGGACTTTAAATTCAGCCTAGGTATCAAGTTCACCGCTTCTCAGATAGACGACCCGATCAGACTAGTAGCGACTACTTTGTACCAAGGTCGGCCGAATCTGTCCAGGAAGCTTTGCGAGGGTCGAAGCAGAGATACGAGAAGAGAGATCTCTACTCGAATTTCAGAACAAACCCATTTCGGATGTAAACAATAACAAGGGTCCAAGGGAATCTTAGTAACCATTCATGCGAGCAGTGCAGGGATTAAAATGACGAAAAGCGAGGATTGCCGTCCGGGCGTTATACGCTGTTAGGTTTAGTCATAGCGTGGCACCGATAGACTTCAGATACCGAGTCTGATCGACATACATATTTCAATCACAGCATCAGGACAGTCCTCCGTTCGCTTTCCCACCCTAGATCCTTTTGCACTCACCTCCGGCCATCGCAATCATCATTCAAGATGGCGGAGTTTGTGCGGGCCCAGATATTTGGTACCACCTTTGAGATTACGAGCAGGTACTTGTTTACCGCCCCACTGTGCCGTCTTTTCTTCTCTGACAGGTACACAGGTACACCGATTTGCAACCAGTGGGAATGGGAGCATTCGGTTTAGTATGGTACACAATAGCGCTTGTACACATCTTCTCGAAGACACGCTCATTTATCATCACAGCTCAGCAAAGGATCAGCTTACCAGCCAAGCTGTCGCTGTCAAGAAGATCATGAAACCTTTCAGCACTCCGGTATTGGCGAAGCGAACATACCGCGAACTCAAGCTCCTAAAACACCTTCGGCATGAGAATGTATAGCACATTGTCCTGCGCAAAGCCTACAAACGCTGACCCCACCAAGATTATCAGCCTTAGCGACATTTTCATTTCCCCCCTCGAAGATATGTAAGCTTTCCAGCGAACAGTCAGCGAGACTCGATTCTCACCAGCGCAGATACTTCGTCACCGAACTCCTTGGGACCGACCTTCATCGCCTTTTGACCTCGAGACCTCTTGAGAAGCAATTCATTCAATACTTCCTTTACCAGATCTTGGTATGCTTGGATTACGTTCGGCAAGGATACCGAGAGATGAGGCTGATGAATATAGCGAGGCCTTAAATATGTTCACTCAGCCGGCGTCGTACATCGTGATCTCAAACCAAGCAACATCCTCGTCAACGAGAATTGCGACCTCAAAATCTGCGATTTTKGCTTGGCCCGTATACAAGATCCTCAGATGACTGGCTACGTTTCAACAAGATATTATCGAGCCCCAGAGATCATGCTCACATGGCAAAAGTACGATGTTGAAGTGGACATTTGGAGCGCAGGCTGCATCTTTGCGGAGATGTTGGAAGGGAAACCTTTGTTCCCCGGGAAAGATCATGTCAATCAATTTTCTATTATTACAGAGCTACTTGGAACCCCGCCAGACGATGTCATCCAGACGATTGGTAGCGAAAATGTGAGAGAGTTCGGCGTACTACTATTCCTGCGCTGACCACGGTAGACGTTGCGATTTGTTCAATCGTTGCCGAAGCGAGAACGGCAACCGCTCACGAATAAATTCAAGAATGCAGATCCATTAGGTCCGAGACTTTAATATCCTTCTGAAAACCCAACTGACTGGTTTCTGTAGCCATTGACCTCCTCGAGAAGATGCTAGTATTCGACCCTCGACAAAGAGTACGGGCTGGCGATGGCCTGGCGCATGAGTATCTTGCTCCATATCATGATCCGAGTGACGAGCCAGTGGCGGAGGAGAAGTTTGATTGGTCATTCAATGATGCTGACCTACCTGTGGATACATGGAAAATAATGATGTACGAGCAGCTCTACGACCTACCATTGGAGCAAGATCAGGCCGAGTGAAGAGAAGGTAGCTAACTTTCTTTTGTCTTGGGCAGGTACTCCGAAATCCTAGAGTATCACAATGTTGGCAATGAAGATGGGGGACAGGAGATGGACAATGGAAATCAATAGAGCAGTCATCTTCCATGCTTGCGGTGTGCATGTTTTCGTTCAGCTCAGCAATTACAGAGTGATTCCCAGTACGAACTCATCCATCAGAGGTTAGATTTATGTACAATAAGATACCTCTTTTGCCTGACATCGGTTGGGACAAATACTTGGGTAGAGGATGAAAGCATTGAAGTAGTATACGAACAAATGATAGCCTTTATTACAAGCAATGAGTCAAGACTGTGTGTGGACTCCTTTTTCCAGTAGAATTCCGCCACATTCAGCCGAGCCACCTCGTCGCCGCCCGTTGTGCGCTGGCAGCTACGTCGACGGCGCCGAGGCTTGGCAATCGTGTTACCAGGAAAGGAAACCTTAAACGTCAGCGATGATTTGCCAGCAATCCTCATAAATTTATAACCCGTAATTCATGGCCTCGGGGATTATCATTTTGCGTCTGTATTCTTTGATTATTTTCCCATCATTCCATAGACATTTGGTCGATTATGGATAGCCCGATCGTTTGCGTCGTAGGATTCCATCATGCACGGCACGTCGTCGTTGATGTTTACAAGGGGACTCGATACTGACAACTTTCAGAGGACCAGAAATAGAGAGCTGGTTTGGTGTTGAGGATGGTACCGATCCAGCAGCTGATAACGAATGGTCCTTCTTACCATTCATGGCCTTGTCCGATGGTGCCCATGCGTAGAATTCCCCGCTTCCGGTCCATTGCAATACATCTAATAGGTTCCAAGATCTACTGAGGATTTCTCATACTTTACGCTTCGCCGGCGAAGCTCTCTCAAGAATTCTCATACCTCTGCATTTGGTATATCATGTACAAGGCAAATGGATGCCAGCGCGCTTCTCAACCGACCGGCCGATGTCACGAGGAGTACCGTTCAAAAAGCTGTAGTCGTCATTGCAGATAGTCCGCAACTGTTTGGTCACTTAAGAGAGAAGCTTTCTATGGTGACTGGAGCATGGTTCGCGCAACGGTAACACAACCGTTGAGACATAAACAAGGATTCAGCTGATATAATATGACTAGCGACTTCACAGATGTGGATATCCTAAAGGTCGGTGAGTGTGTATCCGATCAAGTTGAAAGCGCTGTCTAATTATCACAATAGAAATTCCAAGAAAGCTTGTCCATCAATCTCCACAATACCGAGAATGATCGGGATATTTATCTCGGTGAGTACAGTGTCCCTCGTCGTGATTGATGTTTGCTGTTCTCATCACGTCAGGTCTTTCGTTACGAGAACTCCTCTACGAATACAAATATCAGACTCTGGTACTCTTTAAGTGTTGTCTCTTGCAACCAAAGGTAAGACTTTCTGTATCACGTAATCTGCTCGTAGCAAACACTCAACTCGGTAATAGATGCTTTTCTTTGGCTCAAGATGTGAACGCCTGTGTATGATGCAATTCTCCCTCATCTCTCTCATTCCAGGCCTCCTCCGCCGTCTTGAGGATTGCGCGGACCCAGATTTCGACAGCTACGGAAAGACTTTTGTGCCACCTACCTCTCTCAAAACCAGCGAGCGCTCCTCCCTCCTCTCATACATGGGCCTCCCCATACAGATATTCGGCAAAGGCAGCCTCTTTGGCCCTTACACGCCTCTCCAACAGCTCGATGTTCTCGCAGACCACGATACCCGCTCATACATTGTTGGATCAACCAACTCTCTCCTCCTGCAGCAAAAAGACCGCTACAGCGACATCCTCATCAACCTCGATGAAAGCTCCATCACCATTACCTCCCCGTCCTTACGTTCCGCTTTGGCCCTCTCTGCCGCTGATCGTCGCTGGATCGACTTTCTGACCCAAACCGTAACATCAACCTGGGACCCTCAGAACCCATCCCGCCCAAACACCCTCGCATACATGGGCTCCGAAGAATTCATCCGCCTACAGTTCGAAGAATATCTCCTCGCCCTCCTCGCGTCGGTCAAATACCACCTCTACCTCAATGGCCCACAAAACAACAATCATTCCACCCACCACAACCACCACCATCATCACCTTCCTCACCACCACCCCACCGCCGACCCAGACCCCATCACAGACTTCAACCCCGACTGGCTCTCCGCCTGGCAACTCACAACCTCCTACGCCCTCTTCCACGCCACCACAGACCCCCACCTCTTCGACATCGTCGAACCCCGACACCCCACAGCGGGGAACCTCTCCATCGAAGACATCCAGCGCAGAATCACGCAGCAGATCCAAACCCTGCACCTCGATGATCGATTCGCGTCCACGAAGGAAAACCTCAACAAGACGCTCGCGACGGGGCAGAAAAAAGTCAGCACCGCGTTTGGGAATCTGTGGAATGATATTGAGGCTTTTCGTGAGGCGCAGAGGAGGAGGGCTGCGGAGCAGACTTCTACTAACACTACCGACGCTGAAAACAATAGTGTCACGGAAAAATCCCGATCAGATTCTACGCCTACGAGCCCCGGCATGCGCTCTGCGGCTGGATCACCTTCACAGGAGAAGCCAGCGATGACGCGCTTCTCGGCTGCAGCTGCAGCGGCGAGGGCATCGGATCTCACCACCGCACAAGCTTCCGTCGCGGCTGCGGGGCAGAGAGCAGGCGCTTATGTGTCCTCCTGGGGGGCTTGGGCGGCGGAGAAGAGGA
This sequence comes from Opeltia flavorubescens, assembly GCA_000442125.1. Lineage (NCBI taxonomy): Eukaryota > Fungi > Ascomycota > Lecanoromycetes > Teloschistales > Teloschistaceae > Opeltia > Opeltia flavorubescens. Next base: position 1,174,835 of record KE546979.1, read on the forward strand.
AAGGGTGGGGAAGAGGGGGTGTCGATACGAGTGCTGGTGCGAGTAGTGGCAGGGCAGGATGGATCGGAGGGCGGGGTACTGGAAGCTGGGTCGGGGGTGGAGGAAAAGGAGTTACGGATGGAGGAGGTGGGGGGCATGCAAGTCCAGTCAACGTGCAGGGTACGGAAGGATATGCACCGGCACAGCAGCGAAGTCCAAGGAAAACTAAAAGCAGGGAGGCGAGGGGTAGGGATGGGATTGGGCGCTTGGACGCTTGATATCCTAGTATCTTTCTTGGAAGGGGATTTATTTGGCGAGAGTAAGTGGAGTGGGTTGGTGGTGGTGAGAGAGAGGCGGAAGTTGGGAGTAGGACAGGTGGTGAGGGTCGGAGATGGAGGAGAGGACGAGACGAGTGAGGGGGGGAGACGACGACAAGGAGCAGCAGATTGGAAATGGAAGAAATGAGTGGAAGAGGAGCGGGAGAGATTGTTGGTTTAGACGAATGAGATGAATCAATGAGAAACCCCAATCATTTGCAAAGACTCCCTTGATTTCCATAAGAGAATTGAATTTTTATGTACCCACTTTCTTCTTCCTTTTTGACGAAACGAAGGAAAATTAATCAACAGGTGAAAAAATCCTGAGACCATCTGCTCAAGGCGATTCAAAAGGTGTGATTCTCATCATACCTGAAGGACGTATTCATCAAGGATGGAGCAAAATCATCGATTTGTCCTCGGGGTTTTTCTAATCGTGAATTTCTATGTACACTTTTCCCCAATTTCCTTCCTTTCCGTTTCCTTCCCCTTCCCAGTTCCCATAGATGGGAAAAACGCGGAAAGTCGGCGGACACTGGAGCAATTCTCCTTGCTCCCAAAGCGCATGAAATGCATGTGCTGACGCCCTTGCTGAAATGCATTTCCTTGGCCTCATAAGACATATCCCTGCTTCGTTCTGTTTCTTCCTTATTTACCTCCAAGCAAGTCTTAACACAAGGAGGAGGACATGCAAACACAGCGTGCCCAAACTGCACATCAGAGGTAGCAGCACATGGCCTACCCCTGTAGCCATAGATCAAAAACGTCAATCAAGCCACATAACCCAAATCCTCATCCTCCAGCCTCTCCAGATACTCCTTCTCAATCAGCTGATCGATGGATTTCTTAATATCCGGGATCTTAGGCGTGAAGCGGGATTTGATCTGAGAAATCGTCTCTTGGACGAGCTGGACATGTTTCATCTTCTTGCGGGATTTCATGATGCGGACAATAGCAGACTATTTTATATTCCTCATTAGCTGATGTGAAACTTGATAAGAGAAGAATCATCCAGCAGCAAGAATGATATGGAATAAAATACTAACCTGCATGAGCAACTTCCTATCCTCCTCAATCGTCTTATGCGTATCCTCCACCTCCTGCTTACTCTCCGACTTAATCGCAATATTCAAATTAACCTTGACCTTCTTCGACTTGAAATTATAATTCAACGAAAACTTCGTCCCAGGCTCCGGTTTCGCACCATCAGGAGTGATATTCAAGACCTTATGCTTGACCAACACGGTAAGGGAAGGGTCAAAAACATCAGGAACAAGCATTGTAGCAGCAATCAGCGCGTCATACGAGATTTCTTCCTGAGTGTTGAAGAGCATCAGCATGGCCATTTGGTAGGTTGAGACTTGGAAGGTATAGGGGATTTTGGTGTTCTTGATGTAGTTTGCTTTGAGTTCACCTTTGCCGAGGTGCCATAGCCAGGTGAGTTTTCGGCCGCTATGTTTGTCGAAGTAGAAGCTCTCGAATCGCTTGTAGGTCTTGACGAGTTCGGGAGGAGCGCTGAAGGTTGTGTTGGGTGGTTGTAATGGCCAAAAGCTTGTGCCGAGGATCTGATAATGTGCGTCAACTACCTTCGCCATATCTTCGTCGTCCAAAGCTTTAGATTGCCAATCCCTATAGCTCGAGTTTAGATCCTTGGACACTTGGATATCCTGGAACATGCGCTGGAGTTTGTTGGTGTATTCGAATCCACATGCCTCTTTCAGCTTGCTAATCATGCTGGTCTCGGCATCTTCTGAGGCGGAACTACCGTGTACTAATCGTTTGGCAAGCATTCGAGAGTAGAATTTCTGAAACACGTCCTTGTCCTCGATGTACTTGAAGACAGTCATGACTTCCGTCAAAGAAGCTTCGAGGTCTTCTTCTTCAGCACTCTTCGCGCTCTTCTTAAGAAGGGCATCCGTATACTTGGCAAGCAATTCAGGTGAACGAGAAGAGCCAGTCTTGCAAACTTTGTTCCGATTGACGAATTCTTTGCAGGCATTGTCAAGTGATCGTACAAATTCCGACTCGCCGTTGAATGCCTCATTGACAAGCTTTTGGTATTGTGTGTGTACCTCGAGCAAGGCGTCGACGTATGTTTTGGGATCCATGTCCTTTTCCCCACCGGAGGCAATCTTTTCAACACTCGCAAGACCGCATTTACGCACGTGACCTTCGAATCGACTTCGAAGGGGTTCAAGGCCGTCGACGATGCGATTCAATAGCCTGAACATCCTCGCCAGATCTTCCTGGCGATCGTTGTCGAGCAGCACTTGAAACTCGTCGCGCAGAAGAGCGGAATGCCCAGTGACCAGAACCTCCAAGCAATTTTTCATCAGCGGATTCATTATGTCGGCATGAAGGTACAGCCCAACACGTTCCTTCTCCTCTTCTAATCGAGTCTCCGCCTTTTTCATGTACTCGACTACACTATTCTCGGCGACGAATTGTGCGGATTCCTTCTCGTAGTATGCTTTCGTGGCGGCAAGGAAAGGCTTTTCGAAGTGGAAGCGGTAGACATCAAGGGTAGACTTGGTACTATCAGTCTCGTCCAGGCCTAATGACACAAAGGAATCAACGATGCGCTTGATCTGTGACTGTTCAATCGTTTCGCCGTTTCGTTGTTTCTCAACCATCTTGAGGACCGCGGCCATGACCTTCTCATTGATCTCCTTGAACAAGATCTCACGCCATTGGACTAGATGAAGTGTGTAGACGTCGTAGATATCCTTTTTGCCTTCATCTATTTCTCGCTTGACCCAATGTCGGTTGAGATAACGGAACAGATGATTGGTGTACGTTGCGGCGGTAGTGTATCGATCCCATTCCCGAATGTAGAAGCTAAGCAGGGCCTCGTCGTCATGTGTCTTGCTCTCGTCGAGAATTTCCTTGAGATGGGTGGTAAGGTATTCGCGAAGGTTCTTGTAGAGGTCTTCTCCAAGGAGATGCGCTACGGCTTGTTAACACCAACTTGAACACGATCCAAGCACTCAGGAATGACCAACCGCCACGATGAGACTGCGTCCCAATAATACCCCCATGCCCTGTGTATACTGCTTTTTGTGAGGTGCAGAAGTTATGGACGGCTCTAGGCAACTGTCAGCGATGGCAGGACGGAGGCGGAGCGAAAAGGCTTGCGTGTAGATGCCCATATACTATACATGTCCGCAGTCAGTACCGTAATCATAGCTCGTATCGTTTTGGAGCCACATACCGTTCCCATGTCCACGCCCTCCCTCAAATTCCTCATGATTCTCTCCACCCCAGTATGAAGAAATGCCCATCTACACAAGCAGCTCAGGTCAGCACACCAGTCACGCATTTTAGCAGTCGCCATGGTCATGTTAGGATGACAAAGCGGAAAAAGAAAGATCAAAAACCCACGTTGCTGCAAGGTCATCCTTGTTAGGCGGGGGCGGCATCGTGATGGTCATCTTGCCGCAGATGTGCGACGTTCAATTACGTTCGATTATCAAGCGGTAACGTGCTGGCTTTGGCCTTCTCAAGGGCTTGTGAGTATTTGTCCCGTTCCAGCCCTAAGGGCGGTAGTAAGACGATGTATAGAAGTAGCACGACAGCCGTGAAGTGAGGTAAGGTTGTAGGCACACGACGGGGAATGGGTAGGTTTCAAGGACGTGTAATCATCAGGGGTAAAAGAAATATGGTGCGATAACAAGCTGTGGGGCGGTGATCTTGATAAATATACCCTCACGGAATGTGACGCATTGAACTGTGAGTTGAAGGGAAGCAAAGACACAAAATTGCAAGATGCAGTCATAACTGATGAGCCCGAGGATCAAATCGATAAAGCTGTGGCTTGAACGAGGCTGAAAAAGGGCCGATACCTCTTCAAGTTAGCAGCAGTTCTGCCTACAGATCTCGTGGAATTACCAAATATCCAAATGTGTCATGGGCTGGGAATATCACATTGTGCAGTAAGGTGGATGAGTGTTATAGATCTGACAATAAAGTGTGATTTATCATCAGGAGCACCATCAAAACCCCCCCACAATCACATACCCAAGCTCGGACCCTCATTCCCATAGACAGGATCCCTCTCAAACCACCCCAACCGTTCAATACCCCTAACCTTCTCCTCTTCGCCTTCCTTTCCATAACACATGTCCCACTCCTTTCCTCTAGGATAACCTCCTACCATCGTGAACCCACCATCAATATCATCAAGCAGCCGATGGCTAACGCCTGCCGGCACAACAATGACATCCCCCTGCTGCACCGTCGGCTCCACCCGTTTCGGATTTTCCTCACCTCCGAAACAGAGCTTGGCCTTGCCTGAGGCAATGACAAGGACCTCGTGCGTGGTGGAGTGGAAGTGACTGGTCGAGTACATTGTATACCGCCATTGCGGATCTACTACCCCCACTATCTTGAGGTGAGATTCGATAATTGAAGCGGAAGTTTCTGGGTGAAAGGCTGAGTGGTAGATCAGGAGAGGTTTCTTCTGGATCGAGGTATTAGGAATGCGATCGAGGGCTGGTATTTGGTGTGACGAGACCCTGAGATCTTTCAATGGAGTAAGTGGGGCCTTTGAAGTGGCCATATCGGCTAAAAGATGAAAGAGATGATAAGTAGGGCGCATCCGGTGAACTTATTGTCGTGCCTCGGGGATGAAATCGACGCATGAGCGTCAAAATAGAGACGACGTCATAGCGCCTTCCTTGGCGCAATCAAGAAATATGTATCCAAAGCAATAAAAAGGTATGCAGAAACAATGAAGAAGAAGCTGCCCAAAAAACAATAGACGTATGCTCATGGCCATGAGGCTGATCCGCTGAAATAACGCCCGAACTCCTCGCTTAAAGTGCTTTGTGGTATCTTCGCTGAATAAAAACGGTTCATTTCCGAGTGACACGTTCTACCAACCTGAAAAACCGTCAGAATCAATGTGCACAGGGTGGAGGGAGTTACTGACCTTAGAACGCTTATCGTGAAAGTCAACATCCATGCAACGAGCGCTATCAAAAGTACCGACGCCAATGTATTCTGCCGATCGCAGATTTGACCTTGTTTATCGTTTCGAATGCCATCCGGACAAATGCTGTTCTCTTGGATCGCTTCAAAGGCAAGACTCAGGTTAGCAGAATCGAAGACGATGAAGAAGAGGTCCAAAAGGATGAGCCGCATCTTAGCCTTCGCTGATCGTAAACCCAGCGGTTTCCCGGAGTATTCGTCGTAAGTGATGTAGAGAAGGTAGACCAGTGCAACCGCATCCACTATTAGGGCCATTTCCGTAGAAGCTATGTTTCCTAAATCATCCTTTTCATCGGTCAGGTGGTGGATGGAACACGCTACAGCCAATGCCACGGCGGAAAATATCCAAACGACTGAGCGAAGCACCAACGGAATCATCGGACTCCTGATGATATATCTCTGCAGCCTCTTCCACCATACTTTTCTCTTGCTCCTGAAGCCTCCATTCTCAGCATCGCCCTCTCCCGCTCCTGCCATCCACGGCTGAGAATAGTCCGGTCCATTCTGAGCAAGCCATTCCGATGTCACCTTCTCCCCACCTTCACTCGTAATTGTAGGATATGCGGAAGCGTCGACGAAAGTTCTCCATCGTGAGGTATGCTGGCTTGGATGCTCGGTGGGTAATGGTGGTGCCGAGTCTCTTTCATGATCGTGCAGACGTCCTCTCGGCGGCTTTGGGCGGCTCGACGGTCTATCGGAAGCAGTGTAATGATGCTGGGCGACCTGGGCGCTGGGTGGGCTGGATGGAAGCAATCTTGCAGTAGCTTGTGCATTGTCCTCCTCTTCGTCCTCAAGTACGTGAACCCACGTCGGGACAGTACGCACGAGCAGATGAGGGTCTCGATTGTGTGATGCTGTGTTGCCAGTATGGCCGCTTCTGTTTGATGTATCTCCGCGTTGCTTCTCGTTCAAGGTTGGCTTTTCACTCAACTGTCTAGTGTCGATAGAATCTTGGATTGGGGATAGCGGTGTAGGAGATCGAAGCAAGCTACCTGCACGTGCTCGGGAAACAATATCGGCAAATCCCATGGCAGGGTTGAAGGTGATAGGCTTGAAAGAAGGTCTGGTTGCTCAGGTTTAATTCAGGATCATCGACCTGTTCTTCTGCAGCAATAAGGTAATGTAGCGAATAGGAATGAACAATGCATTGTTACAACATCAGGTATCGTATGGACAATTTCAGGAGCCAGCTAGTAGGAACGAACGACGAGGAAGCTCAAGTTAAGAGTAAGGATTCATGAATTGTCCGATGTCCCAAAACCTTGGTCAAGATCATGGACGAACCGCTGGTTTGGGAAAGCTTGGCGTCGACCTTGCACCTACCCCAGCCTGATTTGTTCGACAGCTGTTCTCGTAGGACGACAAGATCTTTTGCAGCATGATCTTCAGATTTCATAATTCATAATTGAGCAATCATCCTATTCTAATGCTAATGCTAATTGAGAATGCTCGCTGTCATTGTCATAAAGACGGTCAAAGCTGAGGGGAATCGAAATCGAAATGATAAAAGCACACAGAAACCGAAAATCCACCAGATTAAAGCTCTTGCCGAATGCAGGGTATCTTGATTGATGCTGGCTACTAAGACGATTAGTCGAAGAAAGTCTGCCACCCATGCAGATGCTGACTTGGCGACAAAGAGATTAGCCGGACCCAGATGGAATCGACGTGGAAAGAGTGCTCCAGTGCCGAAAGAAAAGCTCCTGATTGCGATTGTACACCGCTAGAGGTAGGTAGCGAGCTACGTATCGAGTGTCGAATGGATTCGAATTTGAAAAGATCGAGAGATGATGCTGTTCATAATTTCGTGCTGTCATCAGAATGCAATCGTGGATGAGAAAACATTTGATGAAACCCAGGAGAAATATCGTGTCCCGTATCAGTGTGGTCCTAACATGCGGTACTGTGCTCAGTTTCGGTCCCTGTACCCACGATTCAAATCTGGCTCGCTCCTGTACCTCCCATCGCCACCATTCCGTTGGCTGCCATAGGTGCTGCCGTACTTGCTCCTCTTCTTTTCTCGCTTCTCGTGGCGTTTCGCTTGTTCAGCCTTCATCTCCAAAACCTCCTTGCGTGATTCCTGAACTTCTTGCCATTCACTGTAGGCGCCCTTGATCCCTAAGGCGGCAATGCCAACAGCGGCCACATCTTGCAGTTGAGCTTTGCGTCTTAAGCGCTGTGCCTCTTCAGGGGACATTTCCCCCTTGGCTACTTCGGCGTGACGCTTGTCGCGAGCTTCCATTGAGGAATAGAGACCGTGAGCAGCATGAATGGTCGCAACGGCCGCCTGCACCGAAGTCAACACGTTTCAAATTTGAGGACAACCTGTCAATAGAGCTTACCAGTCCAGCAGTTAAAAACTCCTTGCCCTTTAGCTTTTTTCGTCGGCGGTTATCTTCAGAAGATGAACAGACATCGGAGGAGCTTTCGGAGGATGATTCTGACGAAGACTTCCGCTTCTCGCCTCGAGCAGTCTCAAAGTCACCGGTGCGTTTGCTAACAGAAGTCTGGTTGTCGTAGTTACCATTCCTCCTGGCAACAGTACCGGCGCTGGAACCGTTTGGTTGATACCCTTGACGTTCATTGACGGCCAAGTAACCAGCGGGCAATTGCTTGCTGGCATCACTGTACCCTCTATCTCGGCCCTCTCTTCGATAGGCACGATCACGATCACTTCTACGCTCACGTGAGGATCGACGTTCTCTGCCCTTTTCCTGCTCTGCACCAAGTACCCCTCCAAGTCCCAAGGCAGCGAGTGCTTGTTCGCCAAGTGATTTGCGGTGTTTGTAGGCTCGCCGAGGCGATATGGAAGATTCGGAGGAATCGGAGGAATAGCTTCTTCGGGTGTCTGGATCGTCAATAGATATCCAGAACCTTATCCTTGACAGCTCATGGCTTACATGCTTTCCGGTCATCTTTCAATCCACGACCTCCGTAGCTGTCGCGACCAGCTGATCGCGCACGTCCACCACCTCTTTGTTCGTACGAATCTTCATAATAGTAATCTCTTCCGCGAGGACGATCTCGCCTGTCGCTTTCTCGTCGCCCACTATCATACCGTTCGTATTCGACGTATTCGTCATCATTTCCGCGACCTTGGTTTCTTCGAGCTTTTATCTTCTCCATCTGCTGCTTTGCCTTTTCCTTGGCGGGATCTGTCACCTTGTCGTAATTGTTGATGACAGGATTTGCAGCTGTAAAACAAATCAGCCATGTTCTGGTGGCGAATTGATTAAAAGGTCGCAAAGCAAAAATGGATAAGCAGCAGTGACATGATTAGAAGAATTGAGAGTTTTGAAACCTTCGAAGGCGAGTTCCACGAACTCTGCGGCCATTACAGTCTTTGTGGGTGTTCAGGCAGTAGATGTATATAGAAGGAGGATTGAAAAATCGTAACGAAAGAGGATGAGGATAATTAGGAAAATGGAGCACCTTTGAGACCTAGGCCAATAAATGGTGCCGCCATTGTGAGGAGTTGAAGAATTCAGTCCCTAGAATCAGGAAAGTCTCCTGTTTATTGCTTGAAATGGATGGAGGGGTGAAAACGCCAAGCGGGCTAGTCGCGTGTCCGGCAGTCCGCAGGTACGAAAAGCAGGATAGAAGTAGGTCGATCGATCAGTTTGAAGATGGCAAATGTAATAAGCGCACAATGTGGATGGCGAAAGCGTTCAAATTCGATGTTTCCCATGAGAAGAAAAAAGACCTAGTTTGTGAAGTTGAAGTCGGGAATGATGTCGACAGTCATCGGATAAATCGGGCAGTCAGAGAAGGACTCGAAGGAGTGAATAATGAATGCTAGTGAATTGCTAGGTGCATTTCGATGCGCTGGCGGTGTGGGATCTTTTTATCCTGTGAAAGACGTAACCTTGCATTAATCAACCAACCCTCCAATCTGTTCTTTTGTTTCGTAGCGGGGGAAATCTGCGAACGGCTCCGAGGCAGTCACAAGATCTTCAGCCAGTGAGAAGCATGAAACCAACGCGACTTGTTGCTTTTGATCATCATTGATTCGTCGTCTGCATAGTCCATGGTCCGAACCGCATACTAAGCTTCTGCCCGATCCGAATCTCTTGGAAATGCTTACTCATAGACTCTAGAATGGCAGGTGGTGCCCTGCAAAAAGGGGTATGATTGGGTAGTAAGGGATAAGTGCCTTTAAGCTTGTTCTACTGCCCTGCCACCGCGTAGGGTTAACTTGAAAGGTATATGTACATTGGTACGATGCCAGATGCTGAGGGTAATACGCTCATGTCCATCTGGCGTTCGTCACTATTTGCAGAGCATACACTCACGCATCTGCAATCGAAGAACCGTCCATCCAGGCATGGGAACTGTCCGAAGGAACATGTAAAGTCCCCAATTTGATATGTCCATGACCCACCATTCCATTCTCAACAACCATAATCTTAAAGTTCATCTCATACGGGTACATCTGCCTATAGGTAATGTAGTATAGCCCCACAAATGTCGAATTCAGCATACTCCACGTGAGATGCTGCACTGCACCACTAGGTCCAGGTTCGTTGTTTGACTGGACTACAACGTAGCAACCCCATGCGAAGTCTGCGAGAAATGGATCCCACATCGTTGGTAGTGGCCCATCGCCCTCAGCATTTATCTTTTTCTGAATGTTATTCTGTGCCTGTCGGATAGTCCCTCCTAGGACATCTGCATCGATGATTTGGTGACCAATGGTGGCGGTTATGACCATGCGAGTATTCGGAACATGATAAACGATTGGATCTGTACTTCATGAATATATCCTCTCCAGTAATTGAGAATGTCCGATCTTACAGTAAGGCGGTGGCTGTGGTGGACCAGCTCTCGACTCAAGATATGGCAATTTGGAAAGGTCGCGGATCTGCTCAGAGGAAAGAAGGTATTTATCCTGATCGGGAACAGTAGGATAGCTAGAGGACTTGATAAGACTCCCATGAACATTTACAGCTTCATGACTTTACCTTGGCGGAATCGCTAGAACACCGGAGAGGCAACAGAAAACCAACAAGGCAACAACGGAAATATGCATGGCGCACAGGATATCGGTAATTATGGGATTCTTCGGAATCGCATGGAACAACATATATACCATGCGGGCATGATAGCGCGAGTGGTCAATTGGTGTCCAGCTAACCAAGCGACACGCGACTGGAATAAAATGCCAAATTCAGACTGAAAGATGGAGAAATCATAAATGCGATAGGCGAAGAAGTAGTCTGTTTGAGAATGTATTCGGCCTTCACTCCGTTGAGATTGCGATACTCAGCTGCAAATTGGCCGAGGCCTAGAAAAGGAAAATAATCATCGTATTTGCTCTATCAGTGGTATCTCATAATTGAACATCTGGTGGTACCTGACTTTTGCACGTCATCAAAGCATAAAAGTGGAAAAAAGGGACAACAAAGATGAAGAAATCCTCCACAATCTGCCAGCGCCCATTCCTCCAGTCGAATCAAATTGGTATCTTGGTATCTTGGTGGTATCTCTTCAACAATCTAACGACCATCTCCAACCTCCCAACACAATAGTATTCGTAACAAACACGCGTGAACAAACATATAAAAAGCGCAAGACAAGCCAGAAAATTGCAACAAGGGTATTTATATTCGTTGTCATGACCATGTCCGCAAGGGAAAAGGGGGTATCGTTGATCAACGAGGTGGCCCAATAGGAGCCGGGTATCCAGAAAGAGAATGAGAAGTCCCAGGACGCCCGCTGTCAAAAGACGCCCGTGGATCATGCTTGGGTGTAGTGTCACCGGGAACAACGCCAAAGGGGAATTTGTTTTCGAAACGAGCTGGCCACCCATTGTGGCCTTCTTCTTCAGGTAGATTTATCCCGCTATCATTCCATGGATTGCGGTATCCACTCTCGCGAGATTCCATGGAAACGAGGGAGGCACGAGATGCGTTCGACGAGGCCTGTTTGAAGAAAGAACCTGGAGAACTAGATTGGTTCTTGCGCCGGTCAAGGAAAGAGGAAATGGAAGAAATACTGCCAGGCTTACGAATCTTGTCGAATAGGGAGCCACGCTCGCTGGCATCGTCGCCAAAAGTAGATCGCGTTGGAGAGTCCGTACCTAAAGGAGCAGGAGCATTTTGCAGGAGCTTCGAATCGAAGAAAGGTAACGAATCCTCAAAAGAATCCGACTTCGGTCTTGGTATGGCTCCTTTGACTGTAGTCCCATCCAGACCGTGTGGAATCAAGCGTGAGACCAAGAAGTCGATTGCGTCCTTTAAGCCGCCAGCATTATTACGGGTATAAGCAAGTAATAGCCGTTCTTCACCTTCGGCAGATTCTTGCACAGGCTTTGAAATATTGCGAATGTGTAATTCGACCTCGTATTGACTTTTCAGCTTTTGCCGACATTCTGTCTCAAATTCGTCTGTTGTGAGGAATGTTTTGAGTTCGGCGTTAGCTGGCAACACAATTTCGTGACTTTCGGGAACCATGCCCTACTGGTTGTCAACAGATTTTCATATTATAAAGAGAAAACGGAAGACGGACGAGGAACTCATCAACAGCCTGAGGGACTTGATATTCAGGACCAGAAATCGTTACAACGTCACTCGCCGTTTCGGTACTTGGGAAGTCGATCTTGCAATTCCATTTTTTCTCTAGCTCTTCAATCTCGTTCATGCGAGCAATAAGTTCTCTATGGTACAGGCGATTGATGACGACCGTCTCTGAGACAAACTCGGCGTCCTTTCAGGAAAAGATGGACATGTTAGATCATGCAGCTGGTGGTTCATACTCCGAGCTGGAGGAAGATGCTCCAGACTCGTCGGGTTCACATACCACTTTCTCAACCATGTCCATAATCTCCTGCTTGACCAAATCAAGACTTTGTGCATTGCGGGCCGGAGTGCGACAGATGACATTATCAACTTTGATGTCATCATCTTCCTTTCCAACTCCTCCACGATCCATTGCATTGGAGAACTTGACGAAGACCGAGTATTTCTTCATAATTCGCTGAATATGCTGACCACCGATGCCGATAATACGTTTGTGATATTGATCTGGAACATGGAAAGAAATTGAAGCGGGCATTTCTTGTTCCACAAGATCGAGTCCATTCTTCGTCGCTTCGTATTGTGCTCCGCACACATCGATATAGAAATTATACTCATTAAATCCATCGAAGATGATTTGCACATTGCCTTGGCTATATCAGTATAGGTCGCACGTTAACGAAACTCCAGTCTTACTTTGACCCATGATCTTGTTGATCTTGCCATTCTTCTTGCCACTCACAAACTCTTTGTGTTCATTGGCCAGTTCAATCTTGACCCGGATCTGATATTGGGCTCGCTTGACAAAAGGTATCTGCTGGATTACCATCATGGCAGCCTTAACCGAATCATCTGAGCCGTTAATGGAGAACGTGAGCTTATCAAATCCAACATCAGCGCCGGAATTGGTGCAGATATCTGAGAGCATAGTGCGAATATCTGCCGGCGAAGGAGCCCGCATGCCATTTCCTTGTGCGTTATCCGGTAACATCAACCACCAGGATGCACCATAGAATTGGCCAGCCTTTACCTTGATCAGCAAAGTTGGCTTAAGGGATGTGTAGACTTACGAGCGCCATAATTTCTCGGACCGTGCGCTCAACGTGTAATATCTCAGTGCCTTGCACCCTGATCAAACCTCGTTGGCTTCCAAGCTGAGGAAAAAGTACGTAAGAGCCATTTGTTTCCATAACCTTTCGGACTTTGTCCAAACGATCCAGCAGTATGCTATCAATCTTGTGGGCGGAGACATTGACATTCTTGACATAGCACTTGGTATTGACTACTAGTTCGTGAAGCTTTTTCTTGGCTTGAGCGATATTTTCAGCGTTGTCCCCAGTGATGTATACCTCGTCTTCACCGCGTCGATGGGCTCCTGGAGGAGTGTAGCCATAGATTCGAGGAAATGGTGGAGGGAAGTAGATGGCTGTATTGGAAGAGGCTTCGATCAAGCGTATGTTCTTCCGTGTTCGTCCGCAGATGACGCCGTGCAACGACAATTCCAACTTGACTACATCGACAAGTCTCTTCAACTGTAGACCAAGTAAGCATTGAGAAGAGAACGATTAATGGTTAAGATTTACCACTTGATCGATCATGATTAGCACCCTTGTCTTCGCATGCTCGGAGCTCTCGGGATCTCCAAAGATTGCGATACGTAACCGTTGATCGAACTTGTGATCCATGCCATTGCCGTAGCTTGATGTGACTCCCTCCGGGCTTGAAGGTCTGGGGTTCAGGAGGAAGATGTCGGTTCCGGTATATTTTGAAAGAAGATCGATGTGGTCGAGAATGCCGGCCTTGACACCGCTTTGAGAATGATCAATGACAAGATTAGTGTCTATGTCGACAATGGCACATCTCTGTTCGAGATCAGCAAAAATGTAAGATAGCCTATGATCTCGACAGCTTGTACCAGAGCAATGGGTGTCTCGTTGAGTATTTTTGCTCTCATCTTATGCACTGTCTCTGCATCACCAGACACACACACATTCGTGACCAAGCCTTTCCAAGGTCTTCTTTGTAGTGCTGCAATGGCCTTTGGTTCCGAGGAGGTGACGGCAGCTTCGACTCGACCTCCGCTAGTCTCACTGAGGATCTTGCAGAGTCTTCGTAACGATTCGACATTATTAATATGAACAGGCAATTTGTACGTTGCTGTGGCCAGATCCGTACCCTCAGGAAAGGTCCATCGTTGCAATGCATCTGGGCTAGCGTGGAGAATCTCATTGACGTCAGGCCCCGGTAGGCTGGAAGAGAAAGGAACGTTGAAGGAGAGATGGACGACGGCATCGGATGGAGTCATCGGAGACATTGGAGTATTACCGATGGGCCGCTTCATGGGTTGAGCAATACCCAGGTCCATGTTTGGCCTTGACATGAAGCCCGAGGGTGTCATCTTCTCCAGACCATGTCGAGCTTGGCCGGCGAAGTTGCCGAATTTCTGCATTGTGAAAGAATGGAAGGAGCACCTCACAGCGAGATGCTGCTGATGGCTAGGAGACCAAGATGTTGTACTTCTATCATAAGGTGCGGCTGATAAGGAGGAGTACTCGAGGAAGGTGATGATGGCTTAGCGTGATGGGCATTGGCAGTGCGTGTGCGCGAATCAAGAAGTGGGATGCAGCTATCCCTACGGACCGATGATGAGGCCGAGGATGCTCAGCCAAACCTCAACCGTGGTTTCGGGTCATGAGACGCTGAGTCTCACCCACTCAATAAATATCATGGGAAGATCCAACCGGAGGACAACAAGATGTAAGACTTGTTTATGATGATGGTGGTAAGAGGATCAAGGAACTGTCCAATCGGACTGGAGCTTGTTCAGCGAGGGGCGGAGCATTTATGCGGGTGTCACGTGAGTGATATTATGAAAATTGCATAATTGTATGGATAATGTACGAAGCATTGGAAGCTATCAGGTTGTTTTATCTACAAACGCTCTTCTGAACTATGGTACAAGTGCTCCAACAGTCGCGCTCTTCATCAGATCTGGTTGGGATCTGATTTGCGGCTATCTTAATTAGGCTTTTACGTGAGATGATAGCCACAACTGTGCAGGGTCCCCTTAGTGGAGCGGATAGGCGGTCGAGAGCCGTGGAAAAGTACACCGTCGAAAATAGTAGCCATTTTATACCTGTTATGGACACCGTAGACACTGTAGCTGGTTGAAATGGTTGCCCATTATGTGCTGATACAAAAGAAATCATGTCCAACCTTTCTCATGCTCGGCCATCAGGACCCGAATAGTATTGGATCCTTGGTTGACCGTAGTCCATCGGTCGAGCATATGCTTCATCAGGCCGTATACTCACGTGACGGGTGGTTTGCGGGAACATCTCCCCTCCGTAACTGATAACTCGATGGGCTTCAGGACGTACGCTCTGTACACGGGAAACCCGCTCGGTGCCGTTTTCATAATGATGACCTACTGGGCGAACACTTGATCCTCTAGTGACTCCATCCATTGGTCTTACCTCTTCATATCTACCGTTGGCGTTCTGCGGGGGATACTCGATTACCCGGACTTCATCCCCACGTCGAGGCTGTACTTCGTGACCGTAATACGAATCTGCGTCTCGATTCAAAGGAGGTCGAGCCCGAGCAGGCGATACGTATTCGATGTATTGAGGTGGCGGAGAAGGTTGTCGGATGTAACGAGTCTCACCCACGTTCTCCACCGCCTGGGGTATTCTAGCCACTGAATGACGAGGAGCAGGGGATTGAAAAGAGCGATCAGGAGGGCCTTGGCGGATGATCGGTACCATAGATGATTGCCTAGGTCGAGGCATAGGTGCAACTTCTTGTTCATAGAATTGGTTACCGTATTGATCCACAACAATACGTCGAGGTGGAGGAGCCATCATCGAAGGAACTTCACGTGTTCTTGGGGACACATCCTGGTCGTAGTCTAGATATTGGGCCGGCTCGGGCTGAACCGATGATCTGTACTGCCTAGAAACTTCGTGCTCTTGTCTTGGGATGTATACTTGCGATGCGGCGCGAGGGGGTGGTTGTGGAGATGAATAACGTTCAGTGTCTATCATTGAAGGCCGCATCTGTCTCGTACTGACTACACGTCGTAGATCCGGTTCGTGTCTTGGAGGAGGTGCTTCCCGGTACTCATCAAGGACATACCGCGGAGCTGGACGATCAATGACATTGGATCGGTAGACCACAGTTCCCTGTTCCCGGTACCGAGGTGAGACTTCATCAACATAGATCGGTTCTCGAGCTTCTTGCAGAGGTCGCGCTTCCCATCTCTCAGCTGACTGTACGAATGGTGGAGGTGAGGTTGGTTCTTCTTTGACACGGATTTCAGGCGAAGGTGGCTCTCTCCTTGGAATCACGTTGCGAGTCAGTTCGCCAGACTCGCGGGCTTTCTTTCGTTTCTTCGGATTTGTTGCTTGACGCGGTGTCTGTGAGGTCTGGACTGGTGTTGTGCCATTAGCGGGTTCGCGGAAGGAGTCGTTGATTTGACGTTGCTGGCGTTTCCCCTGTGACATTGGTGGAGCCCTTGCTACAGCTAGTGGAGATACTCGAGCAGGTTGAGGTGCTACGGGAGATGTAATGTGATTCCGAACCACATGCCCTTCACCTATAGAGGGTGATTGAGCCACATTGTCATAACGAGGATACTCACGTGGAGCAGCTCGACTTTGAATAGAGCTTCGTGGATGCTGCTGCCCAGCATCCTTGCGTCTAGCCGGCAATATCTCGATGGCCTTCGGTGGTACGGCATCAGGCGGCGAATATGCGGATTCCTCCTCTTGAGCCTCTTGAGCTTTTCGTGTGTTGATCTGCGATGGACCGGCTGCATTGCTAGAACCCTGGGACTTGAGCTCTTGAAGTTGAGCCTCCAGTTGAGCGATTCGTTCGGCATTTGAGACTGTCTCGGGGGCAGGAGGGTGATTGGTTGTAGCCTGCGGAGCGATAGCTCGGCCATTTGACGGTGTATGTGGGTCGGTGTTTTTATCGCTTCTTTGTACATGCGGCTTCTGGGCTGGAGGAGCTGGTCTCGCTGCGGGATTGTGAGCATAGGTACATTTATCCCCATAAGGACACTTCTCTCCACGCAAGAAGTAATTGCAATTCTGGAACGTTGTCGGGTTTCGAGAGGGCTCGTGTTTGTCTGTAGTTTCTGGTGTCGAATCATTCATTTGGCTCGAATAAAAGGTATTCTCGTCGAAAGAATCACTGGCTGAAGCATTGCCATTAGCACCACTGATATCAGCGAACTTGACGGGCTTTACAAGTTCATGTGCTTTTCTAAGTATTTCTGTCACGTCGAGATCGGGTAAATCATCCTGATCGTTATGTCTTTGTTTTGATGAAGCTTGCTTTTCCTTGACTTGATCGGCCAAGATACGCTCAATTCGTTGACGTTTCTGCTGTATTTCTGCTCTCAATAACACGTCTGATTTGGTCAGGAATATAGGATCAATGTCAGAGGCGCCAACTGCCACAAGGACGTTTGAAGGTGACTTGGAAAGCGCATTTGGCAGGCGAGGTGGGAGTGGGAGACGCGACTGTTCTGCGCTGGGTTGCAGGCTCTGACTTGGTTGGACTGATTGGGTGATACTACCTGAGTTGTGAAGATTCGTCGACGGCTGCGAATTCACTGTAGACAAGGCTTCCCCGGTCTCTGGATCAACAGGAAATAGCAATTTAAGTCTCGGATGTGTACCCGCAAAAACTTGATCGCGTATTTGGACGATCTTCTCGTACTGAGAGATCTCCCATGCCTCCCTTTCAGCAGGATCAGTAGGAGGACCAACTCCGTTGCTCTGATGGGCAACAGCTGCTGCCGCCATACTGAGCTGCCCGGTGTCTATTGAGTGATGATCAGTAGCTGTATCTACCTCAACCCCGGTAGAGGGGTGAGAGGTGACCAGCTTCGTGATCCATGGTGGAAGTGAAAGGAAGCAAGATATTTTAGGTAGCGCAGGTATGCCGCCATAGTAATCCATTTTGGGTTTACGGGCGTGTCCACATCAGTAAAAGAGATGAAGGATTAAATGGAGGCAAAATTATCTTTGTGAACCAATTAATTAGCGCGATCTAGAATATGCTGATCTAATGATGCTTTGATTTACTCTTTGTGTGCTGATCTTGAAAATGAAGATATATAGAGGTGATAATATTGTTGTATGGCAAAGATTATCAATAAGAACCTAGTGATATCAACAAATTTGGGTCGTGTACTACACAACGATTTTACAAATAATGGATGAACCTGATACGAGGTCCGTCTTCTTTTTTGACATTGACAATTGTGTAAGTTGGTAGTCAACTTCATACGAGACGAATCTTGAGTAGGGAATGACAATTGAATAGTTATATCCTCGGAGTAGGTGATCACGTGGACTCGAGAGGTCACACTAACATAATGGAGGCAAGAAGGTCCATGATTTGATGACTGTTCTGATCGGTATGCTCTACGCGGTGAAGACTCCAGACAAGTCTACATACTCAAACAATGGGTAGACCAGTACTTTGTAAAGCATCTCTCATTGACCGCTGAAGATGCCAATATGCTCCATATGAAATATTACCGAGACTATGGCCTGGCCATCTCAGGTCTTGTAATGCATCACAAAGTCGATCCGCTCGAGTATAATCGTGAGGTTGACGACGCTCTGCCGCTAGATGGGCTGATATTGCCCAACCCGGAACTTCGCCAGCTTCTCGAAGACATTGATAAGTCCAAAGTCAAGCTATGGCTTTTCACCAATGCTCACATCACCCATGGGCAACGTGTGGTCAGGTTGCTTGGTATCGAAGATTTGTTCGAGGGCATGACTTTTTGTGACTATCGTAAAATGCCTTTTGTCTGCAAGCCTCATCGAGAAATGTTCGAAAAGGCAGAAGCTGAAGCAGGGGTGACTTCGGCGGAAGACTGCTATTTTGTTGGTGCGTTTGGTGTTTCTGTTTTGAAAAGCGTATATTAATCTCGCCTGCAGATGACTCATATCTAAATTGTCGATACGCTCAAGCCCGTGGATGGACCACTGTGCACTTGCTCGAGTCGGACTTGCCAGAGCCTGCGGAGAGAGCCGCAAAGCACCAGATTCGAGACCTAAGTTCACTGCGATCGATATTCCCCCAATTCTTCAAGCCATCGATAGTGAATCATCTTGATCAACCAGTCGCCTCACCGCTTTGAGTATGAGGAATGTATGGAAACTTTTCTGAGTGGCGTGATGAGCTGGGTAACCAACAACGGCACAATGTACATATTTTTCGAAGGCTCAAGGCTAACCCTTGGGTTCGATGAGCGGAAGCTATCCTCCAATAGAGCGGCGCTGCGGTGGAGCAACTGCACGTATGTATACAAACGGATGGGTAGCTGGCATAGCGAGCCTGGCCGTTGGAGTGGAATATGATGGCTGCGGGCGATTGCTGGTGATTTCTCATCATGGCAAAAGCTGACAATTTTGTCCTTATATCCGGCAGCCTTGGATAGGAAGTTCTGCCCCAGAATGTCATCTTTTAGAATCGGAAACATCATTGGCTCTTTCGAGTTCCTTCTCCTTTTCTCTCGACTCATTCTCCGTTTCTTTAAGCTTCTGCTGAGTGCGCAAAGATTTCTCGATTTGCTTCACCGCTCGTTGCACATGTTCTTCCAATCCAGGCACTTCTACTATGCCTGCAATGTATTTCCCACTTGTCTGCGTGAGCAGTATTCTCTCGGCTTCTGGATCGGTCCTTGGAATCGAATGATCGCTAGCTTTCTTTTTCAGAACGTCCTCAACTTCAGAATCTAGCTCTCTCATCGAAAGATCCAATCCTCCTTCTGTATATGCAACATCAAGATTGGAGGACGGCGTGAGCTTCAGTAACCGGTTTTTGAGAAGGAAATCTATATGCTGCGATCCGCTTCTTGCTGCTCAACATTAGCCTTTTGATCAACGCTCTCTATAACAGCACCGAAACATACCTTTCCAATGCGACCAAGCTCGAAAACAAAGGTAGAAAAATGGAAGGTTGGGTATCCTGATCATTATCAACATTTGCCCGCACCAGTGAGCCGTAGAAATACTCACACGGGAACTAAAGCGACTGGAGCAGATATTGGCATGCCAACAATACTTCCCCACATCCATCTTGTGTGAAAGCCCTGCCTTTCTTCTCCAGAGTATTTTCCTAGTGCTTCTCGCACCCTCTCCTCACTGATCACAGAACGCGGATACACCACGTTTACTTCTTTCTCGCCCCGCAATTCCTCGTCTCCACGCCGCTTGCTCAACGGTGGTACACTTTTCAATCCCCATTCCTCGTGCGGTATCCTGGCAAATAATTTGTTGCCATATGCTGTGACTTTCTTCTTCCAGCCGCTATCGGCTTTCTCCCAATCCAGCCAAGTATTCGAAGCTCGTGTCGTGAATTTGTCGGCATAGCTGGTTTCGGAAGTTATCTGTCGGTTCAGTCGTTGGCAATAGATCAGAGAACGCTTCGTGGAGACTGGCAAGAGGAATAGTCGCATGACGCGGAGAGGTGACGAGCTGGTCAGGGGATACCGGAAGGACAAGGAACGCTTCTATCCATTGATTGTAGAACTAGGAGCTCGACTAAGACCTGAATTCCTCTTTGACGGACCGTTCTAGCTGCTTCAACTCACACCTACCGGCCGAGCAATCTTGGCAAAAGGAAGCGCGCGAAATTTAGGCGCGTCATCTCCATGACGTCAATGGATTTTGTTTTCAATTGCCCTTAGTTCAATTTTTCCCTGCTTTGAGAAGGCCATTAGCAAAGTCATCGGGATCTGGCACATAAGCCCGAAAGCAACCAATTGCTAAAAATTTATGGCATTTGGAAATCCAAAGCTCACTAGCCAGCGTCGAACAGCCAAGTACACCGCGATAAGACATCCAAAAACCTCCTCCGCAACGATGATGTGTATTCCTACCTGTTTAGGTGACATTTCTCCAAATCTCATCTCATGATATCGTAAGGTCTTATGTTTCCTTGCATTTCGCCTACCAATTCCCAATGGCATCCTCTTTGGTGTCGTATCTTTCGTTTAACTGGGTCGATGTTCTCGTGAATTTGACAGAGTGAGCCAAGTCTCTTGTTCTGGAAATGCGCTTTATTTCTTACCGTTGCGTTGGAACTTGCCTCCAGTGTTGTTGTTCTTCGGTCTATGGACCTTTGAAGTCCAGTACTTTAGTCATGCAACGGCAATCTCCCCTCATCTACCATATTATCAAGATCCCAAAATGCGGTAGATCTTCTGCTCTTTGGAGAGACTGCATTCAGCATGTTCATGAACTCTGGACAGTCTCCTTTTTCTGTATGTTCTGATAGAACTTGTGGTTATCTAGCGTTGCATGAACTGCATCAGTTCGATTGTTTCTTGACTACGTGGACCTTGTAGTCGACATATGTGGGTCTAGCGAGAGCTAGTCTTCTACGCTTGTTCTATTGGAGCTCTGGAGTAAAGCGTTGAGAGATCTATCCAGATGGACCATCTCTACCCGGATGAGAGCTGATTCTCAACAGGGACAATAAAGAAGATATACAATTATCGCAGAAAACAGTCAACGACAGAAGCAAGGATAAGCTCTTTGTAGGTTCAACAAGCCAACACCATCAAGCTTTGCAGGAAAGAGGGTTGCGCTAAGGACTGCCGACTGATGTATTGAGAACACAATTTGGAGAACAAGAAAACTCTTGGTATTGGACGTTGCTGACCCACATACAAACTTAATGAAGGCTTCATCAAGAATCTGCCACTGGCCATTCGGAAGGAAGTTCCTATGTTCAAGAGCATCCGATCTGATCCATCAAGTTTCTCTATCCTGGCTGACAACACCTTGGATGAAATCAAAGCTTTAAATTCACAAAGAGACAGCGAGCGAGCGAAGGTTACTCAAGTCAACGGCACGTGATCAGTTTGATTATACTGAAATACAACCCCAGAAACCACGCCCCGTGCTCCATAACCACAGATGGTCTCAAAGAATCACCCTATTCCTCCATCCAGAAACGCCTCTCAAATTCCGTCTTACAATCTAGAAAAAGGTAACCGCCAACCTCCGGTTCTTACTCGCTATATCATCCGTCCCTGTTCCACCTCGAATATACGCCTTCTTCTGCCCTACCTCCTTCTCCTCCCACTCCGCCGCTGCCTCATTCGGTCCCGCCATCCAGTTTCCCATGGTACTTGCCAGCACCTTGACCCCATCCTTTCGCTTCACAACGGCCTTCTCAGGTGCATGAGCTATAATATCCTTCTCAAAGCCTCCCACACGATGACTTCCATCGGTAGAAGCGACTGTTGCCGCACCATCGCATCCTTGCTCGAGGGAGATATCCCCATGAGCGGCATGATCATTTGAAGCGTCGAGTTGGAACTCCGCCCACGTAGCTGGGATGAGCGTGCCTCGCTGGACACGCCCCTTGAAGCTCGCAGGCAATTCAACAAAATGCGAAGCATGCGGTCCCAGATGTACGGACTTGAGAGGGTGGTCGAAATTCGCGCCGGCGGTACCATTGCCGTTCCAGTAATTGTCATAGAAAAAGTAAGTATCTGCCTTCCCGCCCTTGTTGTGCAGGTCTATACCCGGGCCGTGGTGCTCGTCAGGTTTGTGGGGTTTCGTCGCGCTGACGTGCTCTACCATTTTCACTTGGTTTACAGCTACCCGATGGACCATGTGTGGCGGATGGTGGTCTGGCGTTGCGTCCTCGTCCGAGTATGTGATCACAGCATTCCCGGTACCGTGCGCGGCACTGCTCTGTTCATTATCGTGTTTGTTTCCCGGACTTCCGCCCCACGCTCCGACACCGATATAGGTTTTCCCGTCAGCGAAGCTGCGTACAAAGGCTTCGAGCTTGGGGTGTTCTTTGATGGGGCCGATGCGTTCCACTTTCCCGTGCTTGTCTGTGAAGACGGAGCCGCGGAGATCGTCCTTGACGTGTTGCGGGGCTTTGGCCCAGGCAGCGCGGAGGTGCTGCATGAAGAGAGGGTCACCCTTGCGGGTATCAGGGTGACCTTCTTGTTGGATTGTGAGGTTGCCACCTGCACCTACGATGTTGGAGAGGTCGAGAAAATCGTTGCCGCCGAAGCCATCGAAGGTGATCTCGGCTTGTTCACCCTCATGGCCGTCATGGAGGGCTATAATTGCCCCTGAGGATTTGTCTGGGGCAGAGAGGGTAGATTTAGAATGGGGTTTGACGGTGATGTTGAGATCATGGTTCCAGCCATGGACCTCGAAGGTCTGTGGATGGCCAGACTTATTGGTAATGAAGATCTTTGGCATGTTCGAGATATGGGAGCTGAATCGCTAAAATGGGAGTGGAAAAATCTGGGGACTATGGATATTCAAGAAATAGAATGGGGAATTCACAATTCACACGGACCGAAAGAAGAACGAAGGTAATATATATGTTATGCATGGATGAGAATATTCAGCTCCTTTAAAATTCCTTGAGGCAAACCCCGGATACACCTTCAGCTTCGAGTGAGTTGCATGCCCTAACATAGTCCTCACACCAACCACCAAAATTGATTCCTGCAATATACCCGAAGTCATTCAGCTCAATGCCAGGACCTTAATCCTCCAGGATTTCCCTGTCAGGTGAACAACAGAAGACAAATCAATTTTCCCAAGGATGGAAGTAAGCATAAGCCGTCTGATTTTCAGCCTCCACTGTGGCAGAGCAGTTCTTTCGGAGACTTTCCTCACTCTAAACCCACTTGGGGAGACATCTCGTTAAATGAGCGAATCCTAGGTAAGCTCAGCTCGCGAAGCCTTATGAGGCGAAGGATGAAGACCGTGCATATTCCGGGGCATGTATGCATGGGGTGGGTTGAGCCATAGCCACGTGCGGTGGTGCGGCTGAATGTTGTATATACACAGGGCTGAACGAAACATCCAACAAGCGAGACACGAAGGAGAAGTTGCTAAGAAAAGATCAGGTGATGATGCCGATCCTGCGACAACAGGTTTACCTCGGCAAAGCTGGGAGCATGGTCCAACCTGTGTGAAATAAAATTATCGAAGAGTTGATGAAATTTACAAATTAGGGACTTCAAGCGAAGATGCCACAGAAATCGAGTCCGGTCCTCAGAAGAAGTAACACAGCAGGAGACCTTGTTCCAACGACAGCAAAAAATACAGAAGAATCTCGATTTGAACGCCATGAATCCTAGAAACACCTCCAAAACCCAATCCCTATGCCTTCATCGGCACCTCATGAATCAACTTCTTCATCAATTCGGTGAAATGCCCATCTGGCTTCATCAACTGCGCCTCGGGACTCACAAACCCATCCGCCACCTTGCGCATACATCCAAAGAAGCCATACTCAAAGATCCACGGTGTCTGGTCCATCCAGTTGCAAAGCTTCGCCGTGAATTGCACCACATCGCCGTGATTGCGGCTGGTGGATGCAATTTCCGTGACCATGACATGCTGCTTCGGATGCTTCTTGTGCATCATCTCGATGTACTCGATCGCCGCCTTGGGGTCGGTACCGTAGTAGTGCACACCCAGGAAATCAGGCGGGTGATCCGCGACACGGTGCATGAAATCGTTGATCCATTGCTGACCCTGGGGATCGCTCGCGCACGATGGACTGACGAGTTTCTTACCCTTGTGCTGTCTCAATGGGAGCATCTTGTTACGCCAGATCTCGGCCGCATGCTCAGGCGTGATGCCCGCGCGTTCCGGTTCGTTGAAAAACAGGATGACATGCTCTTTGGTATTTTCGATGTTTTGCCAATCGCCGCCCGAGAGCTGGGCTTCGAGGTGAACCATGGGTCGGAACGGGGCGCGACCTTTCAGTTCGGGCGGGACCCAGGTGTTCCAGTTGCAGACGGAGGACATGGGACCTTTGAAATCGACGTTATCCATGGCCCAAGGGACGCCTTGATTGCCTGGTCCATCGGTATTGGTCCAGTCTGATGATGGATCGGATGTTAGGTGGTTGATCTTGAGATGGTGATACTAACTGACGATTTGGACTTACCCCAGAGAAGACATCTTTTATTCACGACCATGATGATTGAAATTTACGCGAACGAGATTGGAAACTTCGAGGTAAAGTTCTGGATTTTTGGATTTGGAAATTTCACAGATGGAAGATAAGAGATGGGGAAAAAGGAGAAAAGTGACTTGCACATCCTGAAATAAACTTGCCTTGATATACAACCAACGAGAATAGGAAGCTGACCACCAGCATTTTGCCTTCCTTCAAACATCCCGTAGGGCTCAGCAGAGCTGTAGCATGGTTGCCGATCCTACCTGTCTCAGCCACCGCGCTGAATTTCAGGCGGTTAACAGCTGACATGAGCGTAGGTTTCGTGAATCCCACGATAATTCTCCGAATTCCCCTTGGACGGAATCCTGCAGATAATGCTGGAAGATCCTGAGGGTTTCTATTGGCAACTGAMTACGAGCAGCATACCAAGGCGGGGATAGCCACATCATGTTGTAAAGCTTCTTAAGCGTACAAGAACAATAACTCGTTCAGCTCCTACTTGCCACTAAGACTATCGATTGAGTCGCATTGATCGAATCCTTTCAGTAAGGCATTTCATGTGGAACGATTAGATATCGATGCGACCTTGCTGTGCGACAAGGATTTGTCACATGTTGGTTCGTGACATGGAATCGTTATTCGACCCCAGAGGGAACACGTTCCAGCCGCTCACACGTCTCGTGGTGTTTTGTAGAGCGGTCGAGCTGGTTGAAGAGACTTTGATTGATGACAGTGACACAGCGTGGAGATTAAGTTTCTTCAGCAGAGCGCGCCAACGAGGTGGAGCTGAATCATCACAGCTGTGGGGAAGCCGGCCTGTTCTAGCGTGGCTTGATCTTGACCGTAGATCCATCTGGTGGGTGGCATTTCCTTCCTTTGCCATACTCGAATGTATGGACTTTTGAATCTAGAGCGTACGCATTCGCGTCATCTGTTCCTGTCTCAAAGCCCTAACATTTCATCTCTACGCTTGCGAATTGTGGTACAATGTTGATCGTTGCTACTCTCTTAACCTTGATCTAACGAGTCTTTTGTATTGATGCGAGTACTCTCATGAGCTTGTTGGCTAGATACATGTGTCGAATGTATTTCTTCGTGTGGCCTATTTAATTCGTGGGTGGAATAATGAGTGGTTCATGGCGTCCACAATCCATGGAACTCCCATTTTGATGACGAATGTATTATGTTTCTTCACCTGACCTTCCGTATCATGCCGAACATGATGGAGAAGTTGATTTCCTCATTCCACTATGCGCTATACTTGATCGAATTCTTTCTCTCAAACTTAATGTTGCTGCTCTCTATTTACGTTCTCATCTCGCGTCATGTCTTCATCAGCTTATCCGGGGGCAACGGTGCAGATTCCTACGGATGATCACAGTACAGGTACTGGTATCTTTGTGGTCACTTGGATCTTCACCAGTATTTCTGCTGTCGTTGTGGTATTGAAAATTTATACGCGATTTAAGATCATCCATCAGACTGGACTCGACGATGTCTTCACAGTATTGGCATTGGTATGTCGAGTGCTTGTCAGTCCTGGACGAGTTCAAGCTGACTTTAATCGCGCCAGGCCTTCCTTTTAGCCTTTGCTGGCATCATCACTGTCAGCGTTCATAGAGGCCTTGGAAAGCACTTCATCAATCTCTCGCCGGCAGCCCTGACAGGAGCCGTAAAGCTTGCCATCATTTCCAATCCTTTGGTCTTCTTGGCCGCTGCTTTCCCAAATATATCGGTTGCTATTTCCCTTGACAGGATTCTCGTCCCTCAGCTGTGGCCGAGAGTCATGTTGTATGGGTTTCCAATCCTTCAGTGTATCGTTGCTTTCATCTGTTCTGTCATCACCTACACCCAATGTACACCATTGGAAGCATTATGGAATCCAACCATTCCACATAAATGTTTACCGAGTAACGCAATTGTTGGCATACTCTATTTCAATGGTGGTGAGTCCAATGTCTGATTGCTCATTTGGCATTCTACTGATCATTGTCAAAATAGCGACGTCGGCTTTTACACATATTTTCCTTGCCGTATTTCCGATCTTTGGCCTCTGGAACATTAGGATGAAGACAAGGACGAAAGTCGGAGTGATGCTTCTGATGAGTACCACCTCCGTGTATGTTTGATGTTACGACGTTCATTATGCATTTTCCTAACTCTTAAAGTGCTGCAGTTGCTGCCGTCATACGAACTGTGTATCTTCATGATGCTGGATTGGGTCTCGATTTTCCTTGTATGTATTCCAATACTTGATGACCACTACTTGCAGAAATGCTAATGGATCCCAGATGCCGTCCACAGAATCCTAAACTGGGCAATGTAAAGCCACCCTCTCTTGCGTTCGGTGTCCTCGTACTCACAGATGTGGGATCGTAGCATAGAAGCGGCTTTCATCATCACTGCCGCCTGCATACCCAGCTTACGCCCTTTCGCACGAGCTCTAGGCCGATCTCTCCGTCTTGAGCAAGCCAAATCCCTCTTCATTCCCAAAGGATACTACCACTCGCACTCTCGGAGACATCGGGCTACATCACTGATCCCGCGGGAATCTGGTTCCGGCACCACGGCGGCAACGAGATCACGCCATCGAAGCGGGTCGGTCGAAGATATGGAATGTGGTACTATGATGCCGCAGGAGAAGAAAGGGGGATCTGCAGATGGTACGCCTCCTTCAACCGGCCAGACAGAAAAGAGTATGGAGAAGGAAGCTGAGCAAGCCATGTCGCATGTCTGAACACCTGGATTTGGCAGGCGCGCATACTTTGGTTCATGCACTGTACTGATAGAAGTTCCTTCACTTGATGATGTGCTTTTGCCTGGTTGAGGTGGCTTCGTATTGCGAGGCGGGTACGGGGCAATTAATACCTTGCCTCAGTTCTTAGACCCTGCTCAGCCGAGAAATTTACTTCGGCGCTAACAGATCCCTAGGCTAAAAGAGGTAAAGCCACGGATACTATCTTTTTAGCTTTTAAGCTAGATCCTCTTTAAATTAGATTTAGGGTTAACGTAAAAAAATTTCGTTATTTATAGATCTAAATTTAATTCTATAAATTTTAATTAAGTTAATATTAGGATTAATAAAAGTATATTATATTTTATAGGTAGAAGTTATTTTAAAAACCTTATTATAGACCTAGATTTTTATCCGCCGCTAGATTTTTAATAGATTTAGCGATATAATATTTATACAAGATAAAAGGTATAAAGGATTCCGAGTATCTAATATAAAGGAAGATAGTTATTTAATACTACCTTTAGACCTTCTACTATATATATACTATTAAAACCTATCGAATTACTATATAACTATTTTTAACGCGAGATCTAATTATTAATAAAGTTCGACGGGGGTAAAAAAGAAATAAAAGTATTTAAAAAGTATAATATAACCCTAAGCTAGATAAAATAAAAATTCTAAAGAAGTAAGTAGTAATAAGGTAAAAACTTAATTAAAGTTATTAAGAACCGATATTAGATATATAATAAATAGTTAGTTAGCGGTTTAAACTAAAAATCGGGTTAAAACTATATTTTTAAATATATTTTAACGTATAAATTAGATTATTTATAGGTAGATACTAATAATAGATAGATAGAAGAATACTAGTATAGTACCTAGTTAGGAAATAGATATAATAATTAGTAAGGTCCGGCGGTATTTTAGTTTCGAGCCGAAGAAATTATAGTTATAGATCTTAGAATAGATTCTATAAAATAACTTAATTATTATTATAAGGATAGGTTTTAGAAAGAGTCTATTATATTAAATACTATTATTTTTTATATTAAAAAAAAAATCGGTACTTATAATTATACTATTACTAGTATTAGAGAAAAAATAGTATTTAAAACTAGTATCGATATTTAAAAATAATCTATTAATATTTTATAAAGAGAATAACTCTAATTATATTTTAAAAGAAATATAGAGCGGTATCTATATATATAATAAATAATTATAATAAATTTATATCTTTAAAGGTTTAACTTATAGTATAGTTTTTATTAATTTAGAAATTATTACCTTTAAGAGGTTTAACGATATAATATTTAGCTACGCGAGCTTTATAGGCAGCTTAAGCTTATTTATTATCGATAAGTTCTATTTTATATTAGAATAGCGAGGATTCCGTTTAGAATATTTTAATTTTAGTATACTAAAAATACGGCTTCTAAACGAACTATTATTTCTAGTTATTTTAGTAACGCTAGATCTAATAACGCTTATAAAAGTAAAGGAGATATATAAATTCTATAATAAAATATAGATTTTAAGAAGCGAACTAGATTAATCTAAAATTTATATATAAGTAAGTAAGCTTAAATATACTTAAACTAGTATAAAAGATCTATAATATATTTTACCCGTTAAAATAAACGAGCCGGAGGATATATTAAAAATAATTATTTATATTAATTCTAATTAAATTATTAAAAAGGCGTATAACTAATTTCGGGCCTGGATAAAATAGCTAGACTATCTAGTATAGACTTTAGAACTGGTTAAACTATTCTTCGCTAATATAATTAAAGGCGATAAAAAAAGAATAAAAACTGATTTTTATTAGAAATTAACGGAATATAAAAGTTTAAGGATATTAATTACGATAGATATATATAAACTAGGAATTAATAACTTTAACGTCGTATACGTATACTAATAGTTATTACTAGAAAATATACTAGACCTTTACTAACGTATAAAAAAAGCGATAAGATTAAAAGGAAAAACAGCGAATTTTATTTTTTTATACCCTCTTTAATACGAGGGTCTTAAAAATAGTCGAAATTTATAATTAGCCGAGTAGAGTAAGAATAAAATATAGGAAAATATAAAGATCGTAGATAAGTAGGAGGTTAAAATTAGTAGTAATATTAAAATAAATAGCTAGGCGATTATTATAACAACCGCCGGCTTATTAAATTATAAAAAACGGAATATAGATCGGAGACGGGATATATTATAAAAGGTATACTTAATAATAAACTCTAGAGGTATTTATATACGGAAATTAGGGTTAAAATTTTTCGATAATAAAATATACTAAATAAAGGATTAATTATAGCTAACCCTTTATTATAATATTTATTACCTAAAAAATATAGTACCTATAAAAAGATATAAAAACCTAAAATAGGTATTTAGGCGGCGGAATTCGTTTAAAGTCTATTAGTTTACTTAATAGTTAGAGAGATAAAAGTAAAAAAAAGCCTAGAAGCTTTTTAGAGATCTAATACTCTAGAATATACTATTATTAGTAATACCGGATAAAACCTTAAAGATAATAACGATATAAAAGGATAATTTAAAGAACGAAGAGGCGATTAAATAGTAAATCGGAGATATATAACTAGACTTAAATAAATACCGAGAGGATATTTTAAAAATTCTATAACGGGGATAAAATATAAATATTATAGATAAAAAAATAATTAGTACCTCGCTAGTGGGCAGGCTTAAAATATTTAAAAAGAAAAATAGTTAAATATTATAAATCTAAAGTAAAGAAGAAAAATTTATAAAAAGATAAATATTATAGATAATTAAAAGGGATTACCGGCCGCCGAAGCCTATAAATAGAAGAGAAAAGGCCGATAGAAAGAAAACTATTAAAGATTAGGAAGTTAAAGTTCTACGAAACGAGAGCTAATTCTAAATAATAGTAGACGTACTACTAGTATAGAGTAAAGAGCTTTTTTTAAGTAGTAATAATAGCGAAGAGATAAATTTAGATTAATAAAGACTAAATTAATTAAAGAATAGGTCGCGAAGAAGTAAAGTAGAGATAATTAATATAATTTTAAAGGGTTATTAATTAATAAATAGTCGGGAATTATTATATAATAGTTGAAATCGKGGTAATAAATTAAAAAATCGTAAATAGAAGGTACTAGAACTATAAGTAAACAACGTTATAGATATATATAAGTCTTTTCCGCGGCGCTATAAAAAGGGTAAAACCTAGAAATTGAATACGGTAGTCTATATACTAATAGCTACTTCTATATCTTCCGGGTCCTAGATATTAATAAGACCTATTTCGTCTAAATTTAAAGGAATCTTATTAGGAAGATTAGCGCTATTAGTATAATATTATTTATATTTAATTATTAACTCGCTAAACTTCTTATAGCCCTTATAAAAGATATTTACTATAGGATTTATAAAAAACCGGTCCCTTATTATAGGTCGAAAGGACTTTTAGGCTAGATATTAAACTATAAACTAGATATCCTCCGTTATAAATTTTTTAGGATAGTACTTAGGATTAGAATAATTAAAAATACTTTTAATAATATTTTTAAATTATATAAAGTAGGAGCTATTTAATAACTAGTTTTAAAGTAATTT
The DNA here is from genome assembly GCA_000442125.1 of Opeltia flavorubescens. Lineage (NCBI taxonomy): Eukaryota > Fungi > Ascomycota > Lecanoromycetes > Teloschistales > Teloschistaceae > Opeltia > Opeltia flavorubescens. The sequence goes on from KE546979.1 coordinate 1,205,974, forward strand.
ATCGCTATTAATTAAGTATTATAACTATTCCCGCTAAAAAATTTTAAGGTTTAAATTATATAATTCTAGTAGACGATTTACTTTATAGTTTATATCGTTTTTATTCCTTATATTAATAAAATAGTTTGCTAGTATAGTATTCTAGAAATCGAGTATTGCTATAGGAAAATTAACTATATAAAGTATTCGAAGTAATACGCGGGCGTAATAAAATATACCTATAGACTTAGCCTAAAAAATAACCGTAATTCGCTAGAGAATATAATAAAAAAAACTAATATCGCTATATTTAATCGCGTAATAAAGGGTTAAATATAATTTAACGATAAAATAGAAGTTTAAATAGTTTTTAAATTTTTAATTTTTAGCCGGCTTTTAAATTTTATAGATATACTTTAATATTAAAAGATATAATTTATTATTAATCTATTTTAAATATAAGTTCCAGCTTTTAAATAGACCCGAACCTTAATATATAACCTTTTTACTCGCGTTATTAATAGTATTATTACCCGGAAATATAATATTACCTAGTTAAATATTAATTATATAAGCGCGGTAGCTTTAAATAATAAAGTCCTTAAGCTTTTAAAACTTATTCGGCTGGATTAATTAAGTTCTAGCCTAATAGTCCGCTATATATTAAAATATTAATAGATTTTTAGATTAAATTAAACCTTAATAGAGTTTATAAATAAATTAAAGTATATTAAATTAAAAATATTAAAGTCTAATCCTAGGGAATAGCTATTATAAATTATTAAAAAAGCGGTATAAAATATTACCTTTTAAACGCTAATAGCTTTCTATATAATTCTATATTTTAAGATTATTAATAATAAATCGGTAATATATAATAAAGTCCCTATTATCTATATTAACTTTAGTTTAATTTATAAAAATATCGTATAAAATCTTTAAATTATTACTCGTAGTACTTTTATTAATTATAGTAGATATAAAAGTAAAGAACTTTATATAAACCGGTAGAAAAATATCTAGTTCGGGTATAAATACTAATTATAGATAGTCTATCTCCTTAAACTCGGGCCTAATAAAAAGGGATTTAAAAGCGTATTCGATATAGAAAAATCGGATTTAAAAAAAAATTAATAAAATATAAGAGTAATAAAATAGATAAAATAATAAACTTTAATATTAATTAGCTATTTTTATATCGCTTACCCGATTTTAATAATAGATAATAAATATTTTTAAGGCGTTTATATATCTTATTATAGTAGTAATATACTTTTTCTTTTACTAATAAAACTAATAGAGGTAGTAATACTACGGTATTTAGTTATATTATCTATTCGCTCGCCCCAGTAACCTTTTTCGAAATTATAATTATTATAGGAAAAAATAGTAGTAAAATTAGATCTAAACGTTTAAATCGTTTTTTTACTAGTAATTATTAAAGTACGTATCCTACGCTATAAAGTTTAATAAAATTTAATAAGACCGAAGCTTATAAAAGAGTTAATAATACGTTACTAAATACTACTATAATATAAATATAAACTAATAATAATCTAGAAATTATTAGATTTAATAGGATATATATAATTATAAAATATTCCTAATAATATTAAAAATCGGGTAGGTAGAATTTATTCGCGTACCGAGATATTAACTACTTTATATAATTATTCTAGATAAAACGGCGCTTTATTAATTATATACTTCTATAACTTTTAAAATTATAAAAAAGAACTTAAGTTTTTTAAATCTAATAGGATTTAAAAGGTATTAAAATTAGCTAATATAAAGGTTCGAAACTCTTTTTAATAAGTTTAAATATAAAACTTCTAGGTTTTTTCGTTAAACTAGCTTTTTCGTTTATCGCTAATAACGGCTTTAAAAGAATCCTAATTTATTAAATCGTAGTAAATATAATCGAGGAAATTAGCTTATATTTAATGAAAGTATAACTCGGAGCGGTATTAAATTAAGTAATTAAAAAAGGTTAAAAAGATTTATTAAAAGTCGCGTAATATATTTAATAAAGTTTATAATTTTTTAATATTATTTAGATATTTTTAATAATAAAAATAATAATACCGGCGCGGTATAAATACGTTTTAAAGTAGGAGGTGTTAGCTAAAGTTAAAGAAAATCTAGGGATATAGAGGAGATAACGGCGGAAGAAAGCTCTAGCGAGGGTTAAAGGGTCGGCTATTATATTTTTAGTTTTTATCTAAATTATAAGAAAAATCGTAAAAAAAAGATAAGGATATAATATAGCTTATATTTTATATTAGAGTACTACTAAATTTAAATATAGATCGAAAAGGAGCTAGTAGCTATAAAAATAATAGAAAAAATAATTAACGATAGGTCCGGAAGGAAAAGCCTTTATAAATAAAAAATAAAGGGGAGGTTTTTAAATAAGTTCTAACGAGTAATTAAGGCGACTCTAGATAATTAATATCCGATAAGTTACTAGAAGGAATAAAAGTTAAAAATAATAAATATATCTTAAAGCCGTATAAAATTATTTAAAGAAAATTAGAATTTTTAATATTTATTTTATAAAGATAAGGGGGAAATTTAAAAATAGTTTAGCCCTTTTTATAGCGCTATAAAATTAGTAGAGTTAATTAAAGGAATAAGATAATAGATAAAATAATAATTTTAATAAACCGAATTAATAAAATATATATTATAGCCGAATTAAGAATCTAGTTTAAAAGATCTATTTATAAAGTTTAACCTTATATTTAAAAAAAGCTATAGTTTTTAAAAATAATCTTTTCTATTTAATATATATTTTTAAACCGCGCTTTATATAATTTTAATATTATTATCCTCTAGGTTTTAATTACTACTCTAGCCCGATCCCGGTTACTATCTATTAATATATTAGCCTATACTTTTATTATCGGGTCCTACTAAGACTAATAATAAATAAGAATATTACTAACAGCTAATTCTAACTAGAGTATAGTAGTCGTAGGAAACTTATATAGGATAGGACCGAATTTATTATTATAGCCGGATAGAGTAAATAGAGGCGCGGTAAAATTAAGATAATATATAACTAGTCGCTTTTAAATATCCGACTTTTAATTATTTAAAATATTATAATTATCCTTAATACTAATAAACTAGAGTAGGACTATATAGTATTATCTAATAGTTACGGCCTTTATTAAACTATAAAGTAGCTTCGGTTAAAAAATATAAACTTTTCCCCGCTTATACGGTATAGGCGTATAATCCTTAAAGTTTTTTATATCTTCTAGTAAATACCGCTCTTTAGTATTTAAAACGTAATTATTAATAGATTTCCCCCTCGCGACTACTCTCGCCTACTACTTTTTAAGGTGGTTATAGAAGCCGCGGACGATCTTTATATACCCGTCGATATTTTCGTTATCTAAAGATAATAAACCCTAGATAATATTCTTTCCTTTATACCCGTTATTGCTTAGATATTTATTAATATTTATATCTAAATAGTAAAAAAAGGTATTATTACCGTTGACTATAAATTTCGCGTAATATAAGTAAAAAACTAGTTAAAGATTATTATTAAGCCGAATATAGATATATAAAAGTTAATAAAATAGATCTTATCGAACTAACTATTAAATAAGCTTATAGATTATTATTCGCAGCCAGCCTTTATTAAATATCTTATTCCGCTTCTATTAATAATAAAGATATATTTTAAACTCTAAATCGATTAAATTACTAATCCCCGATTTAAGGACTCTATTAACTACCACCCTATTAAAAAGCTATCTAAATATATCTTTAAAATTAATAGTACCATTCCTAACCTATATATTCTAGCTCTTTAATCTATTAATTTTATTAAAAATTAAAGACTAACGGGTACTATTTAACGGAACTAGAAAGCTAGTAATAAGGGGACGATACGAATAGACGATTAGAATATTAATATCTATTTATAGCCGAGCTAATTTTCTAAATTAAAAATATATCTATTTTTATATTTTAAACGAATATAAATTATTTTATATATTATAATACGTTTCGATATATTTTTAAAGCTTTTTATATATAATTTAATTAATTATAAATTTAATATACCCCTTTAAAGCGTATAGATATTTATAATATAAATAAAATAAGCGGCTATTTTAAAGTAAGTCTTTAATAATTTATAAATAGTCTTTATCGCTTATTATACGGGCTTTACTACTAGGACGATATAGTTACTCGCGCGTTACGATATTAATATATTTATATATATATATTCTATTTTTTTTATATCTTTTCTTAAGGAGTTATACGATTTTGTTTATAAACGACTTATTATCTATACCTTTACTAATTAATAACGATTTCCCCCCGGCTTTATTAGAACCCTACTCTATATTATTCGACCTAGTAGGATTAGATTTAAATAGTTTAGTTTAAATATATTCTAAAACCGCCGGATATTAATACCTACGCTGCTTTAACTAGCCTTCTTTAATAGATTTAATAGTCTATAATTAATCGTTATTTAAAGATCGGTTAAAAAGCTTTAAAGATATAGACTCTATATTAAAACTAATAAGTAAACTTATTAATTATTTATATCGGCTCGTTATTTAATCTAGCTTATTTAATTTAATATTGTTAATAAAAATTAAATCTCTAGCCGTAATTTTTTTAATAGCTTTAATATCGATAGGATTTTCTTTAAAACGTTTTAATATTATATTCGATAAAATCTTATCCGTTTTTTTAATAGATATTTTTATTAATAAAGTAATAGTAGTTTTAAATATCCTTTCGTTATACCTACTTAATTCGATATCTTTAATTTTTAAAATCTAGTTCTTTTATAAAGAACGAATAAATTTTACTTTTTAGTTCCGGGTTTTTACTAAGTGCTTTCGCAGGTACTCTAGATTCTTTATATCTAAATATCTTACCGTATCCTCCTACGACTAGTATTTAATATTCTATAATTTATTTTATTTTAAGACTGTATAGGCTTTTTTAAGTATAATAGCTGCTTTTTTTATTAGCCGGTCGCTAGTATATAATAGATCTTTTACTATAGTATATTATATAATACGCGTTAAATACGTTTTAATCTATCGGTTAGTTTTTTAAACTATATATTTATTATTATAGGAGTCGTTTATTAAATAAAATAGTATTAACGGTATTATATTACCCGTTATTTTATTTATACTTCTTATATAGCGGCTAATTAAAATATAGATATTATTAAAGTAATAAATAAATTTAATCTACTTTTTTAGATTTAAAATAAAATTATATATAGAAAAAATAAAATTAAAAAGAGAAAATATTTAAAAGGAAAAGTTTTTTTAATTTATAATAAAGGTAAAAAACCTTATTTAATAAGATATATACTTTATTATTTTTTTTATTTATCTATATCCCTTTATTTAATTCTTCTTTAATATTCGCTAATTCTATAGCGCCACGGAATTATACTTCTTACTTTATAAAATATATCTATTTCTATTATTTAATCTAGTTATTAATATTAATAAGTTTCTTTTATTATTTATAAAGACTCTTTTATAAAAACCTATCTAATAAACCGCGTATATTTTATTATCTAAACTTTATATCGGCGCTTTTATTAATTTAGGATATTATTTAGTCTCTAGTATTATTTTTTATAATTTAAATTTAATTTTAAATTAATTTTTTTAGATACCTTTTATAAATTTTTTATATATTATATAAATTTAGGTAATCCGCGTTTATAAAAGATAATAGTAATAGTTTCAAGCTAGAATCTTTTTAGATCTAGTCGACTAGTAATAAAAATCCTTATATAATTTCCCGTTCTATTACCCCTAATATCCTTAATAATTTAAATCTTATAATAACTTCTAATTTTTTTAATCCTTTTATACCCTTTTACTAGAGCGTATAATAATAATCTTTAGAAATATACTTTAATATACCTCCTACGCAACCTATTATTTAGGATAATCTTGATATAGTAAATAAGAAAGCTACTTATAAACGTATCCGCTAATTACTTTAGAGATTTCTAATATAAACCCTATATTTTTTATCTAATATTACGCTAATCTTATTAATAAAGTATTTAGTAGCTATAATTATTAAAGAAATTTAAGMTTCTACTCTAAAGGGTAAAAGCGCTAAAACGCCTAAGTCTAAAACTCCTAAAACTTCTAAAATATCTAAAGAGCCGAAGCCCTTTAAGCCGTTAAAATACCCTAACTTTTATTTATATAAACGTACTAGAGCTAACCTTTTTAAAGATAATCCCGTTTAATAACCTATCGAAATTAATATTAAAAAAGTTATTAGTACTATTAAAAAGGTTATTATAGCGAAACGGAAGCTTAGTATTAAAGCGTACACGTTTATTTATTTTAACTCTATATTTAAGTATCCGTCTATATATTACTAACTATTCTCTTAAATATAATATATATCGCTATAAGGTATAGACTCTAGATATAGATATAAACGCTATTTAGATTATATTTTTTTTTCCCGATATATTTAAACTTTATACTAATTATTTTTTATTTATAAATCTAGATTTTAATTAAACCGCTATATTAGATATTTTTTATTATAACGTTCGTATAGACGATCTTATAATTAGTTTAATTCTTATTTATAAAAATTTTACCGGTAAAAAGCTTAATAGATTCTAACCGGCTAAATTTAATATAAATAGTATAGTTCGCGCTATTTATATACTATTAGGTAATTCGTTTAAAGTAAAATAGAAATAAAAAAAAAAAATCTTTATAAAAATAAGTTTAATAAAGATACTTAGTATTATAGTAATTAATAGAGGATCTATATCTTATATAAAGATAAGGGTTTAATAATAAACTATTATTTTATATAACTATTTTTTAAGTATTTTAAAGCCGCGGGAATAACGTTTAAAAAAAAAGACGCTATTATTATCTAGTATTCGGTTTATTACGAAGTATATTATATTTCTAGAATTATATTAAGTATTAAAAAACTAAAACCTATATTAGTCTAAACTCCTAAATCTATTTATAAAAAACCCGATAATAATAAACCGGATAATACCTTTATTATTATTACTCCTTAAAAATCTATTAAAAAAAAAGTTAGTAAAACTAACCTATTTAGTTTTAAATTAAAAAGTAAATTAATTAAAGCTACTTTTAAAAGTCCTACTATAAAGTTAAAAGCGACTAATAGAAAAGTCTTTTTTATTAAATAAAAAGCGTATACTATAAATAGGAAGTTAATTAAATCTAAATATCGACTTTTTAATTATTATTACCGCTTTAATTTAGAGGACGGTATTTATAAAAATCGTTAGGTATTTTAATATTCTTTTTAGAAAGTAGCTCTATTAAAGAGTAAACCCTATAGATTTTAGATAAACTTTAAAGAAATTAAATATATAATAATATAATTAAATCGGCTACGGCCTTTAACTATATTTTAATATTCTTATTTTACTTTATATAATTTTTTTTATTATTTTTAATCTATACTCTCGCTTATTCTTAAGCCTATTTATCTATAATTATAAGAAACTTAATATTTTCTAAATATTAACCTACTTATATTCTATAGAGTTAAATTTAGACTTTTTACTAGCGTAGCTTTAATAAGTAGAGACTAGCCTAAAATAATTAGCCCCTGCTACTAGCAGAAGCTAAAATTCTAATAGATAAGCTAAAACTTTTAAAGACTAGCCTTTAAGCCGGCGCGGCGCTAAGGCTCACGCTGGTTTAAAGTCTGAGAACTGAGGCAATTAATACCCCGAGGGTAGTTCGTATCACGTATACGAAAAAATTGCAGTACGACTTTTCTACGGTAAGGGGAAAATTTTGTCTGACTCAGGTTTTTGTTAGCACAGTCATCAAATATCGAAGCTTCAGCGCTTCCTTTTTCACAATTTCTTTGTATTCGACGGAAGCATATAATCATGAACTTTGTAAAGGATTTGTATAGCATAAACCCGACAATTACCCGTCGGCGTCGGCTTTTTCTTTCTTTCTTCTGCAAACGCCTGCGCACTGCACCCTTCCTGCACCTCGACGTCATACGAGATCTGCGAGAAAGCTAGATCTTGCCAACCTTAAATCACATCATCTTCAAGTCACAATATCTCAAAGCCATATCTTCAACTTCCCCGAGAAACCAAGCTGCTTTTAAAGATTGCTACTCTTCTTCGACATCATTGCTCCGTACACACGTTTACTGCAGCGAAGCTACAACCATCCTTCACTATTCCTCAGAAACCTCACGCCAGGACCTATTACGAAAGGCCGCGATTTGAGTACTTCGACCGCTAAGATGTGTATAAAGGGGACTTGCGATACATGCAGTAATTTCTTCCCCTTTGCTCTTCCTCTATCTTCTTCCGATAATCCCCATCCCTCTCTTTCCTCTTCCAACCCTTATATTACTCACCCCTCTGCTCCTCCATCTTCGCACCGCCCTATCTTAATTTTCCCCTTCTCCCTCTCCCCAATTCTCCCCCTTCCCCATCCCTGTATTCCTCCCCCTCCCCCCGCACCTACAAAAATCCCCTTCACTCTTCCCCATTTCCGTCCCCATCCCCATTCCCCCTCTCCCCCCCATT
>KE546979.1:1214562-1240891 GCA_000442125.1 Opeltia flavorubescens
CTCCCCTCCAAAAAACCCCCCAGACTCACTAACACCCCCTCCCCTCCCTTATAGGCAAATCATCCTGGATCGGCTGCGGCAGCCACATCCCCTCCGTAATGGACTCCATCCCCAAAGACCAATGGTGTACCTGCGAAGGCGGGGTCAAAAGAGGTGGGAAAATGTATCCCCCGCAGGCGGGCAGTATGGATATTCTGCCGAATTGGATGAAAGGGTGGTTTGGAGGGGGGAAGGGGAAGGGGGTTAAGGAGAGGGATGAGATGTAGGGGATAGGGGGGGAAGGGAGGGTGAGGGAGGGGAGGGGGAGGGAGATGGATGGAGGGGAGGGGGATGAGATGAAGGTGATGAGAAGGGGGAAGGAGAAGTGGGCGACATAGAAGAGGGTTGGAGGGGCGATGCATGCATCATGCTAATTATGCCTGCTTTGTCTGATCTGTTACGGGGGTTTCTTTCCAACCTACACGCTTGCATTTTCTAGCCTGGTTTTTCCACGACATTATGTTTGAAAATAGAACCAAAGAGCAATGAACATCAAATTGCTTTTTTCCAATTCCTTTCTTTTTTCCTTTGATGCACTTTTCGCAAATGCTCTTCTGCTCGTGGGTTTATCGTGGATTGAAGTAGATAGAGTACACTCATATACACCCAACATACCACATTTAACCAATCCCATGTCCACAAACCTCTTTCCCAACCTCCCACACAACCCCCTCTCTCCCTCCCCCTTTCTCCCTCCCTCCCTTCCTCACGTCCCGCCTCCCCCACCTACCCCCGTCCCAGGCTCCCTCATCATCAACTCCTCAACCTTCACCCCCTCCCCCCCATACCTCCCCATATCCATCACTATCGAATCCATAATCTTCCATCCATGCCTCTCATAAAGCCTCACTCCCTTGGGTGAAGCCTCAATATATGTCTTCGCGCCATCGCGGTCTGCGGCCGCGAGACCTTCGCGTATGAGGAGCCCCCCGAGACCACGGCGTTGATGCGGGGGTGAGACGATGAGGATGTGGAGGACTGTGTTGTTTTCGTTAGTTGTTTGGTTGGAGAGAGGAGGGGAAGAGGGGGGAGGGGTGGGGAAAGTACAATAATCTTTTTCTTCATTGGTGTATATTTTCCGCTTCGCATCGAGTTGTTCGAAGAAATTCTCGTATAGGGGTACGTTTGTGCCGACGGGGTAGGAGCGGGAGAGGTCGAGTTTGGCTTTCTCAGCGGCTTGGGAGGGGGAGAGGGTGTATGGGTATACCCATTTTGCGAAGGCGACTACCTTGCTGTTGGAGGTAAGGGTATTTAGCTATTGTTGTCGTCTGAATTGTTCAATGGCTAGCGTTCATGAACGACGTACTCACCCGCTCTCTGTGTCGATAGCTTTATGCATCACACTCCCCGTCAAGTGCGCGTTTGTAAATGTCTTTTCGTAGTATTGTCTGTAATATTCATCTTTCAACCCGGGATCGACGTCGCACATCAGACGCCCGATTATTGGGTCTTCGTCGAAGGCGGCGTTGTGTATGACCACTATCTCTGGGATGTCGGAGGGTTGGGCAGGGAGGACTTGGAATGGCATGGTGGGCGGTGGGCTTTGCCAGACTGAATGCTGCTGGAGGAGGAGCCATTGAGTGAAGAAGTGAGTCCCTTTATGAGACTATGTACTGTGTGTGAGTCAATCGCTTCAAGCATGCATGTTGATTCCCGTTTGTTGGTGCCTGATGCCGCATGGCCATCCGTTAGCGGGCAAAACGGCGCGGATGCGTCGTCGATCAACCTCGGCAAAGACCTTGTCCCCGTTGAATCCGCGTGGGAACTGAAAAATCTTCGTATTCGAGACGAGCAGATCAATTGTTCGTGACGAGACCTGTAGTACGCCAATCGGGTTCACTGACGTCGAGTCGGTAGAATCAAGTCTTCAGTACCGTCAACAATGACGCACAAGCGCAACGCCAGCAACGGGGAAGCCCCTCCCGCCAAACGACCGGAGCCAACGTCGGCAAAGCCAGAAGAGTTCGCCAGCCAGCCCAAAATTCGCGATCAATACGTCTATATTGTCACAGAAGAACTTTGCGGCCCTCATCTCGAAACCGAGCAGACGATATCCGAAGCGTACGCTACCTTGGAGGATGCAAACCGAAGAGTCCTGGTACGCCAGAAGGAATTGGATCCTGAAGACTGGGACAATCAATACGACACATTTGGCTGCTGCCAGTCTAAATCTAAAGACATCTTCGAAGGAGAAAGCTGGAATATTGCAGTTCGACGCTACCTCTTGAATCCTCCTGGTTCTGTTCCCTCATCGGCTTCGAGTGAGGAGGCAAGCCCCGAGCCGAAAACCCCCCTCGCAGACATCGCTACCAGTGGAGAAAAGGTTAAGCATGGACCTAGAAGATGTGGAGATCCTGATTGTGGTGACTTGGCATGCGTGGATTGAGGTGTCAAAAGTGAATTCTTTCTAGTGCCTCACTTGGCCTGTCCTTCTCTGTTGATATACAGACCTGATTCGACAGTAGTCTTTTGTCCCTGTCAAAATTAGCAAAGCAGCAAAGAAAATGTTGCCTGAGTTGAATGTATGTCTCCGATGCCTTGGCAAGATGATGCACTTCATAGTCCTATCCTTCTGAGCGCTCAAGATGTGGATCTCATCACTCGATGATTCTTTCGCAAGATCTATCCTTTGAACCATCAGTGTTGTCGATCTCTTTTCCCCGGAATAGCATGGGCTATGCGTTACGCAAAATCGTCTGCGCTGCCTGAAGTTGAAGCCAAAGCTCCCCGCTCCTCAAAAGCAGAAAGTTCTTAATCAAGGACAAACAGTTTTTCTTGCGTTCAAGCGCCGCTTTAGGGACAATGATGAGATCAAGCAACTGTGCATGCGCTACCAGGCGATCATCCTACGGTCAACGACGAGGATCGAGAAACAGGTATTTGACTCATCGGCTTTGCTTCCACGTCCGAATCTTTCGTTTCGATCGATGGCTTAATATCAGCGGTGGCCGTCGGTTCTATCCAGAAGACGGGGAATCGGCGTTGTATGTTATTGACAAGAAGTGCGGTGACAAGAATAATACTCGACGATAGCAAAACTACCGGAAGCAAATACCAGGACAGACGTTGCACGTCCCGGTCCACAGCTGCGAGAAGTGCTGTTGCTCCTGCTGGAGGATGCGTCGTTTTGGTGATTTGCATGACGACGATCGCCATCGCAGCCGAGAGCGAGCCGGCCAGCCATCGCAAGTCCTCAAATCGTTCAGGTCCTAACAGACCAAAGAGTTTTGTAATACAGACAGCAGTCAGAGCGCTGAGGAAATGGCCGATCATGAGAGGCCTTGGTTGAGCTAAAGGAGACTCGATCACACCATAGCAGAGCACGGCTGAAGCTCCCTGATTATTATATTAGGGACGAATCTGTCCTTGATCTCATTTTGGAGATGGCAACTCACGTAAGATGCAATTATGGGAGGGACTTTTCGGTCTATGAAGTATTGGATCTGACCGAAGATGGCTTGTAAAAGTGAGAGCCCACAGAACGCACCGATGAAGGACCAGAGGTATGCGCTATAAACCGGCTGTGTTGAGGGCGTTTCTCGATATCCGAGCCAGCGGCTCATCCATCGAGGAAGTCTTGATAATCGACTTTGCGGCATCCAGCGATTTTTTGCTGTCTCTATTCCTCTAATTTCGCGACTTTATACTTCGACGTTGTTTGTGTAAGAAAGCTGAGTGCTCTATCCTTCTTGACGGTCACAAATTCATGTCTGATATATCACAATCGAAAACAAAATTCATGTGCCGTCAGACCGCGATGGCAAGGCAATCTGGTGATACGTCTGCACGCATCAATTCATAGCAACAGCATAATCTAATCAACAGATTTAGAGAATCGAGTGCCTGCGCAAGGTGGAGAGAATGGGGTAGCCAGAGCGCTCTTGTCTTTTTCAATATTCTTCAATATGTCATTGTCATTATCCCCACACTTACCCTGAGCTAGCAGTTGGTTCTTTACGTAAAAGCTCCAATGTCTTCGTCATCGGCAGAAATCGTCCGATGTTTGGCATCTTCTTTTGCTTGTCGAAAAACGGATCCCATTATCATTAATATCTTTCATTATTCTAGCACCTGCTTTAATGAAGTCCCCTGTTTTTGCAGTGCTTCAGATTGAAAAATTCATTTGGCGATATGGATCTTGTGGGAAGGATCATTATGTCCGAGGAGACATGTTTCATGCGGTTCGAGGTAGGCAGGTCAGGAGGAAAAGTTCACGAAAGACGGCAATTGTTTGTAAGGGAAAATATATCTGGATACTTTCCCTGGATAAGGAGAGAAAGTTCGATGATGATTTTGTTTTCTTAAGCATTGCTTTTCTTAGGCCTTTTGAAAAATCCCCTAATGAGAATGAAAATGGTCCTATGTATCCTTGGTATGCAAACTCCCACCAATGTTTCTTTCATATACTTCCAATCCGATCGCCATGCCAATCGCCCTATATAATATACAATTCACCAGCCCCGCCGAAAAATCTCCGTGGCCTATGCTCCACAGCCCCCTCCCCTCATTTTACCCTCACTCGTTCTATCCACCGATACTAAACACCTGCCCCTTATCTCCATTCGCACACCCAGTTGAACCTAGCTTTCCGCCTTGCGGCACTAGACAGACTGAAGAGTCGCTGATGGGAGAAAGCGGTAGGGAATTCGATCCTGTGAAGGCGAATTCTTGGGAGTTGGTCGATGCGCCTCCTCCATCCGCTCTTCCTCCGCAGGAGAAAAGGATGACTTGATCGCCCGCTGCGCGACGGGGGTCGAAGTTTAGGCATCCGTGCGTCTGTAGATCGAGTTCTAGTAAGTAAAGAATTCTCCCCTTTATCCACTACTAACATAGAGAAACAAATAAACAGAACTTACCACACTGCTCACAACAAGCACCGCCCCCTGATCAGCCAAATGTACCCCTTTACTAACAATATCCCACTTCTCCCCCTCCGCACCCGTACACGCTCCCAGCGTCACGGGGATCAGGTTCTGGCGGAAATCACCCGCCAAAGGGTCGATGGATAGACAGGCTCCGGTGCTGTCTTTTATGGTTGTGCCGCTGAAGGCTAGGGTTGCGGTTTTGTCGACGGGGTTTGCTTCTGCGGCGGCGTCGGCGTTGAGGACGCCGCCGGCGCGGGCGACTGGGACGGGGGCGCCGGGTGCTGTGGTGGTGGAGGTGGTGGTGTTTTGGCGAGGGAGGAGAGGGTTGAGGTGGTTGGTTGGGAGGGCGAGTGTTAGGGGGAGGAGGGGGAGGAGGGGGAGGAGGGAGGTGATGAGATGCATTCTTGGTTTCGGGTTTTTTTTTGGATGGGTGGTTTGGATTTTGGGATTGGAAGAAAGGAATGTCCGCTCCACGGGCAAAGGAAGGAAAGAATGAATGAATGACTGACTGGCCCGAAGACTGCGGGATGCAAAAGGAATGACTTTTGAAATTCTGCTATGGAAAGCTTAGAGAAGAAAGACCTCAGGTACATTATTTTGCTGGATATATATACATCTTTCCTGGAGTAACACGCATTAACATACGCACAGATCCAGATGTAGAATCATCCATCGTGACGCTCGGGTTATGGGTACAGTGCAGATTCTGTCACTCGGATTCTGGTCATCCAGATCCGCTGAAAACGAAGATCTGGGATCTTAGAGGTGGAAGTTTAGGGTCCTTGAGACGGGGGATTCATTTCAAGCTGCGTGTGTGGTGTTTCGGGATTTTCATGCGTTGATGCGTAGGAGGTTTTCGGCGCTTAAGGGGGGGTCGGGGCCGGGCGAGCCGCCGTGGTGGGGAGGTTGAGCGCTTTCGGAGGGAAATCGCAAGGTAATGCTTCCTATGTACTCCTCTGCGGGCATGAGCAAGAATGAAGTTTCATATCATTGATTGAACTTATGCGCTGGCTCGGATGTGCTCACAGTATGTCCCCTACCGGTACCAAGGTTGTTATTGGTTCTGGCCATTTCGATGTTTGCTCAAGCCCACAAACAACAAAAAACAAACATTAGGCAAACACTAGACGCCACAAGCTATAAGTAGACATGTCATTGCTCCTGGAATTATTCCCATCCTAGGATTCCGTCGAGTTTTCCCGTTCTATGAGGCTATGCGCTTTTCGCTAGGCAATGCAATGGCGTTGATCCTCCGAGGCAACAGCAATATGACGGATCATCATCTCATATTCAGTCAGCTCCAGCAGGTTCTTTATTTTGTTTTGTGCGAGTTTGAAAGCGATGACGTCTTTCCATCAGTTTTCGTTGTTACATTGTTGATATCCTCGTCAATGTCTTTAGTTTCTGTGATGGGTTGAATACTATTGTTTTTCTATTGTGTCATATCAGTATATATTGATTCAAATTTCTGATCACTTAACTTCGTCATCACTTCTATCATTGAATTATAAAAAGAACGGAACTTCAATCTTCGATCTTCAACCTTCGATTATTCACATCTCCAGGAATTCGAATTTCGATCTCGGACTTCTAAGCTCTTCGCCTTCCACCTTCACTTTTCAAAAAGTTCGCCTTTCTCACACCTCAACATCCACGATCCTTTCGAGTCACGAACATGGCATCATCGACCCCAACTCGTATCTGCGTCTTCTGCGGCGCAGGCCCTGGCGGATCTACGGCCCACATGGCCGCAGCGAAGGCTCTTGCGGAGGTGATGCATGCCCACTCGATTCAACTCATTTACGGTGGTGGTACCACCGGCCTAATGGGAGAGGTCGCTCGAACCCTGGTAAAACTTGGTGGAAAGGATGCCGCGATCGGCGTCATCCCATCAAGTCTGCTAGGAATTGAGAGACCAGATGAGGATAAAACCAAGGAGAAGGAGGAGGAAGTAAAGAAGCCTAAGATCCCGGGTAATTGGGCAAAGCGAATGGGCCTTGCCCAAGGCAAAGGGGAAGAAGGACCAACTGAGGATGAGAAATCCAAACTCCTTCTCAACGAAGAATATGGTCACGTTGTCATCGTGTCGGACATCCAGGCACGCAAGGTCAAAATGATGCAACTGACCCGCGATGGCGGACCAGGGAGTGGCTTCGTCGCATTGAGCGGAGGGATCGGAACTATGGACGAGATCTTTGAGATGATTAGCATGAACCAATTCGGTKCTCATAGGAGGGGTTCCTGCGTATTGAACGTGGGTGGCTACTATGACGGACTGATCGAATGGGTTCGTAAGGCGGCAGAGGAGAAATTTGTTCGGGGAAACCCCAAGCATGTACTAGGCAACGTCTCGAAGGCGGTGGACGTGGTCGAGTGGCTGAAGGCCTATGAGGAAGGGAGGAAATGGGAGGGCAGCAAGAAGTGAGGTCCCTCAAAAGCCTCTGCTATTCCTCTGGTGATTCTCCGGTGGTAGGAATTGGATAGACTCATAAAAATAAAATTATTTGACCCTTGAATTTGTATTCTGTCCTTGAATGACTTCTTCTATGAATCCCGAAACGCTCAATATGATGATAGTCCGACCTACAACCTCTTTAACCCTGCCATTACCCTCCCATCCATAGCCAAGTGACCTAACCGCCAAATTTTCACCAAGTCTCTAAACTCCCAATCCCCCTTCCCAAACATTCATCGCGGAAAACTTGGCCCCCTCAAAACACAAGTCTGCCTCACCCCCGACGCATTAACCTCCCCATGCTCCTCCGCCACAACATCACAACTCCCCTCCCCCACCTCCGGCATCAGCAACTCATCAACCACCAACAGCACCTGAACCAAAAACCCAAAATGCACATGCCGAAACACAATCCGATAACTAGACGCATAACCCCTATTCGTAAACTCCAACATCCTATTCGCGAATCTCAAAACCAAACTCATAGGTATCTGGATCCCTAGGGGGCTAGTTTGGAACGTGATGGAGACGCGATTGATGCGGTGGGTGAAGTAGGATATTACTTGGTGGATTGGGTTCTGCTGGGCGATTGTTTGTAGGCTTGTGTAGAAGGAGGAGAGGTCTGAGGATGCGGTTTGGAGGGGGGTGTAGGCGGCGTGGTTTTCCATGGTTAGGATGTCCCATTCTGGGCCTAGGAAGGGGGAGGAATCATCGGGATCGGGATCTGTGCGGGGGAGGAGGAGGTGGCGGTTTATTTTCTTCTTCTTTTGGAGTGGTGATGGTTTAGGGGGGGTTTTTGATCTGGGGTGGCTTGGGTGGGCGGTGGTGAGTATCATGAGTATGGAGAAGAGGAATGCTAACGCTGGCCACGAGTGCCGGCGCATCACGGGGCCCAGAGACTCCGCTTGAAGCTGGAACTGAGTCGGCGGGGATATGGATGAAATTGGGGAGGGTGGGAGTACATGGTCAGGATCCGTCATTGAATCCTCGGGTACCCCATTCCGAAAGGATGAAGCCGAAGGGTCCATGACGAGGCGACATGCGCAGAGAAACTCTCCATATTATATGCATTTTGTATAGGCGAGAGGTGGAAAAGCCTCGCGCTTGGAATTGGACTATCTGTACCCACGTACGAGGGACTGAAATTGAGTTGATAAAGAATAACGTCTTGTTTCAAGAAGGAGGCTGTATTGAGCGATGAGAGATGATGGAATCAATAGTTAAATAGATTAAAGAAGAGTACTTACGCCCTGAGTCGGTATTGTCAAGCCAAAAAGTACGCAACGAAATCAATCAACTAACTCCAATCCCTGATCGCAAAACACGCAACTGGACTAATCCAGATCGTATCGCACAATGTAGCTGCAAAGGTGTGGCTCGATGGCGATCTCCGCCCACCAGAAAGTTGCATTTAGCTATTTTCTGACCTGAAATCCGTTTTCGTCGTCAGAAGATAGCTAGCGGGGTTAAGGATTTGATCCATGACTAGTCCCATTTAGCCAATCAACGATGAATGTGTTTCCCCAGGATGCCGATATGGTTTTAGAAGACAACAAGGGTTATTGTAGCTTATGGAATCCGACTGGATTGAGTGTAAACATATAAGAAACGGCGAAGACAGTCTATCCTGTCCATATCCTATCTCATTGCTATCCTATACTTTCAGCGATTTTCGCAATACTTACCTTAACTGAACTACACAATGTCTGATAAATTTGAGACTATTCTCATCATTGGCGGAACCTCTGGCATTGGCGAGGGTCTGGCTCGACGTTTCCATGCGGAAGGCAAAAAGGTCATTGTGACGGGTCGCCGTCAAGAACGACTTCAAACTCTACAAAAAGAGATGTCTGGACTGTCCACACAAAGGGTGAGTAGTGGCAAAGGTATCAGATATACGTCTCTGCTCAGACAACATCTCAGATGAATACCGAGGATATTGCCACGCTTCCGAAACAAGTGGCAGATGTCCTTGCCTCTTACCCAAAGATCGACACTGTCATAGCCATGGCAGGTATCCAGAAGAGCTTCAGCTTCAAGGACCCGAAGGCATCATCTCCAGAGAGCATTCAATCCGAGGTCAACACCAACGTGACAGCACCCATGATTCTAGCTCAACTTTTTGTACCTCATCTCTTGTCGTTGCAGCGACCGACCACGTTCGTCCTGGTCAGCTCAGGCTTGGCTTTCGTCCCTGTGCCATTTTATCCCGTCTATTGTCCAACAAAAGCCGCAATGCATTCTTTTGCCTGTGCCCTTCGAGCACAGCTGGCGGGCAGCTCTTGCAGCATCACGGAATTGATACCACCATACGTCGATACAGGCCTGGACACTGCACACCGAGCACAGAACATAGAGGCCCAGGGAGGGGAGGAAAAGGCGATGAAGCCAATGCCGCTGAACGATTACTTGGACACTGTTATGGCTGGGTTCAAGCAGGGKGATAAGGAGATTACCACTGGGTTTTCGCAGATGGGAGCATCTACCTGGCGCAAAGCATATGATCCGATTCTTGAGCGACTGGGTATCAGCGCATGATCTATAGTCGATCAGTCCATAGAAGAAGCGAACAAACGATGTCGCCTTCTAGAAGCTCGTTTTTCTGTACGCTCGAATGTACCCGAGCTTCTGACAAAGATGCATGAAGGCTAACGAGGAGCGAGATGAACACGTGGAACAGTCTATGCCCCGCAGCTACCTGCGATTGATATGCCAAACCCCTTTCGGATGGTATGATGTGAGCCTATCATGAACGATTTGTTGCCATAAGAATAGAAAACTTTACCTCTTTGTGAGAGATATAGATGAGATCTAAGTTGAAAGGGTCGCTTCATTAAAAATGTACAGGTACCTGAGACTAATCAATTAAGGTTGCATGACCGACAGGTCGATTCGTCGCCCCTCTTTCACGAGCCATTGGCCCACGTTGCTCTAAGCGCCGACAGCTGCGACGCGAAGTGATTGCAACGGCGAATCATGCATCCGAATTTCCTCCAGCTGCCTCTTCAAGCATGGCCTACCAAATCTCCATAGTCCAGTCCTCTCTGATACCGCTTGCGAATGGTCTGAGCTCGAAATGAGCTATGTTAAGCTACAATTTCATTTACCAATCCCATCCTGACTGCTCTTGTTTCTTGGGTCGCGTTGGGCTCCCTTGCTAACCCCACCCGTTGATTCTTACGAACCACTCTTGTCCACTATGTTGGCGCCCTGGGCTGGTCTGCGTGACACTCTACAAACGATCTACCCATCATGAAGCCGTTTGTTCTTCAGCGTTCCTTGTCCTGCTCCACATCAGAAATGATGTGCCGTTTCAAGGCTTCTCTCCGCTTTATATGACGCTCTTCCTTTCCCCCTGCCATCGCCCTTCCTTGATCTGGTTGTGGTGATGTTGTAGGTAGTGATGGAAAAGTTGAGTGAATCTGTGGGGATGATGCATTCGAGATGGCTGGCTTCATCCGTTGCTTGTTGCTTTCCTTCGCTGCAGGATCAGCTTGAGCCGGATCCACCGAGTGAGTTTTGAGTACAGGTCTGGACTGGTAGGCGCTGACAATTTCCAGCTCTTCGTAAATACACGGATATTTGTCACGAGCAACCGAGACCTGCGTCGGTGCCAATCTTCGATTTCGAGCATGTCCGACCAGCCTCTCGTGCCAGTCGACCAAGTCAATGGATTGCTGAAGGTCGAAGTCTTGCTTCAAAGGCTTCTAGGCGAGCAAGTTCAACCACTTTGAGGAGTAGCAGTCGAAGACCTACCATTGGCGCTCCATCCGACTTTCGCCGGGTCGAATATCCTCATGGTCGCGCACCTTTTCGACCTCTGCAGCTAAGCATTTACCTTCCTGGAAATGAATTGCCAACTCTACCAACATTTCAGGAAGAGGAGGAAGAAGAGATTGACGCTGGTCTGACATATCCACCCCAAGCATTGGTCAAGTCAAGATCCGACTCCATGCTTTCAAGGCCCTCCGCCGCTTTCACGATCCCAAGGAAACCTGTACCTAACAGGGGGACTTCCATGGACCAAAGCCGTTTCAGCATGGATAGTCGCTACACTCTTGGTGAGATGAATGTCAGGTCTGAATCGAAATCTATTCAGTCAAGGCCGAGCATGACCGCTAGTCAAAGTACACGAGATTTCCTTGACGCCATCGATTCTCGTCTACCACAAGCTCCGCCTGCCCTCCGTTCGAAGTCTGGACCAGAGCCAGTGTATACTCTATATCGAAGGGCTAGCGAGCAAAGTCTTCGTTTGAAGACTCATCTTGAGGAGCGGTCTCAGCTTGAACGAAGTCTGCCCGAATTCGACATCATTCCTGAAGAAAGGCAGACAACATCTGGCAGCAAGTCAAAAGGTTTATCACCGATCCTTGATCGAGACGAGACTACACCTGCGGATCACCTTCTCGGATATCGAAGGTCGGATCACACTCGATCAAGCTCCTCACCATCTCTTGCCTCTAGTCGATTTCACCCTCGATCTTCACTCTCCAAAGACGTTCCCACGACACCAAAACCCTTTCGTCGTTCTGTTGTATCGCAATGGCTCTTGAAGACAGTCGGTTCTCAAACGTCCTTGAAAAGCGATCCTGATTCGCTTTCACCCAGCAACGTCGAAGATTGTCTGGGTCATCAACCTTGTATTTTCCGCGATCGATCTTCAACCGCTTCAAGCACCATCTACAGCTCTTCAACCGCTGCAGACCCTATCACCTCTGTTACAACGCCGCAATCCTCGCCCCACAAGAAGAACGATTCCGTCTCTACCTATCACACCGTTTCTATTCCTCGGATGAGCTATGACTGGGAGAAGAAGCCAGTCATCGTCGATATCAAGCCCAAGCCGGTAGGCGTGGCATTCTAGTATCCTTTGGCGACGTGCTTTTACCCTTTTTTTCCCCAAGATCTTTCCCCTACATCGTTTACCCTATCGGCTGGCCTTTTACCTTTCCTTCATCAGGAGCTACAAGATAGCCAAGGATTTAGATACCCCATTTCTGCTCGAGACATATAGTCGCAGCGGACAGTTTAATTCATTACATTTCATCCATAACCCATTTGACATTTCTCCATTCTACAGCCTATCTCACATCTTGATTGATGCCCATGTTTGTCCTTATTCCTGCCGTTGCAAAATCTTCCTGAACGCCATAATGAGAGTCCGCCTTGCCTGACTATGCTTTGAGCGCCCGCTTTCCCCATTTATCCAGCTACTGTGTCTTGACTTCCCCATCTTGCTCGACATGAATATGCTCGTTTGTCTCCAAAGTGTGGGTACGATCGGCAGGAAAGTCAACCCTAATTACCTATTAGCCATGAAAGGGATGTGGAGAAAGCTGATGCCTACGTGAAACCTTTGATCAAGGTGAATTCATGCTTGATTTCTCCACCTTGAGACTTTGCATCTTCCTTAGCCCTGTACTTGCCGTCAGCATACTGGCTTTGGTACTTCATGTTAGGGGTAGGCCCACTTCGTAAGCTGTTCGGCATTTCCACCTTCTTTGAGGGTGATCTGTAGAGAAAGTCAACTGATGTGATTGAGATAGTTGGTTGGGGTAGGACAGACACTGTAGATAGGCATTTTCCAGAGTCTGGTGGATGAAAGAAATCTTTTTGGAAGTAGAAGTTGGAGAGATGGTTCCAGCTTGGAGGTTTGATACTGATAACGAAAGAAACGTTCAGAATGACGCATGTTTGTACACGAGGCCCGAACCCTGGATAACCCCCACCAAACCCCACTTTGTAGCGCGGCCTGACGCCAAGCACGGACTTCGATTATCGTGTTGCCGACTGTGCGTCAAAGGTTTTTGAATATTTGTCGCTGTTGGTGATACACCATCCACTTCATCGCTGAGATGGAGGATCAAGCCAATCGGCCTCACCGCAAGACGAAAGTCAAGAAGAAACATACTGGAGGTTCGGATAAAGTCATGGTTGCTTACATTGATACAATGCTGAAGTCTAGCAGACAAGAACCCTAAAGCATTTGCATACGCACATCCAGGCAGACTTCAAAGGACAGCAGCGCGCTCTCATGATGTATATCCGTATCGATCTCCTGGTCATTTCCTGTCTCTGACGAAGAATCTAGGTTAAAGAAAAGCGCCTTCATGTTCCCCTTGTCGATCGACTCCCTTCCGAACCGCCTCCCGCCATTGTCGCTGTTGTTGGTCCTCCAGGCGTTGGGAAAACCACCCTCATCAAATCTCTTATCAAACGATATACGAAGCACACGCTCTCTCATCCTGTCGGACCTCTCACCGTCGTCACCTCGAAGCGGAAACGTCTTACCTTTCTTGAATGCCCCTCCGATTCACTCGCTTCCATGATTGACGTTAGTAAGATTGCCGATATAGTCTTGTTAATGATCGATGGAAATTATGGGTTCGAAATGGAAACAATGGAATTCCTCAACGTACTTTCAGCATCGGGTATGCCTGGAAATGTATTTGGGATCTTGACGCATTTGGATCTCTTCCGGAAACCAAGTACACTGAAAGATGCGAAGAAGAGACTTAAGGATCGTTTCTGGGGAGAATTATATCAGGGCGCAAAACTCTTCTATTTGAGTGGGGTCATCAATGGCAGATATCCGGATAGGGAGATTCATAATTTGTCGAGGTTCTTATCGGTTATGAAGAATCCAAGGCCGTTGGTTTGGAGAAACAGTCATCCATACTGCCTGGCGGACAGAGTATTGGATATCACGCCACCTACAACGTTGGAGGAAGATCAAAAGTGCGATCGAACGGTTGCGCTGTATGGATATCTTCGAGGAACGAATTTTCCCGCCGAAGGAGCAAGTGTTCACGTTCCTGGGGTTGGTGACCTTAGTGTCTCGATGATCGAAGCGTTACCGGACCCCTGCCCGACCCCATTCATGGACCAAGAGATTGCAAAGGCGACTGAAAAGGTGGGAAGGAGAAGATTAGGCGAACATCAGAAGCTGTTATTTGCACCAATGTCAGATGTGGGAGGGGTGTTGGTGGATAAAGATGCTGTGTACATTGATATTAAATCATCGACATTCGATAGAGAAGCAGACGGGGATGAGGAGAGGGGTTTGGGAGAGCAAATGGTGGTTGGTTTGCAAGGTGAACGAAGGTTACTCGGGGAGGCTGAAGACGGCGTTAGATTGTTTAGTGGAGGTGAAAGATTGATGGGTCGGGATGGTGCAGAGAATGATACTGGAAGAACGGACCAACGACGTCCTCGCCTGTCTGACCTCGAGATTGTCAATACCAACGGAGAAGCAGTGCCGATGAACTGGGCTTTTGAGTCTGGGGATAGTGGCAGCGACGATCGTTTCCCTGATGGAGAAGACATCCCTGCAGATAAACTTGGACGACTTTTCAAGCCCACGAAAGATGATTCACAAAGCAGAAATTCAAAAGATGTTCACTTTGCAGACAGCGATTCAGATCTTGGTTCGGTGTCGAGTGTGGAGGAGCAAGAATTTGACAGTGAGCTAAGCGGATTGGATGACGATGATGGAGACGAGGAAGAAGCCGCTTTACAATGGAAGGCAAATCTTACCGAAACTGCCAAGAACCTTCATTGCAAAGAAAAATATCAGAGGGCGTCAGATCTTAGTAGGCTCTTCTACGATGATACGTTACGACCCGCAGACGTTGCAAAGCGATGGCGAGGGGAACGAGTCGCGATTTCTACGATTGCGGATGAGAATGGCGATGCGCAAGAAGGGGATGACGGCATGTTCTTTAAGAAAGCTAAAAGGGATGAAGAGGAAGAAGGTCTCGAGGATCGGATGATCCCAAAATTTAATTACGAAACTCTAGCGCAGAAATGGAGTGATCCTGACAACCTCGAAGAGCTACGTCGACGTTTCGCCAGCGCGTCCCTGAGGCGAAGAAAGTCGAATGATGATGCAAACGGGGATACAGGCAGTGAAAGCGAAGGAGAGGAAGATGAAGGAGATGGCGAATTCGAGGACCTTGAAGCTGAGTCAAAGGAAGATGTTCAGAACGCAGCAGATCCTCAAGTATCACTCGAGGCTGAACGTGAGAAGAATGCAAAGAGGAAAGAAGAACTCAAGCTTCGGTTTGAAGAAGAAGATAAGGAGGGTTTCGGTAAGGTTCAAGATAAAGGAGGAAAAGGGCCTGACCAAGAAGCCGAGTTTGGAGAAGATGACTGGTACGAAGCACAGAAAGCTCAGATTCAGAAACAATTGGATATCAATCGCGCAGAATTCGATTCTATGGATATCAATTCAAGGATCCGAGTGGAAGGCCATAAAGCTGGCACATACGCCCGAATCGTTCTCGAGAATGTCCCATACGAGTTCGCCACTACATTCAACCCTCGATTCCCTATCCTCATTGGCGGACTAGCGCCAACAGAAAATCGCTTTGGCTTTGTGCAGATCCGCATCAAGCGACATCGATGGCATAAGAAGATTCTCAAAACAAACGATCCTCTTATATTTTCGCTAGGCTGGCGGAGGTTTCAGACTCTTCCAGTATATAGCATATCCGATTCTCGAACTCGAAACCGAATGCTCAAATATACGCCCGAGCATATGCATTGCTTTGGAACCTTCTATGGTCCTTTGATTGCCCCCAATACTGGGTTTTGCTGTGTACAGTCTTTTTCGAATCAGAATCCTGGGTTTCGAATAGCGGCAACGGGAGTGGTGCTTGATGTTGATGAGAGTACGGAGATTGTAAAGAAGCTCAAATTGACGGGGCATCCGTATAAAATCTTTCGAAACACGGCTTTCATCAAGGATATGTTCACCTCGGCATTGGAGATTGCTAAATTTGAAGGGGCTAGTATTCGGACTGTGTCTGGTATAAGAGGTCAAATCAAACGGGCACTTTCCAAACCTGATGGCCATTTTCGAGCTACATTTGAAGATAAGGTGTTGATGTCGGATATTGTTTTTTTGAGAGCATGGTACCCTATCAAGCCTCGTCGTTTCTATAACCCGGTCACGAACTTACTGGATTCTTCACATACAACCGATAACAAAAGCGGGACAGGGGAAGGGTGGAAAGGAATGCGTCTCACAGGTCAAGTTAGGCAAGACAAAGGTCTCCCCACCCCTCAGCAAAAAGATAGCGCATACCGTCCCATCGAGCGCCCAACCCGGCATTTCAACCCCCTTCGAGTCCCACGACAACTCGCAGCCGATCTCCCCTTCAAATCCCAAATCGCCCAAATGAAACCTCAGCGCAAGCAAACGTACATGCAAAAACGGGCCGTGGTGCTCGGAGGCGAGGAGAAGCGGGCGAGGGATCTGATGCAGAAGATCTTGACGATTCGGAGGGATAAGGAGGAGAAGAGACGGGTTGCGCAGGAGAAGAGGAAGGAACCGTATCGGAGGAAGATGAAGGAGAATGAGGAGATGAGGGCTGGGAGGGAGAAGAGGGAAAAGGATGAGTATTGGAGGAGAGAGGGGAAGAAGAGGAAAGGAGGGGATGAGAATGGTGGTGGAGGTGGAGGGAAGAGGAGGAAGAGGTGAAATCACCATGTGGGTGATGTCGTATAACGTAGCAATAATCGGATTATCTCCTGGAGCAGTCACGATAGTTACGATCTTGTGCTTCAGGAGTCAGCTTTATGCTATTAGTGAAAGATTTTGTCATTCTTAGTGTCGGGKGGACTTCGGCGCATCTAAGAATCTCACTAAGCCATTTTAGGCTTTATCCAGGGCATTAGTACAGAGCGGTGGCAGGAGTGACCGAATTTCAAAGACTTGAATGTTTGGAATAATGGAAAGGATATCAGGGAACTCTGAAAAGGTTCCAAGCCAAGCAAGTGCAGAGACATAGCTTATTAAGTATCTTTAGTTCCCATTATTGTCTATTTTGCACCTTTCCGATCCCATGTTATAGAAACAAGCAAAAGAAGCAATCCTGTCAATGTCCATATTAAATGCTCAGGAAGCTTCATGCATTTGTAAATACGTTGTTTTCATGTTATTTGGGCCAATCACATGCTATAGATCTCTTTTACTCGTTAATGAATTCATGAACACACACTTTCATTTGACAAATCCAATTGCTTTATAGACAATACGAAGCAATGAATGCGTGGGTTTTCTTATAAACCGAACAAGTCATTTGTTAAGTACGTCATAATAATATACGATTATGCTTGAATTGATATGGATGTGCTGCTCCTTCTTTTGGTAGGTAGGCCCGGCAATTAGATTGACTATCTCCGTGACTGATCCGCCCTCCAACTGGCGGCGAGGCTGATGACTGTAGCTTGCCGAGCAGATGTCGAATAGATTGTCTCTTCCACAATGGCGATATGTTGCGAGATATCAATTTCCAAGATCATCTCTGAAACATTATTCTACCCCAGCGGATGGGCCTGCAATCAAAGCCTGGCCTCATCAGCCACAATTTGGCAACATCCACGATGACCAAGTCGCCAGGCTCGCAGCAAAGCCACTCCATCCATTGGCATTAGCTGACCTTGTTCGGTGATACTCTTTGTATTCATTGATCTGTTTATGACTGACGTATCTTCTAGTCATGGCCGTGCACCGCTTCCCGCCGAAGCTCTGTTCTCTTCCGCCAACTTCACCCTCTCCTTACTTCCCATTCGCCTCGCCCACCGTATCCAAGCGCTCCGCAATCTCCCCTTCATTGTCGTCTCAAATCCACATATCGCTCAGATATACAATAACTATGTCCACTCCCTGTCCACCCTCCTTCCCTACCAAGAGCGTCGAATCACGAATCTCGAAGACGAAATCCAATTCACGGAGGTCATGGCCGATCTTGTACAAACACATTCCAATACTATACCTATTCTTGCTCGGGGCTTCCTTGAATGTCGGAAGTATATCAGCTCGGGGGACATTACACGATTTCTTGATGAACATCTCAGAGCTAGGATAGGGACACGTTTGATCGCTGAACAACATATCGCCCTCCATCTTTCCTCTCAGCCTCATAACGGTGGAGCTATAACCCCTCAAGAGCATGATCAATCCAGCTATATCGGTGTCATTGATACTGCATTACGACCCGCGGAGATAGTAAGGCATTGCGAAGCTTTTGTCGGTGAGATCTGTGAGTTGAAATATGGGGTCAGACCTGCTGTAATTATCAATGGTCAGCCAGAAACTAAATTGACGCATGTGCCGACGCATCTGGAGTATATTATCACGGAGCTGCTGAAGAATGCATTTCGGGCTACTGTAGAGAGTGGGAAGGAAAAGGAGCCGATTGAAGTCACGATTGCTGCTGCTCCAGACACTTTAGATGCCTCAGATGGAACATGCTCGACGGATGATGTGGATCATATACCAAATATGTCGTCAATCCCAGGAGTCACAATCCGTATCCGTGACCGAGGTGGTGGTATCTCACCAGAAGTGCTTCCGAGTATTTGGGCATACAGCTTTACGACCTTTGCGGATGAATTATCTACAGATATGGAGAGTACTGGAAACGGTAACGCCGATGCATTAAATGTTATCTCGGGAGCTGGAGGGGATTCGAGCAGTCTCGCTGGACTTGGGTATGGTCTCCCGCTGGGAAGAGCTTATGCCGAGCATTTCGGTGGAGGGGTACAGGTACAAAGCTTATGGGGTTGGGGAACTGATGTCTACCTCAAGTTGAAAGGACTGGGGAAGTAAGTCGACGAGGGTAAATCTGGCGGGTCGAGCCGGCTCTTTTCTATATGTGGTAAAACTGCTGATTGTGACCCACTTTGGTGGAAGACGACCACGACCCATGGTTCAGACACGAAACAGTGCCGAAAGTACCCACTGGTTCGAGAGGTCAAGGTCAGGTTTTGGTTTCTAGGATAAGTGGGCCTCCATTTCTTCCTCTTGAGCTGATAAACCGTTGCTGACATACATTGAAGAAAGCTTTATATTGTCGGTTCGAAATTATAAGATTTCCTCGAGTGTTTCCAACATAGAATCAGATCAGAGAATGGTGGCGGAATAGAACCACATACAGACAATATTATTCTTCTATAATCCAAACCCGACGCTCAATCATTTTCCACGTGGGTTTGAGCACATCACCCATGGGAAAACTTGCTCATCCCCGCGGGGTCCCCTCCACTAACCAAAAAACCTGCTCAGCCAGAACCCAAACACATGATCGAAGTGGATAAAGTATATATACCCGAGATATCCGAAAAAGATACACATTCGTTTTTCGTTTCCAATTTCCCCCTCTTTTTCATTTCTGCATAGGTAAAATTCTTCTACTGTATACAAGTGTGTCCATGCATAGGGGAGAAGTTTATCATCAACACGCGACTTATGCCCTTTGGGTAGTGCCTTCTCATCATTCTCATCGTCTTCGTCTTCTCCTTCGGTTTACGATTATATGATTCTTCTTCCGGTTATTGGACAAGCTGTGCCGCCTTTTCACGAATACTTGCGGCAGTTATCGACGATGTCGGAGGTTAGAGTTGCGGGTCCGTCGACGGTGGATATGTCTGCTGCCCCTGCGGCGTTGGAGGGCTCTTCTTCGGCTGAGGAGAATGGGATGGAGGGGGGATCTGGGAAGAGTATATATGCCATTTTTGATATATAATTTTTGCTATTTATATTTGCCATCTATTTTTGCCGCTTATATTATTTCATTTCGTTGCTGCTATGCTCTCATCTTTGGTTTCATATACCCTGAGAATATCTTTTCATCTCTAGCCTTGGACATGTGAACTCTCATGTCATCCCATTCTATACAACGATATTATCCTCTCAACCCTTTCTCACAAATCGAATTACTGACATTATGCAAATAGAAACGATGAGCCACACCAGAGAAAACTACCATCTCGTGATGCGCGGAGAATTCCTCTTCCACTTTTTCGGCGGGAAAGGGAAGGGAAAGAGCCATGGCCAGCCTATGGACCAGGAAATGGCGCTCCATCAAGCGTCCAAGGACGCGATTCAGCGGTCTAGACTAGCGCAAGAGAGCACCGAGCAGAGGGAGAAGGAGGAGGAGGAGAGGGCGCAGAGGGCCGCGGTGAGTGGAATTCCTGGTTTTACCTCACCTACGTTGCAAATCTTACTGTGGGATTTATATCATGGATTTTCAGCTGTGTCAAACTACGCTGATCGATTCTTGTACTTCTCACTCGCATCTGGCTGACAGGTATATACATCTTCACAGGAACGGAGACTTTCTCGTGAAAGCCAACGCCGCGACAGAGCCGAAAGCAGCGCCTCTGCGAACCTTCGGAGGAGGCTGGTCCCCCGTCGGTTCAGCAACAGATTGAACCCGCCCGCTCCACAGAGGCGGCCTCCCACCTTCGATCAGGCGATCCGCTACGGCCAGCAGCACGGCCACGGCGTCGAACGCGTCGCTGAGGAATTCGGCAGCCGCAGCAATAGTGTTGCCAATATGGCCACTCTGCACGAGGTGGCGGCGCAGCAGCCTGAAACTCCTGTCGCTGTCAAGAAGGCGCGCTCGGCGCATCAGTTGATGCCCGTAGAGACCGCCACGACGGGTGCGAGCAGCATCACTATGGTGCCAGCGGACGCGGCGAAAACGGAGAATCCCATCCGCGCTACGAAATCGGCGGCGGATCTTAGGGATAAGAATGTGGTGGTTATGGGGGAGGAGGAGAAGGCGGATAGTGGGACTGGGGGTTCGACGGGGACGAATAGTATGGATTCGACCCGGAAGATGGGGGCTAGTGTGCTGGGATTGAGGAAGAAGGTTAGTGTGGCGAGTAGTCTGTATTCGCGACCGGAGACTGGGGTTGTGGTGGATGCGAGTGGTGGGGAGGTGGTGGAGAATCAGTGGGAGGGGGTTGTGAGGGATGGTACTTCTGTGGCGTAGAAGGGTCGGGGAGCTTTTCTGTAGATGATTCCAACGGTAGTGTATTGAAATCAATCAGATTGTGAAATCTACACCACACTGGCATACTGCCCCTTTCCAATGCGTGAACACTGAGATGTAGGGCTAGGGCCAATCCTCGATATGATTGGCTGATATTATCAAAGGCCAAAGAGTCAGAGATTCGTAGCTGCCTGCAACGACTGCCCAAGGCCGTCGACACATTCTCATCGTGTAATTGTTCCTGAGTCAACAGCTTCTGCTTTCTGTTCAGGCTGTGTCAATGACGTACCATTCTTTTACCGGTGACGGCGAGATTACCGAGAGACTCACTTGGTAATGACTTATGCTCAAGCATCTGGAGGTTTCTAGCTGCAACCATCTTCAACTTTCATCAAATATGATCTGATTCATCTCCACCGGACCAAGTTACACGGCTGATACTCCCAATTCAAGATCCAAGCCGGCTCAATTTTCGTCTAGTCAGAGCGCGTACGTATCAGTAGCCAACAACGACTTGGACCTCTTTATCCAACCCTTCATAATGGACGGCTTCCACCTGCCAACTCAGTCTTGGAGCTCTCGTGCGCCATCGCCGCCCAGAGTATTGGTACCTCCGCCCGATACCGATCGAAAAGGAAAACTAGTCTTCCCCGTTATTCCGAGCCAGAATGTCGATTTCGAATCCAGCGGCTTTGCCAACAGTGATTTCCTCAAAACAGTCACTTATGACAACTTTAACGCTGGCAATGCTTTTGTCGAATGGAAATATGCACAACGTTGGACGGCTCAAAATATCTTGCCCTTTCTCTTCCTTGGTCCTGTCACTGCGGCTAGGTCTCGAGACTTTCTACTAGGGAACGGCATCACGATGGTTTTGGCGGTGCGCAATACGAAGTCTGCTCATGCTCGATTACTTGGTTCGAAGGCTGCGGAGGAGCTTGACATTCCCTACTCCACTGTCGACACTACGGGCAACCAGGAGTTGATTGCGGCTTTCCCTAGAGGTATTGAGATCATCAACGCTCATCTTTCAGAAATGTACCAGCAATGCCAAGACAAGTCATATTCCATGAAGAAATCAACGCCGGGGAAAGTCTTGGTCTTTTGTGAGAGTGGGAACGAACGATCGGCAGCTATGGTGGTGGCCTACATCATGGCTATGTATTCTATGGACGTCATCAACGCTATCCAAATTGTTCAAGCTCAGCGTTTTGCGGTGGCTTTTGACGACCCGACCAGACTTTTACTACAGACTTATGATTCTATCTTGAGTGCTAGGAGGGATGTTTATCGTTCTGGCAAGCAGAATCGCACCGCTTCAGACGGTGCAAATTCTGCTGGATTAGCTGTCCAGAGTCCTCAAATCATGTCTCGGAAGCCGAGTAAACGGACTTTGGATGATACTTATGATCATGATGAAATGGAGGTTGATGGAGGCGAGGTCTTCAACGAGAAAGATAAACGGATAGGTGCTGCTCCATTTCGTGATGATGCAGAATGGTAGATTTAGCGATTCGCTGGCTGTATGATGCTGAAAATCCTCCATTTGACCGTTGGTCAGTGTAAGTTTGAATGACTCTCCTTGTATTGATACGCAAGTAAAGATTCTTATTGCTCATAAACTGGCTTGACTACCCAGAGACCGAAACCTGTGTTGTGGCTACCAAAAATGTGGATTAATATGTGATGTGAAGAGCGACTTCCTTGTTTGTGAATCAAATCGGAGGGTCGGACTTGATGTCATTCATTGTTGGAAACAGAATCTCCTTCACCAACTTTCCCACACATTATTAAGACATCCTTAATCAACAGTTCTGTCGTTGTCTCTTGCAGCCTCGCTTTATGACCAGTTCCTTATCTGCAACATACCGATCATGCCAGCAAGAATGGAGTTGAGAAAACACGTCAAAGCACCACGACGGTATTCGCACGAAATAGAAGAAGATTCTCCGCCGACTTCTCCAACCAAATTTCGCCTATCTAAGCCTTGCCCTATCAAAGCGAAAATCACCCAATACAATCCTGATCTTCCGCCGGCTGCCTTTCCAACGCTGGATCCTAGGACGACTTTGGCTTGTGATACTAGTCAGTCAGAGAAGCTTTCGGATAGGCAGACGGATGCTCGCAAACACGACAATGCTCGCAGTTCTACAAGTCTGTCATCTACCGAGCGCGAATTAATGGCACAGCAACAGCGGTCAATGTCGACAACGCCGACGACAATGTCAAGCATTGATAATGGGCCTGGGAACCGGATTTGGGAGAAAAATATGAAGAAGATGGATGAGATGTCCATGAGAAGTGAGGAAGAATGGTTCGCTAGGGAGTGTGAAACGAGTAGTGAGGAGGATTTTCCCACGCGATCTGCATCCAGTGTACGTCCACCAGTGATCTTCACTCTCATACGTACTGATGATTGTCCAGGTCACTCTATGGGATGATATACCCCTCGCCCTTCAAATCAAGATGGTGTATGCCGCAACCCGCAATGATAACCTTGCCCACCGCTCAATGGGACGATTGAAGCTGAACCAGACCCAGCAGGAGGCCATGTTGGATGAACTACTTCTTTATCAAGCACGTGAAAAAGCTGACGTCGCCTTGATTGCTTGCCATCTAAATCGACTGAATGATATTTTACTGAACGGTCGTCGATCTCAGCTCAATGAGGATCAATTCCAAGACTTTTATGAGAGACTTGTAAAGACGATACGGAAAGATATCGTGGCCTCTGTAGCGCAAGTCATGGATGCAAAGGCCTATATGGAATCTTGTGGATTGGATTCTTCGGAGCTTGACAGATGTCTGCCTAAGGAGATTACGGATTCGAACGAGGAGCTTGAACGTCGATACCCTCATGCTCCTAAGATCAATGAGGTCATGGCAGCTGATGAACTTGAAAAGAGTAAAGCAGCTGCAAAAGAGACTTTGTCTAATGAGGCAACGACTAGGAAACAGGAGTCTTCGCATGCACAAGTATATTCGCCTCTGTCTGGTAGACTCGTCGCTACTGGAGAAGTCGAAACGAATGGAGAAGGTCCGGCGTTCAAGAAACGTAAAATTACTAGTGAGACAATCGAAGTGGATGTTGGAGACCGACCTTTGTTGGGCAGTGACACAGTTCAGAAGAAGGTGTCCACGACAACCAAAGAGAATGGTTCTAGTACTTTTGGCTATCTGTTCGAAGACTACCCGCGAACACCAGAGCAGAGTACGAGGCAGGGGTTGGCTTTTGATCAACCGCTGGTAGAAGCTATTAGGTTTGTTGGATGGCCTGCGACCCCTCCGACCCCATCTCAAGGTGTTGTCCCTCATCGTGACAGTGGCGAAAGTGAATACGAACCGAAATCAAAGGAACAGCCATCTAAGAATACTTCCAGTAGCAAAGCAGCTTTGACTCCGGGTTTCGGTCGAGCTCCAGGATCTGGCGGTACGCCTGTGGCTCGTACGACATCTGGCATTTTGGTAATGCTCTCGCCTAAGGTTGCTGGGAAGGAGATCAATGGAGCGCATACCGATCGGACGCGTCAGAGCCACGCCATAAAGCAGAAAGATGGGCATATGAAGAGGGGTGGATCTATGGTGGATGCTCCAAGCTCCAGTGCTACTACAGAGCATGACTCTACGATCGTGGTTAATGTTCAGGGTCAGCAACCTACCGTGGCGCAAGTTGATGGAGAGAAGGACGAGCTTTCAATGGGCGGAACTGATGTAGTTGTGACGAAGACGAAGACGAAGAAACGCGGTAGACCTAGGAATAAGCCACAGGGAGATCAGGAGGCTTGCACGTGATGAGATGTCTTCTTGGGTGGTTGTACATTCGTTGTGAGCATCATTGGGCTGTGGAGGCGTTATGGGCTTAGCCAACTAGTCTTTCTTGCGCTCATGACACTGAGGACAGAAAATGAGAATGTATTTTTGGTATTCGATTAGTCTTTGTCTTCCATGAGGTAAGCATTAAGCTTTTAAGCCTCATGCATGACGATTGCGTGGAGAGACGACGCGGAACTTATCCGCACTGCATTTCCTGAGCTTCTCACAACCTCCGCAGTCCAAACCAACGACTCACGAACCGACAATGTCAAACAAGAAAATCGAACAATGGGAAGTGGAACGATACTGGGAGATTTTCGCCTCTCTCGCCAACGGTTCCACACACCTAGACGGCGCACAGGCGGCTTCGGTGCTGAAGAATAGTCAACTCCGAGATGATCAGCTGGAACGGGTGTGGGATCTGGCGGATGTGGACAGCGATGGGAAATTGGACTTTGAGGAGTTTTGCGTTGCTATGAGGGTGATTTTTGATTTGGTTAATGGGGAATACACTGATGTCCCCTCCTCGCTTCCGGCGTGGCTGGTGCCGTCATCGAAAGCGCATCTTATTACCGCCGCTTCTGCCCTTCGCGATCCTTCCTCCCAGTCTTTCCCCTCGCCGCCGATATCTCCGAATAATGAGGATGGCCTTAAAGATGATTTCGATTGGTACATGTCCCCCTCCAACACGGCGAAGTATGAGGCTATATACAATGCCAATACGACTCGTTCTGGGACTTTGTCTTTCGACGCCCTCGAACCGTTATACTCGTCCCTCGATGTCCCCGATACGGATTTAAGATCTGCATGGAATCTGGTGAACCCGAATGCGGATGCGGAAATTGGGAAACAAGCGGCTTTGGCTTTCTTGCATGTGTTGAATTTGAGGCATGAAGGGTACCGTGTGCCGAGGAGTGTGCCGCCGTCTTTAAGATCGACGTTCGAACAGGGGAAGATTGATTATAGGGTCGATCGCGTGCGGTCTCCCGCTGAGAGGTGGAAATCTTCGTCTTCTTATTCAGCGAGAGATGGCGATGATACGGCTACGGCGAGGAAGTCGAAGTTTGGAGATACATATCTCTCCCGCCTCGGCGTCTCCTCCACCTCTTCCATCAAGGGAACGGATTTCTCCACGGTGCATCAAACCCGCGATTGGAAAGAAGCTCGCTTAAAACGCCAACTCGTTGACTTGGAAGATCGGATTTCTAAGATTGAAAATTCGGCGAAAGGAAGAGAAGCGAGGAGGAGGGAGGGGAGGGGGAGTAAACCTGCGCTGGTGAAGAGGGAGTTGGAGGCTATGATGGAGTTTAAGAGGAGGGAGATTAGGAATTTGGAGGTGGGGGATGGGGGTGATGGGGGGAGAGGAGGGG
>KE546979.1:1240896-1471440 GCA_000442125.1 Opeltia flavorubescens
GGGGAGTTGAAGGGGTTGAGGGAGATGGTGGGGGGGTTGGAGGAGCATTGGAGGGGGAGGGAGGGGGTGTTGGAGGGGTTGAGGAGGGAGATTGATGAGGTTAGGAGGGGGGGATAGGGGTTGTTTTGGTGGGCAGGAATGGGGGTTAGGTGGAAAGGGCGTGTGGGAGAAAAGCGGGAAAGAAGGCGGAGGACTGAGATGGGGATAAGGTGCAAGGGAATGGATGGGTATTGTAAATAGATATCTCTAAGTTAACAGGAGTTTTATCCAGGAATTCCTCACGGTCTTTGAAGAAGTCTCCGATGGTTCCCTTCTTCCTGGCCGCCTAAGCTTCTCACACCATTCTCCGAGATATCGACTTCGCGCATCTGCACACCCTTACTGACATTCTCTTAACCTCCCCCGTCATGGTAAGTTGCTCATCCCCTTTACGGCCGCTCATTTCTAAGCTCAAACCATATATAACGCAAGGACCCTGCAAAATAAAAGGGATGAGCTAAAGGCCGCCGCCACGGAGTATCACCGGCAAAACTTCCTGCCACGCTAAACCACTCATAGACATCTTTCGAGCTTGAAGTATAAAGGCTTGTGATGGTAGGGTAAACCTTACCAACAAATTCTTAAATATTACGGTCTTAGACTTGCAAGTTGAGGGTTTTACTTGGTTGGAGCAGGTGAGTATTCTTTGGTGTATAAGCACGCCACGCACGATTAATTACTTTTCTCTTCTCATAAGACATTCTGCGAGGACAGGATTCCTATAGTATCTAGTCATTTGATGACACGCATATACATTTCACTAGGACAAATAAAGCAATGGAGAACGACGCCGTATATAGCCAACAATATATCCATACGACCTCAAAACCCCCGACAAAACGCCTAACTAACTCATGGAACTCAAAATATCCTTATCCGCCTTCCTAGTCTCCACAGTCTTGAAATTCGCACCTTTATCCTCCTCGCCTTTTTCGGCTCGGGTATAGGCTTCTTCGCTCCTGTCTGTGAGGGTTTCGAGGTCTTTTTTGCTGAGGATTTGTTTTCTCTTCTTCTTTCCCTTTCTACCATGCCCACTATCCCCCGCCTCCAACCCTTGATCGTCATCATCACTCCATCCCTCCCCCTCTAGAATCTCCTGCATCTCTCTATCCACACCCTCCTTCCCAGCACCAAATCTCTCCGCACCCCTCTTGCTGAAACTGCGGAACTTCTCCTTCTGAATGACGATTTTTTCTAACCTCCTCTTCCCATCCGCTTTCTCCAGCATGACTTGTTCCACAGTGCCCTTCGTCGCAAGCCTATACACAATCACCGGCCTCTTCTGCCCGATCCGATGCGCGCGGTCTTGAGCTTGGAGATCTTGCTGAGGGTTCCAGTCGCTGTCGAAGAGGATGACTGTATCCGCTGCTGTCAAATTGATTCCTAGCCCGCCAGCGCGTGTGCTGAGGAGAAATAATTTGTAGTCCGAGCGGGTGTTGAACATTTCAATCTCCTGCTCCCGATCTTCGGATTTTACGGCGCCGTCGATACGGCATACATTCCATCCCTTGAGCACGGTGGCGTATTCTTCTAGAAAGTCCAGTTGGCGACTGAATTGGCTGAAAAGGATTACTTTGTGGCCCTTTGAGAAGAGGTAGGGGAGGAGTTGGTCCAAAATGAGCATTTTCCCAGACGCGGAAATGAGAGTGGAATCTGGGTCCTGGGAGGGGGAGAAGGGGTAGTGGAAGTGGTGAGGTGTGTTGCAGGCGAGGCGGAGTTGCATTAGGGGGTTTTGGAGGGCTTTTCGGGAGACTTCGCGGCGGGCGGTGAGGAGTGTTTTTTCTTTGCTTTCCTCAGGGTCAGATTCGGCGTCTGAAGATGAGGGGGAAGCAGCGTCAGAGGAGGGGGTGGAGGAAGATGAATCGATGTGTTTAAAGAATTCCGCGTCGCTGATTTCGGCGTAGGTTTTCCTTTTCGCTCGTGTGCGGTTGTTGCGGATACTGCTTGCGGGGGTGGAGTCGCGGGAGGATTTTGTGGATTTGTTGGGGGTGAGATTGTCGACACCATTGGCTTTTCGCTTTTTGCCTGCGGGTTTTGAGTCGAGGGTCACGCCGCTGATGCGTTCGATGGCTTTTTCTTCAAGGTAGGAGCGGATGTTGCCGTCTTTGATGTTGCGGTATATCTCTTTCTGGAGAGGGGTTAGGGGAGCGTAGATGATGTATTCCCGTTTCTTGGGTAGGAGGGTTTCGACGTCGGTTTTGACGCGGCGGAGGAGGAAGGGTTTGAGGATGGCGTGCAGGGAGTTGATTGTTTCTTTCTTCTTCTCTTGGGTGAGAATCTTCTCGCTGCCGTCGTTGTTTTGGACGTCTGAGAAGTCGAATATTTCTTCGAATTGTTCTAGGTCAGAAAACGCTTCTGGGAGGAGGAAGTTGAGGAGTGACCATAGTTCGGAGAGATTGTTTTGAAGTGGAGTGCCTGTAAGGATCATCCGACTTTCGGCGGGATACTGTTTCAGCTCCTTGACAAGCTTGCAATTGAAGTTCTTGAGCCTGTGGCCTTCATCTACTACGATGAACTTCCACTGATAGTTGGCGAGGTACTTCTTGTCTCTCATACAGATCTCATACGAAGTACAGACAACGGGAAACCTATCATTCTTTGAGTCGCCCTTTAGCTGCTGTCTTCTGATCTGTGCTCGTGTTTGTGGATTGCCGTGGTACATTACGACCGGTATTTTTGGTGCCCATCTCTTGAATTCATTCACCCAGTTCGTGACGGTGCTGAGTGGTCCTAGGATTAGGAATGGCCCATTGGTGCCGTGTTCTCGGAGAAATGCAAGGAAGGAGATCAGCTGCACTGTTTTGCCGAGGCCCATTTCATCTGCTAGGATCCCATTGAGACCGATTTGGTAGAGACAGGTAAGCCAGGTCAAGCCTTCTAGCTGGTAGTCGCGCATTGTGCCGCCTGAGATAAGTTTGGGTTGGGGGGTAGTCTCTGCCGTTCGTGCAGCCAATGCTTGCTTCAATTGTTCCATGACTGTCGATGAGAAACCCTGTTTGCTGATAAGCATCTGACTGAATATGAACTCTGGACATTCCAATTACTTTGCTCTGGCTCATGAACCAATCCAGCCGGTCAAAGTTCTTTTGATCCGTGGCTGTATCCCATCGAGCCTTCATTGAGCCCTTCTTCTGCCTTCTTTGGCTCTCGTTTGCGAGTCTCTCCTCTTCTTTGCGCATGGCAGCTTCAGCCTTTGGGTCATAATCCGCGTCTTCTTTCTCATTATCTGAATGCGGCAATGAGGGTGGAGACGAAGCCGGACTCGATAAGGGTGGCGAATCCCCATCTTGGGACCCGGAGCGCGTCCCTGGAGTCATGGGAGTGGAACTCATGATGGGAAAAAGTCAAGACAAGCCAAAATATCGAGTTGGCGATGCGGCAACGCGTTGGACTCGGTGTTCTTGGGCTGGTCGGTGGATTTAGGGAGGACTGCAGCCAGGTGGTGTTAGCAGAGGAACGAAAGTACGCGAGCTGAAAAGAAAGCGATGACGACACGCGTAGATCTCAAGATCGGCGAGCGACACTTGATCGAGATCCGATCGGCACACCGCTCGCTAGCCGTTGTCCGTTCCTAGATCGCTAACGACACGTGCATCAATGGGCATTGTACTTACCAGGATCCTTCAAAAACATGGCATTCTCAGCCACCAACCTCTCGAACACAGCCATCCTGTGATCACGTTTCTCTTCGCCTGTACCCTTCATTTCATCTTCTTCGCTCAATGGCTTCGTCCACGGTCTCAATGGTTTCTTCCAGTGTGGAGTTCGACATGTCGAGTTCAAGCCCTCCTTATCGAACGCAACAGCCAAACACATCGCAGTGACCTCTGCGTGCGTTCGTCCCTTGGCAGATGGAGATATCGACTGCAATAATTTGAATAAAGGTGAATTTGTATCTATTTTCTTCTTGGGTTTTCTCTTTTGAGTCGGTATTACGCGGCTGCCTTTTGTAATTACCCCTCGATATGGTTTCCTTGAACATGGCTTTGCTTTGCGGGTTACGATGGCAGGGCTTTCAGGGTTTCGTGAAGTCGATACATCGGAACGACGTGGTCGGCGCCAGGGAGGCGGTGGCATCGTCAATGCAATGGATGGGGTAATCAGGTTGCTTGACATGATGGCTTGGTTCTACTGTCTAGAACGATGATGAGAGTGGTAAAAACAAAGGCAAGTCACTGTCGAGTCACGCAGAATAGCGATATTCAGTTGTCTATTGCAAGAAAGATAATCATTGAAAAGAGAACGGACATCTCATTATATACCTGCATATTACAATCTAGTACGATAGAGAAACGTGGATCAATAGATCCAAGTCAACGAACTTGACTACTATCGGTCATTTCCATTGTGCTTGGCGGATGGTCACGTCGCTGTCTGATTCATTCTCTCTCTAATTTGCTCAAATGCATTTGAGTCATTTACCCCGTGTACAGTGTATTGGGAAATACGCATCAATATCCAAACGGGACCATTTCCTTAAGAGAGCTTCAATGATAATAAGAAGCAACGCGAGAGCAGAGTCTTGCATCAAATCTTCAAAGCCCAATCAAGCTTGTTTCGTAATGCAGCCGATCAAACCTAGAAGCAATGCAATATAATTGATAAGCTTCGGGGGCTTTAGATGTGGAACGTATTGGATATGGAAAGAAGATGAAATGTGAGAAGTGAAATTCATAAAGTCGTTGTCATCTATTTCCCTACGTGAGTATGCGGCCAGCGCGTCTAATTCATGACAAAAAGATTGTCGGAGCATCGCTGCTGAGCAACAAAAAAGCAAAAGTCTATCCAATTGGGTAAAAGCGTCGCTGACTGAAACAGAATGATGATCGCTGAAAAAACAAAACAATCCAACCCGTCATGGTATGAAGGGATGTTATGGTTTGACTGGCAGAGTGGTGCATTTTGAGACCCGCTCAATCTCTGGAGTCATAGTCAGGATTTGTCCTGCTTGAGGGAAATTTTCTCGAAGACGTCGGTTAATGTCCTTACCGAGACGCCGGCCGACCGGCGAAAAAGGCGGAGGCGTGGCCAGGAGATGGGCCTCGATGTCTTTGGTGGCTTTGTGTCATCGTCGGACCCTATTGGCTTAGATTTAATGTCGTACTGATGGAGTTCTGGTTTGATGTGATGGCGGGTAGTTGTGTGAGCCTCATTTGTAGGCACGTCTCTGCACCCTTGCGCGTCTTTCAGCATGCGGGCCTTCTTCGAGGTTGTGTAAGTTGAATGGTGTTTACGCTTCCGGCATTTGTCACGTCGATGATGTCTTCCATCAGGTGGAGCCATGACCGACTCATTCATCATGATATCTTGCATATCACTGGTGTCTTTGTCTTGACTAGGCTGCAAGTCATTGACTAAAGTTGTTTCTGATCGTTTCTCGGGCATCGCAGATTCGTAGACGACCTCTGGTTCAGCTTCAACAAGTGTCACGGCCCCTGGACTGACGTTGTCATCGGCGGCATCGGCTGTGGGTAGGACCTCATCAAAAATAGTATGCTTTCGAGGGCCTGTGATTCCCAGTATGGTCTGTAACGTGTCGATATCCTCTTCCAAGTCGCGAATTTGCTGTTTCGCCTTATCACGCTTGACAATCAACCATGAAAGCGCTTCTTCAGCCTGCCGCTTAAGCTCTTGCTCTTGTATAGCATCCGGGGAGCCATTGAGGAAATCTTCCAGGCCTTCTGATGCGAAAGGTGTCGCCCAATCTTCTGTAGTCATCTGGGAAAATGCTGGTAGCTCGCTAKCTGTGAGCGATGTAGCTTGCGGACCCTCATTGAGGATGGAATGAGACTTGCGTTCCTGAATCCAATCAGCATATAGTGCGCTGAGAGAAGGGGTGGTATTACTCACCTGAAAGGGAAAATTGCAAGATTGAGCCAAGGTTATGACGTCGTAGAAGGTCATCTCATTGCTGTTAATCTCATCAGCATCAAAATAACTCCGCATAACACTCGTCAACATACTTTAACGGAGAAGGGTGGTTCGTAGATATTGTGGATAAGTGCATGGTCGGCATAGTAGTCATTTCCTTCCGATGTTCTGTGTCAAACATGTTCATGTCGATACCTTTGCCAATGAATTCAAGATATGAGGCGAGCGTATCAATGCTGCAGTTCAGTCTCGGCATTGGATGTCCCTTTGATCATCAGCCTTGAGAACTCAAACGCGAAGAGTAGACTGTTACCTTCTTGGACCATATGGTAAAAGCACTGTCATACATCTCCAATGAATGACGGAGCTGGGCGAGCGATGTTGCCACAGCAGCTTTGTGTTTGGAGTAGTCCGTCTTGGCCCTTGGCCCATTAACCCATAACCTTAGGTGCTCAAATGCACCTTCCCACAAGGTTGTGACTTTGTGACCTAGTTGATGGAGGACCATGCACACCAAGCCTGGGATGGGTTCCTTATCGTCAGTGGCGCATTTGACAGTGTTCACCTCCGGATGAGATAAGATGTGAAAAAGAGTACACAGGCGACGGCAGCTAGTCTGTTGATGTTTCATATGAGCCCCATTGCTAGAGATATAGGGCGACTGACCTGTAAGTTCTCCCTATGGGTTCCTTCGTCTGTACGCTTTGAGTTGCGTGGCTGCTGCTTCGGACGCGTATCTCCATCAAGTAATTCATCTAGATGGGGGATGATTGGTGATGAAATACTATCACGGTCGACGGCTTGAATGTCTAGATAACAGCTATTGATGTGTTTCGGAGGGTCAACTTGGTACGGTATCGTGAAAGTTGACCAAGCCAATGTAAGGAGGCATATGGACGGCTTTGGATCCGATGTTGATATCGTTGAGAGTGGATGAGCGTACATGTGAGCCTTGATAGCCTGATCGAATGACGCTAGAAGTTGTTAGCTTGCCCTCATCGATTCATAGAACCAGTATTACCGACTGTGATCAAATAGGCCGAGAGTCCGGATAGGTTGGCGGCAGTATATATTTTTGGATGTACAGAATGCACACGACGTTTCATTAAGTTGGCACTAGATGGTTGTTAGATGTTTTGGTACGCATGACAGCAGTAGGATTGAATCAGTACCTTCTTATTGGTCTTGTTATAGCATGACATGCAAGTTCTCTTTAGTTTATCCTTGGCCTTATCCTCTGCGGTAGGGTTGTGGTAGTAACGGAAGATATATTGGGAGGAGCCCCGAGTAGTACATGCTACCTCGTTGGCGTCAAGTTCGGTTGTATGATTTGATTGATTGACGGGAGTGATGCTTTTCGAGGACAGTGGTGGTGTTATCAGCGGTGGAGGGCCCTAAGCAGAGGTAAGCGGATGGCTTAGGTGAAAAGAGCGGACCGTGCGGTGACAATACCAACGGTGGACTTCCCCATGTTGCGACTGACAAAGGAAAAGCCCGTCTGGTAGTCTGAGGGGCAACAATGCTCCTCCAGTCTGACTGAGCCGGCTGCCATATAGTTGGCTGCTCTTGTAAACCTTGATCTTGTTGAAGGCCAATATCATCGTTGTATGCAGGCTGAGTGAGCAAAGAGCAATCGGAGCATTGGAGACACTGTGTAGATTTTTTAAAGGAGGCACAATGATGATTGATACAAATGCGATTCATGATGTATGGGTGAATGAGAGCAAGAGCTCGCCAGCGAGATCATCTTTCGAGCACCCAGAATGTTAAAGTATGAGCTCTCTGTAAAAATGCTTTGGGACTGATGGGTGTAAGGTGAGATTTTCGAAACGCTAAAACCAAAGGACGTGAAGACTTGTATTTCAAGGAGCGGAAGAGTAAACGGATGAGATGAAAATATTCCAAGAGCGAGGGTATGAAGATTTGAGGGACCGCGTGGAAAAAAAAGTCCAGCGCTCCCCGCGGTGACCGCCTTTGGTGACACAAAGGTGGTTGTTTTCTCCAGCGCAACGCTCATATGACCGCCGCTGATCTCAGTCGAACGCGGACTAGTGTGATTGCCTTGTTTTGAGTCGTCCTGGATGGAACCCCAGCATCCTACGAACATCCTAGGCCTGTCTTTGTAGCCCTACCGCGGGCTCTCGAGGAAAGTGTCTTGAAAAGGTTTAGTGAATAAGTAAGCAAGTACGATGCAGGAAGGAAAGCGTGTCGACGGAAGTGCCCTGACGATCTCGGGCATTCTAGAGTGGTGTTTGCACCGGTACAGTCGATCATCCGCACGCCAGGGTTTGCATGTACCTACAGTAGCGTGGAACTCCACTTCTGAGTTTTAAGATAGACGTGGCTGTTCTCTGCTGCTGCTAACTCCTTTCAGCCCATTCCTAAGGAATGATTCTGTACTGAGCCAATTTTCCATCAGCTCCCCAGATTCGATTAGACCTGCGACAAACAATGGGATATATAAAGCTATTGTGTCCAGCTTGGACATTGGCAAAAATAAATCAACCAGGTGCTTTAACATTAGCCAAAGCTTTTTCCAAGATCTCGACACACCGCAAAAAGTCGCTTTAAGTTGCCTAATTATGTCACCTGTTTCGACTTGCGGCTCATGCCCAAAAGGGCATTGCAAAACGCCAGCTCAGCAAAGACCAGCCTTCACCCAGAACGCCAACCTTTCAGCTGGCAACAGCAGGGAGTATTGCAGTATCGAAAAGTATCAAGCGGAAGCAGATCGATACAACGCATTCGTTGTAGGACAATCAACGTCCTTGCACAAGTCTCCA
Source organism: Opeltia flavorubescens (assembly GCA_000442125.1). Classification (NCBI taxonomy): domain Eukaryota; kingdom Fungi; phylum Ascomycota; class Lecanoromycetes; order Teloschistales; family Teloschistaceae; genus Opeltia; species Opeltia flavorubescens. The sequence goes on from KE546979.1 coordinate 1,249,590, forward strand.
TCAGAAACGAACCGAGAATTACAAAAATGGGAAGAAGACTGGCAAAAAGGTCAAGACAGCCACAGGGAAGATTGTAAGCCGATCATTTGAATTCATTCGTCCTAATTGACTGATGAGACTCAGCACATTCGAACCAGTGAGAGGACTGATTGGTTATTGCAAGACAGGCAATGAGTGCAGATAGGGGCAAATCGAATATGCACAATTGGTCAGATGACGCATAAGAAAGAATCATCAAAGATTAAAGAGAAGCTGCAAACCAAATGCAACATAATTCTATGTACAATAGAGTGGCGAACTTAGACTTCAGCAGCAATTGATGCAATATCACTATTTTGGTCTCATTTTTGGTTCGAAGGATTCTTGCCATGGACCATTTTCGGGTAGATGCATTACGCTAGTGATGAGGGAGGGTGGCCTTTACATACGATACGTTATTTGAAGGGAAGCCACTCGTAATTCTCCCTACGCCCGATGTCTGCAGCAGCAATTGATTGGATATCGTCTTCACTGTGGAGCTTCCCTGATTTCTCGGCGGGCCAATACTATTCTTGCAATCGCGAGGGCAATCTTGAAACGTCCGTCAAACGTGGAACATTGAAAGGCCAAAGCGTCTCATGTAACTGCGCCATGCATAATGGCTCGCCGTTGGTATTGAAACAGCCTGTTTTCGGTGACGGACGGGACATTGCTGCTAGTTGCCACTTGCCACCACAAACCGCGAAAGACCGAGTGATCGATGATCGCAATTTGAGTGTCATCAGTAATGATCCAATTCGAAATCGATCGATTCCTCTCCAAGATCATGAGGAGGCTAGCGGTATGGGGGTGTAATGCGTACTGCCACCATTGGGCAATGGTTCACGTGGGCAAATAGCAGAGCTGACAAGGTGACTCGGAAACAGTTATGACGTAGGTAACGACATGGATCAACATGCTGCCTCTGTATCCATACAATTCAGACATCCCCTTTTCACCGCCTCTCTGTAATAGCTTTTGGCTCGTTTGGTTTTGAGATTGTCCGAAGGGTCCATAACGTGTCGATGATTTTCCAACGGTCCGGGGGATCAGGGCACTATTCCGTAAATCAACAAGTGTCTTGGCGTCTGCCGCCAGGATAACGTCCGTCTGATTCCTTCTCCAATCCGACCCTTCTGTGTAGCAGCAACGACGTGGACAAGTACGAAGTTACCTCACGATCCTTGAGCGATTCTTCCGTGTCCCATGCTTCAAAATTTGCTATCACCTCGAGCTTTTTCCATTCCTTGCCGTTGATATCCACACCCTCAAATCCAGACTGGTTGAATGAATCCCAGACGCTGGACGTTCCTCCGGTGACTCTGTGCCTCCACCAACAGCCGACGTTCCTATTGTCCAGAGATCGCGAAGTTTTCCTTTTCCGTAAGGTCAAACCATCCCTGGAGCGAAGAAACCTGGTGCTAACTTATCTTAGGATCTGTCATTGATAGCCCGCCATCTTACCCTCCCTCACCTCCCACTCCCTGTTGCACGGATATACGACGAGAGAGCTAGAAATATGATATTAGAATCCTTGCAGGCCATGACTATCGGAATGGAGCCACGTTCTGTTGGCTGAGGGGCGGGGAAATACCCCGAATCCGACTGCTTTGGCTCCAATATGAATGGATCCAATCGCTGTTGATCTCCATTGTTGTTGACATCCTGGAGGCCTACATTGGACAACGTTGCAGGATTCTGGCTACATTTGGTTGGTGAGAAATAATTACAACATTGAGCAAATCGAATAGAACAATGGTGTGGAACACAGTGTTTGTTCATGCAGGCATATGTGCAGGCAAGAGCTATGGTGTATGGACGGATTAATACAATGTCTTTCCCCCAAGGCCATCTTGTAGGAGTGGGAGAGCTGAGACGCCTTGGCTCCAAAAAAAATCGAGGCAACAAGGACCAGGCAGGTACTCGATGTACCAAAGCGAAGGTAAGCTAACTCGGTCCATGCGGAGAGGTATAATGGATCATGGATTAATGCAAACACCACCCGGAAATTTACCGACTGGTTGAGGAGAAGGAAGGAGCGCGACGGTGGCTGTTGACCATGCGACATGGCTTTGTGTACCTTGCCAATGCCCTGTCAAGCAATGAGTGGCAGCTAATTCCCTCGGACTGGAATAGTGCATTTGCTTTGTTTTCATCAGCAGGAAGAATGTGGTCGAGGCTCGTGCGTGGAAAGCTCAAGTCAGGAACCGCGTACTACGTGGGAAGCTTCCCCGATCGGGGATCAGGAATGAAAATTAAGACGAGTTACTTTGCGGAGAGACAAAAATTCGGAACATTGACAAGATGCCGGAATGTCAAGGGTGAGGATCCGTATCTTCATCAACGATCGCGATCCATGTGGAGGATCCACGACTTCTCAACCCTTTTGAGTATCATCCTAACGTTCCCCAAGGAACCCTTCCATGCTGAACAGAGTTTCTTGCGTGCTCAAGGGCAGCTCGGCTTCATGAAGTATATAAAGGCTTTTTCTTCAGTTTTGAGTCTGACCATCGAACGCAACCTGGTCAACTACTTGAAAAACTTCCCACTGTATTGGACAACCATATTTCAAAGCCCTCGTTGATATCTACATGAACATGCCGACGGTCTCGACTTGCAAGTCATGCCTAAATGGGCATTGCAAGACTCACAGTCATCCGCGACCAACTGTAGCCCAAGCCAATGGTCATTCCGAGGGTAAACCCACCGTGCAGCAACCAAGCAGCATTGAACGATACCAAGCGGAGGATGATAGCCGTAAAGCATTTCTTGCCGGGCAGCCCACATCCTCTCATCGATCGCCATTGGATGTGAGCAAAGATCTGGAACAGTGGGAAGAGCGGTGGATGGAGACAGGGGCGGACAAAGGTTGGGCTGTAACCATAGCATAGGTCCACCTACACCGACTGACATATCTTAGCTCAAACAAAGCAATGAATACATCAAAGATGACACCCTGTAACGCCCACCAACATGCCCCGTACCGATTGGGCAATGGAGGAGGAATAAAGAAGGCGGAGCGACTGGCCACAGGTTGTTTAGCGCGACTTTACAAAAATAGACCATTATTCAGGAGAGATGAAAGCAGCCATGATGTTGTACTGGGATTTGGATGCTTCCAGAAAGGGATCACCGTCTTCTTCGTTAATTCTAGCGGAAGGATCTGTGGTTGGTGCATTGCGCTCGTGCTTCAAAAAGCATGGCTGCCCTGGTCGATAGTAAGCACTAATCCGTCTTTGTCATTTTGTGGACACTTAGACGACTGCTTAAATTAATGTAATCTCGATCTCATCGATCAGGCTTGAGGCTCAAGTGGAAACAGACCTCCACTCCCAGAGTAACGGCTTAGCCCTCAAAACCCAATGAGGGCTGTCCAATGAAATCGAGGGATCGGCGTTTATGCACTGTGACTCGGAGGTAAATTAAACGATCTTCCCGTCTCCTTATCCATGGGGCCGGTGGAAGTGATCCAGGAAGACCGCCATGTCCCATTCCAAATACGTCCATGGCCGTTCGCGCACGATTGCTATCGCAGAACGTACGTATATCACAACCCGTTGTATGTCTGTATCACCCTCTTCAAGCTGAGAGAGATCCTAAGTGTGCTCGTCATCTTGTCCAGTCAGTTGTATGTAAAGCAGGATCTGCCAACAAGGATGTGCGGGAACTACATCTTGACGAAGGAAGATTAAGGCACGAGGTACATGCAGAGAGGTTTTAGCCTTAAAGCATATAACGACCTCGGATTCATGGTCATTGTGTTGCTGAAGAATTTTGGGACCCTCATGGTTGCTATACTATCACCCAGTGGGGTAGTACATGCACAAGGATGTTGTGAGAAAGCTGCTGAAGACCAGAGAGCGAAGAGAGTCCTTGTCCGTACCCAAATTGTGGAGTAGGACACCCAAATTTCTGGAACCCTTATCGGCGATCCTCAAGCGTCCTTTGCAGGGGTGTTGCTGTCGGAATGACACTATTTGGAATGAGTGGTCGGTATCTTGACTATCAAAACGGTGCCACCAGAAAACTCCAAGCGAGGTACAAGGATGCTTGGCCTGGATACATGGTATGCTATCATGAGGATTCCGGCACGGATCAGGTAGAAACTTTCTCCTAATCGTGAGGCGCTTGAGTTTCCCACAGAATCATCTGCATCGAGCATGGAATGATGAAAGAGCTCGGGGAACCAGCTGACCGAGCCAAATATTTCCTTCTTTAGATGCAGCTACAGAAACACCCTGGCGCACCGGCAGCCGGAAGGATCATACCCTGGTCCGGAGCGGTGTACCGAAAGCCGCACCACGTCAGCACTCTCATCTCCGTGCATGTTCTGGTAACAGGGCCCTTTTGAGCCGCAAGTTGTTTTGGTACCTTCCGCCACCGCTGTAGCCAGAGGATATCTGCACAAAATAGGCCACAGTAAGTTCTGGACAGGGCATTCGAATGAGCGGCCCTTGCTCCGTGATCCCCTTCCCTCCCCCGAAATCTAGACGTTGTCCAAGCCCCGGGGACCCTTGGGAGGTCCCTACCTCGAGGATTGGAAATAGACTGTCCTTGGGTCCAAATCTCGTACCTAATTCTCAGCCTACCATGACGCGTGGCGACAACCGCGCCAAGGACTCCTCTGTTGATGAGCCTCATCTTCCCGGTTTCTTTTTGTGTCTGTATGATTTTCTTGCCAATTGATTCTTCTCGACTAGCAGGACCGAAATCAGCTGATACTCGACCCAAATTCAGGCCCTCCGTGCCCGTATGTTGGTGTAAAGTGTCTACCAGACACCGGACCAACAGTTCCGACACGCTGTTGATCTCTCGAATGACTCTATATTTCCATCGACCATCATTCTCATTTCACGGACATACCTTGGCAATCCATCATCCACCTAATATACCAAAACAGGACAAACACGAGTTCCAGAAGCCAGTCCCTTCATCGTTAATGTCTCAAAGGAGCTGTCTTGGAGGTTTTCGACTTTCTCTCTTCTTACCCTTTAGCCAACGACGAAAATAACAAATACATCTCCAATTTTCCTCCCATCTCTCCTTCTCCTCACACCCACCATTCCCAGAGTCGACTTATAAAATCTCCACCCACTCCCAACCAAAACCACACAGTGTACGCCATCCAGAACCGCGACACCACAGCACCATTCTGCCTACAATGCACCTCTCCTCCACCGACGTTGAAGCGGTCCCAATTGCCGCCCTCTGCACCCCCTTGACCGCTGCACTGGCTGCGATAGAGAAATCACCGCCACAACCCCCAGCGGAGGAGCGTTCGTATACGACGATTCGGCCAATCAATCCCCGTTGTTCTCACTGTACCCCACATTCCAAGGAAACCAGTCGATATACAGAAGTAAGAGGATATTGGGAAACAAGACCCAGAGTGAGGGCAGAGGATGTCTCATCTAGGCAAAGCGTTGAGTATCCCTTTCGATCAATCCTACGCATATCCAATTTCATCCCCTTTGTTCCTAAATACAGCAAAGTTGACTGCTGCAGAGAGAGCTGAAGAAAGCGAGACTAACTGGGAGAGACCGCATCTCTCCCTCCCTTCACACTCATACCGAGGACCACTTGCGAAGGTAAAAGCTGTTGAGTTGCATCCACCTCTTCTCTTCAAGAGCCATCGCTCGATGACTTGTAGATGAGAGAACTAAAATGCGGCCGTTGATAGCACGCACATGCCAAAGACCTGGCGGAGGGATTGGAATTCTGAAAGCTCGCGAGCAATTCAACTTATGTTCTGGACCATTGTACGTTTGTGTCAGGTTCCAACGAGATGCGGGCATAAGTATCGTCCCGAGTCAAGAAGTGTGGCTATCGTTATCGTGACATCGACCTATATGTACTCCTCCGACACTTCTCAAATCCTGCTTTCAAGCGTCGCCACTATGTATCATCCCATCTCAACTCCCAATCCTCAAAACCCCCTTCTTCAAATCCCCCATCAACTTCCGAAAAACATCCCCAACCATATCCTCACCCCTCCCCGGCGCGAACCCAACACTAAAATCCACCTCCTTCTCCGCAAACGTCCCCACAATCCTTGCGTTCAAATGACTCCCCTGTTTACACAAACCCCTAAGATCTCCCGAGATTTCCACCATCCTTAGGTTCAAGATATTGACCGTATGCTCCGCAAGCCAATTCCCCGCATCGAGAACCCCATCCGCTCTTTCTTGCGCGAAATCAACAGCCGCTTTCGCGACGTTGACGTCTGCCACATTCGCATGTGCGATATTGAGAGCGGTTTGAGCGGCATCAAAAGCGATTTTTCCCGCACAACTTGCAAGTTCATCAACGGCGCTCTGTAAATCCTGTAGAACGCTCGCTTCAGCGGCTTGGAAAGCAGCAAGAGCACCCTGCGCGATATTCCTATTCTGCAATTCCATACCCGCGGTCCGTACGGCGTTCAATGCCGCACTCGCTCCTGCAAGTAGAGCATTCTGTGTATTTATAGTTTGCGTAAGTGTAGCATTAGCTGCAAACGTGGCTGCATCTGTTGCTCTTCGAGCGGCCTCGAGATCCGCTTCGTAGAAATTTATGGATGCTTGGGCTGCACTGTAGCCTGGACCGCTGACGATAGCGTTTGCTGCATTGAGGGTCTGGGAGGCGGCTGCGAGGCCGGCTTTTACGCCGCCTAGTCGAATCCCCGCGGCAGTGACGGCGGCTGCTTTGGGGATTTTTTTCGTACCAGGAGCAATTGTTGAGGTCGTTGACGGCGTTGTTGTAGTCTCCTTGCGCGGAGTCGACGGCACCTGCGGAATTTCACAGCATCAGTATCGATACTACCCCTGGAATTTTACGCTGGGGCCCTTGACAATCTTACTCTGATAGCTAAATTCACCTACTTTCTGAGCGTTTTGCACATCGTTGACCGCGTTATTTTCCCTAAAGCTGTACTGCATGCCATTTCTTAGCGTTTGTCCATTTTTCACAGATGATTATTGATGTTGGTTGCGTTCTCCATCTCAGCCTTAGATCTTAGGCATATCTCACCTTCACCAGCTTTCTCGAGCTCCCCACTGTTGCCGCCGCGATTAATTACACTCCACAACGCCAGCATCGGCTGCGGTAGAATGATTCCTCCCGAGGTCTCTGACGGCGGCATAGAAGTGTACGATCAATTGGCCAGATGCAGCTCAGCATCTCTCTCGCCGCTAGTAAAATGAATTAATCTTCCAGTTTGTACAAATCCGAACAAAGCAAATGTCCAAAACCCCCAAAAAGCCGTAGAAAAGAGGATATGAAAATGGACATGAGAGATTTGATTCGTTAATAATGCTGTGTGGCATGATTAATCAGCGATAGTTGATGAGTTGGATCGCACATGATAGCTTGCTTCTGTTGTCCAGTAGCATTCTGGTCTTAAGCTAGGAAATGAAGGATTTACGTTAGCGAATGAAGGCTGAAGGTGAAAATTTGGAGACGGTGCTTGGTAGACTCTTTGGCGAAGATGTGTGAGAGAGCTTGGGGATGGGAAGGATAGGGGTAGACAAGTGAAAGGCATATGATGTGCTTAGGATTGTAAGAGTGTATGAGGTGGGGATGGAGCGGTAATAGTAGAGCGCGCTTTGTGAAGGAAAGGGGAAAGGAAGGGGAGGGGAATGAGGGAAATACACGGAGGATTGACAGAGAAATTCGTAGAGACGAGAAAGAAGAGTCATAGAGATGCGGTCTTGCTGAGAGCATCGAACAGACTCGAGAAAAAGACGCAAATCAGAAAGACATTAGAGAAAAAAACTTCATCGAATCTTTTTGTATATACAAGATACCACCGACGCCCCTGCTCTATACGATTCGAATAAAGACATGACAAAATGTCGCCACCCAAAGGAAATCTTGTATCTTCGTAACCCTACCCCACAGTCCGAAGAAGTCTATATATACAATCATTTGTCTCCATCCTCGCCCCCTCGCGCCTCCACTCCGTTCCTTTCTTCTAAATGAAGTCGGCAATCATACCATATTCCTCGGATGAACCGACTGTTCCACCCGATGCGTAACCACAATATCATCCGGCCCTCGACTCCCCGAAGAATTATGCGGGCTATGATCCGGATCATGTGTGACAGTCGTACTCATCTTACTCTCCGAATGCGGCCCCATCTTAGGTCTTTCGCCTATTCTTCGTTCCGTCACGATGGGCCCCTTCCTATCCTTGGACGAAGCAAACTCGCCTCCTCGGGATTCTAGTTCGACAATGCTACCCATTCCCGACCGACTTCCCGATCCATATGCTCTGAGTCGCCCAAGTTTGGATGCTAGACCTCGACTTCCGTTTTCGTTGGAGGCGATGTAGCCCGTTGCGGCGTGCGTGCGGACCATGTCGCCTCCCAAGCCGAAGCTGGTGTTGAAGTCTTTGACCAAGGGTTTGAGGCACATGAGGGTGGCAGCGGCGATAGAGAATGCGAGCTCGGCTTCTTGCCAGATGACAACGATACGCGCCGTAAGACCATCATCTGAGTCGTTCAGGAGCTCGTGGATGTAATGATTGCGGACTAGAGTCAAGGCGAAGACAGGTACTCGGATGTAGAAGGCGGTAATGATGCCTAGTTTCCTTGAACTTGGCATCTGAAGGCTCCAGATGAGGTCAACGGGGACGGCGAGCATCAGAAATTCGGAGATGGAATCGAATGCAGCGATGATCTGCCATCGTAGATACTGAGAGGCGTCAATTGGCGGGCTTCAAGTGGCAAAGAATGATAGACTTACTGGATGTGGACAGTATTGTCGATGAGCCGGGAAATCCCAATAAAAAATTGAACTGACAACGCGGCATTCAACGGTAAGGACAAGCAATGATCCCAGTCCGAGGATGGCAACGGTGATTAGTACACCGAGAATCTCTTTCCTATGACGTCCTGGTTGAGCGAAACGCGACATGAAAACAATGGCTGCAATCTTTGAAGCGAAAAGAGCCACGATCCAGAGGACGAGTGCTCCATAGTTTGCCTACGGAGGTAAATATCTTGCAAGATGGAAGTACCACGTCTGATGACGGAAGGATCATACCTTATTCAGAGCAAGGAGATGTGGGCTTTTTCGAAGGAAGTCGAGTGGTCTTCCCAAACCTTGACCAATAGCAACATACACGGCCGCATATTGACCTATTGACACGACCTATTGTTCTTCACGTCAGCGTTGATTGCGCATAAATGCATTAATCGACATTTCTTCGCCTCTGTGGCAATGGAAATGATCGAGAGGTCAGTAGAAAAACTTACTGTCGCTCCAAGCGCGATCCAATCATCCAAAATGTAGAGATTCCTTCTAATATACACTCTCAGGAAGGCAATGCAGAGGGTATAGCAGAGACAGAGAGAGACGGCAACTTTCAAAGCCTCGACTCGTCTTCTCTCGAGACTGTGTACCGGAGGCATGTCGATGGCAGCTGGAACTTCGGCGTCAGACATTTTGGCAGTGAATTGTTCGATGGACCGAATTGGATGATGAGGTGCAAATCACGTCCAAAAAGAGGGCTCTTTGATCGGTCATATGGTTTGAGTTTGCACGTCCCCAGTCGCTAAGATTATGACAGCTGGTACCTTGCAGCCACGTCGGCGATGTGGTGATGGGGGTTGCAGATAACGGGAATCTCCCAAAACCCCCTCATCCCCGTCACAATTCTGTGTATGGCTGAAGCTTTACCCTGGGGAAGGCTTGGCACAGGGATCTGTAATCTTTTTCAACGCCATGGGCTCTTTTTTCTGGTTGAAGAGATGACATTCCGCCCAAAATGTATTAGCATCGAGATTTGGTTGGCCGAATTCAAGTCTGGAGCATGCCGAGAAGGAGAACAATGTGCTAGGTTCCAACTAGGAACTCGGAGGCAAGTTCCCAGATGAATCTGATAGGATCACTAAGCTTAAAGAAGGCTCAGCGGGTTATGGTGAGAACGACGGTCGCTAAGCGGCTCCACCGGCTACTAGGATCATTCCTGAATGATTCGCTTCCGATGACTGACATTTAGCTTGCGTCGCCTTAGTGATGAGCGGCCGGTAGGCACGGCTTGCGGGCACGGCAGGATTAGAATTCGGTTCGGACCATGATATGGGCGGGAGAAAGTGACCAGAGTGCTGGACTCGTGGATTGTGGATTGTCCGACGTTGAATTTGGAAACCTCGTGGCCATCTGACACCTCGTAGATCTGCAATGCATATGCAGAGCCGCGGTATCCCACCACGAAGATCTCGTTGTTGGTGGCATAAGAGGCAAAGTCATTGTGGGGAGATTCGAAGGTGGGAGGGAGGAGAACCATGTTTAGCAGCACGCCACGGCTTTCCGTGTCAATCTGCTCCGACTACCAGCACTTACCGTATTAAGGCGTAGCGTGGTCGATCTAGCACCATTACGGAAGTACTGTTTTATCCGATGGAAATTTCATTCGCCTCGATGCGCACCGGCACGATCTCCAGCAACCCAAGCTGCACATTGTCAGCACAAGAAAGAAAAGAGACCAAAACTTCCAGCTACAATGAGGACCACGCTCGCTAGTATACCTGCTATGAGAGTCTAGGCTTCGTTGGATCTAGCTTGGCCACCTCGGCATGCGTCTGATCTCGCCTCGGAGATGGCGTTCTTCGCCTGCATTGATCCTGCTCAAGCGCGAGACATCCACAGACTGGAGCCGAAATGTGGGGGCTCAGGAGAATGCGAAAGATAAGCATGGGGAAGGATTGATGTGGGTCCATGCATGCGCCATCTCCATACTATTCAGACGTTAATTTTCAATCTTACAGTCTAGGCCCAATGATTTCCACGAGGATCCACGATCATCTCCATCCATCCCACGATTCCAAGCAAACCTTCCGCGTTAAACCTGCAAGCCAAACATGCGTTCCGCGCTTCTTATGCACCATGCACCATGGTCCCTGCTCAACGATACCGACCGTTCGTTCCACCACATGGCGTGTGACAAGATGGGGAAAGCTTGTCAACCACCTCGTTAGCTGCAGTAGTCTATCTGTCGATGCTCTCGCTTGATCCTGGCCGGAGCAATCGCTCGTCTCGATMATTACCAAACTTTCCCTCCCCAAGAGCTTGAACCTACATCTTCCCCCTCAGCTTGGATTTGGGAATTGTCGGGTCGTTCATTGTTTCTTTCTTTCGTTCACAATACTCCTCTACTACGATGGAGCTTTCCGATGTCAGGATGGATCAGAAGCTTCAGACGAATGTTGATACCACCTCTGTCAATTCTCCAGATTTCACCTACGAAGATGGACTCGTCCCACAGAAAGGAAGCACCCGTAATGATGTACTGGATATGTCGCGCATGGGCAAGCGACAAGAGCTTCAGGTGCGCATTGCGATCGTAGAGAAGATCTCAATTGCGACTGACAGATTGTGCAGCGAAATTTCCGTTTCCTATCAATTGTCGGCTTCATCATGATCCTCCAGTCGTCGTGGGAGAGTACACTTCTGTAAGTTGCGTGCGACGAAAGTTAGACCGAAATCTGACTGAGAGGAATAGCGCTGCATATTATGGTTTGACCAACGGAGGCACTGGGGGCGTTATATGGGTCACTTGTGGTGTCATTCTTGGTGCTCTCTGTATGATTGCGTCCATAGGCGAAATGGCTTCAATGGCGCCTACTGCCGGAGGTCAATGTAAGTTCTACTCAGACCGCGCTGAAAAGGCATGCACAACGTCGACTAACGAACAATAGATCACTGGGTTTCGGAGTTTGCGCCGAAAAGCGTGGAAAAGCCTCTCAGCTACATCACCGGCTGGCTCGCTCTCCTCGGATGGGTCACAGGCTGTCCCTCTGCTGCTCAGCTCACCTCGACTCTCGTCCAAGGTCTGATCCTACTAAAAGACGAAAACGCTAACGTCTCCGCACTCTGGCAAACAACGCTTTTCATCATGATCTTTTTGATCGTCGCAGTCGCTTTCAACATCTTCCTCGCTGGGAAATTGCCATTGGCTGAAGGAATCTTCCTCATCATTCACATCTTTGGATACTTTGCCTTCCTTATTGTTTTGTGGACGATGAGCGATCACGCCCCTGCAAGCCAGGTCTTTGGAACGTTCACAGATGGAGGCGGGTGGGGAAATACGGGGCTTTCATGTCTCGTAGGTATAACAACGCCGTTGTGGTGCTTTTTGGGCCCCGACGCTGGTGCACACATGTCCGAAGAACTCAAGGATGCTGGTCGCGTCTTGCCCTCTGCTATGGTTTGGGCAACATTCTTCAACGGATTACTCGGTTTGACCATGATCATCACCCTTTGCTTCTGCATCGGCAATATTGACGATGTTTTGAACTCCCCCACCGGCATCCCCATCATTCAAGTCCTCTACAACTCAACGGGTTCCTTTAGCGCGACAGTCATCCTCACCACCGTCCTCATCGTTTTATCCATGGTCGGTACCATTACTGTCATCGCGGCCACTTCTCGCCAGATGTGGGCATTTGCTCGCGACAAGGGTCTTCCCTTTTCCTCATACATCGAATATGTACGTCCCTCCTCTTGACAATCTCTCGGGCCATGCTAAATATTTGATCCAGGTCCGACCAGGATGGGACATCCCCCTCAACGCCATCGTCGTCACCCTCCTCCTCTCCCTCCTCATCAGCGCCCTAAACTTCGGCTCCGACGTCGCCCTCAACGCAATCATCTCCCTCTCCAACGCCGCCCTCATATTCTCCTACATGGCCTCCATCGGCTGCATTCGCCTCAAACGCTTCCGCAACGAACCCCTCCTGCCGCGTCGTTGGTCCCTGGGGAAATACGGCGCGCTGATCAATGATGCGGCATTGGCGTTTTTGGCGATCGCGTTTGTGATGAGCTTCTTCCCCATTACGCCTATGCCGGCGCCGGTTGATATGAATTGGGCGGTTGTCATCTTTATTTTTGTCATTGTGGTTGCGATGGTGAATTACGTGGTTAGTGCTAAGAGGCATTATGTCGCGCCTGTTGCGTTGGTGAAGGAGCAGTAATTTTGGGGGGAAAGAGCGTGTGGGTCATTTGTGGTGGAGTGGTTGAAGAGTTGTATATAGAGAGCGGAATTCTTCTTGCTGGCACCGTTTTGGACATGATTTGGAACAGTAGCCAATGAAATAGTATCAAGTGGGTTCAGGTTATCTGGTGAACTGCTCTGCGTCGATGGTGGTCTCCTGCCCAGGCGCCTGTGATGGGATCCATTCTAGTCCACAGACGATTTCGATTACCGATGAGCTTGCTGAGAAAGGAAAATATTCATTTCACGACCCTCTCTTGTTCTGCCCCAGTATCTCCCCTGTTCCTATATTTGCCCTGCATTCCTGAAGAATAGAGATGGCGATTTGGCTATGATTATACTGGTATGTTCCTGCTTCCTTGGAAATGTCTCTCCAGCGGACAAGAGTGCCTGCGTTAATGTATACGCAAGCATTGATACCCCAGAGCTTGATACACTGCAAAGCATCTCCAGCGGATCTTAAAGATCGTATTATTGAGCTATGACGGTTCACAGCTCCTTCGATACAGGCCCGAGGTTAACCCGTCCTCCATTCCCCTTTACATAATTCCTGCCCAAACATATTCGATCCCTTGGCGGACACTTCGGCTGATTCTGCATTGAAAGCACGGTTCTGGTATATCGATACCACGGTTCACGTAGAGAGGGAATGTGGTTTAATGACTGAGATGACGAAAGGGTTCTACGATGTTTGGAGGATGTGCTGTTGATTGGTCATTAGGTATGACTTTATGAGCCCTGTTAGTGTGATAGAGGCTATGTTTCTCTATACGGCTGTAAAAGGTGCGTTGGGGAATGGTAAAGGGAAAACTGCTTCTTGGTTAAGGGTTTTTGATGAAAATACTTTCTCTACATATATGTGCGAAAGGAAGAGGAGAAAACTTCATTTTCATGGGTGAATGCAAGGGAAGGGAGATTCGAGGGGTTCTGGAGGTGGGGAAAGTAGCTAAGCGTTGCTTGGCAGCATTGCGAGAAGGTTATCGTGTAGGAATTGCTCGATGGGCTTGAACTAGTCTCTTAAAGTCTCGGTAAGAGATAGATGGGCTTCTAAATGTGGTCTTGTATGGCCGAGTTGGAAAATATGGGCATCATGGAATGTAGCTGGGGGGGTTTTCTCAGAAGGGAATGGCATATTGGAAACAGGCACTACCGGTAATCGTTGTTGGAAGAAAGAAAGAGGCGGTCAGATGTGGTTGGTATTCATCTACCACCAAGATCCGACACCTCTGTCTCCCGATTCTATATTCGGGTCAGTTTCGTTGGGCCCTCCCATATTTTGGCCTAGGAAGTCGCGACTCGTGAGACGGTGGGATTGATCGTACGGCCCTCCATCCAGCGCAGGGTGGTGTGCTAGATCATCTAAGCTTGATTTCATTTCTTTATTGAGCTGGGCCTGCTCGGCTAGCTGAGCTTGTAGGATTTTCAGTGTCGCGTCGGTGGCTTGCTTGAAGGCGTCGAAGTTCTTTGTCAGTGCCTTTAGTGTAACGTGGTTTTCGAAGGCCGTTGGTTGCTTTGCTTGGAGTCGAGGTGATTTCAGAGGGTCTTCATTGTTCTCGTTATACTTCGAGCGTCCATCATGTTCGTCATGTAGTTTGGAGGACACAGCTTCGGTTATTGTCGCTTCGTTGATCTGGCAAGTGACGGGTAATAGATCTTTTGACTTGATGGAGACCGTCTGGTTGGGCGTTACGGTTTTGGTAGTTCTGAGCGAGAAGCTGGCATTTCCAGACTGTGAACCTGAAGATGTTGATTTTGGTGTGAGTATCTGATTGGATCGTCAGCAATATGGAATTTAATACATCGGGGAAGGCTTTACTGTGAGCTCGGAAGTATTGTTCTTGAGCTTTTCTTTCTTTAATTGGACAATCTTTGTTATGAGATTGTGGTTTTCCTCCATCATTACTTTGATTATGGCCGCTTGAGATTTGATTATAGCTGCTTGAGACTCGATCGTCGCTGCTTGAGATTGGACCATGGCTTTTTGAGATTCTATCATAGCTGCTTGAGATTGCAACATGGTGGTTTGAGAGTTCATCATTGCTAGGGAATCTGTGAGATCTGCTGCTTGCGATGGTACAGAAGTAATTGGGAGTATCATTCGTCACAGACGAAGTTGAAGTACAGGAAAAATTCTGCTGCCTTGCAGTGGAGGATGATGGGAATAACAAACAAGGCGTCTAAGAGTGGTGATGAAGGGAGACACTAAGCTCTACTCAGAAATTGTTGACTCTTCCCAGTATTGCATCATTAATCTCTATATCAACACTTATTCACCACAAATTGATGGCATAGACTTTCCCTCATCTCGCAGAGATGGGAAGTTTCGGCTCAATTCACATGCTCAAGGATATCGATTGCGTGACGATGGTAAAGCCGTGGCTGTTGGTTCAATCCAGTGTTCCATCTTGCCTGGCCATTCGGTAGACTTAGTAATGTGAAGATGGGCAGACCGGCATTACGGTAATGATGAGAGGATGTAGTTATTGCTGTTAAGGGCAGGGTATGAGGAATTCTGCGTTTGTTAAAAAGCTATAGACACGAAGGAGCTTGAGGAGCTTGTGTTGGTTCTTTGGTCTTGACGGTAAATCGATAGAGTGAGGGGGACGAAGTATAGGTCCCTTGCACATGAGATGCTATAAAATACATAGAGAAAGGTTGTCCCGGGAATGATGTTTCCTGAACGACATTTATTCACGTCCGAAGGCATTCTACTCGCATTGCAGATTGAGAAGCTAAGTCTGATTCATACATGGCAGCGATGCACGAGTGGACTTTTCAAGCAGGTTTGGCCAAAGGGAAACTGTGAGGTTGGAAGGATTACGGAGGAAAGGTAGTGATACACAGTGATTCACCAGGGGAAACGAGAGAATTACCAGTCAATCTTTTGTTTTTGCTGATCTACCAAAATGGTTCAAATCCTGAGTGATGAATCCCGCCTCTGCAGATAACAACCCGCTTCGTCTGATGGGCTTGATGTGAGTTGCCTTCCATCCATCCAATGCAAACCATCTATTTCCAGCAAGTGGAATCGAGGTATCCACATCATGCGTCGGCATTTGATTCCGTATGATCATGATCCTTGCCGGCTTCTTGCGCTGGTGAGGCTCCGTTTCGTTTCTCATACTGAGCACGTAGATAAGCCAGCATCTTAGCGTTGCGACGAGCACGACGAGTCTCAGGGTCTTCTTGCTTTCGCTGACGATACTCCTCCAATAACGCATCGACACGTTCCTTCTCCGAGGATTGCGTTTGCCCTTGAGTCGCTGATCCACGACCTGGTTCTGAGGGCTCATCACGGTGAGCCGAGACTTCCTGTGCAAGCTGAGAGGTTTGCTCCTGAAGCTTTGTCGCAGGAGGAAGATTAGGAGTAGTCTGCCCCGGGGACTGAGCGTAAGACCGGTAGGACACTGGTAACATAGGGCCCTTCGTTGTAACGACATGAACGCCGGGACAGGCTGCGATGTTTGCGGGAGGCAGCGGTACTTGAGGCGGTGGTGCACGAGAGGACACCACTTGAGATGTTGGTCTAGGAGGATAGTAAGAGATTGTCTGCACAGGGGACTGGAAATATGTTGAGTACGACGCTGGTAGCATTGAACTCTCAACTGTTGTGACTGGGGTACCACCGTGTGTTGAAACGGCTCCTGCAGACAGCGGCACTTCGGAGAAAGCTCCTGCAAATATCGGCACCTGAGGCGACAGTGCCGGCACTGGTGAGGATTCTTTTGCTATATCATCCTGAGGTAGAGGTCCAGCAGCATGATTGGACGCAGTCTCCGAGGGTTGAACATTGGTTTGAGAGACCGGCGGTCGCGACTGTGCAAACAGGTCAAGTGCCTCCTGCAATGGAAGGAACGGGCCTTGACCGTTGACTTGAGCCGTAACGGTTAAGTTGCTCTTTGTTACATGGGAGCATGGTGGTGGTACTCCAGCTGGCAGACACGGTGGTTGAGGAAACTTTGCAATGTGCTGGATCTGTTGAGCAAGCTGGGACTTTAGTGTTTGAATGGACACTTCGGTGGACTGCTTGAAGGCGTCAAAGTCGTCTCTCAATGTCTGTTGTGTTGCTTCAGACGCTTGCTTGAAGGCGTTGAATTCTTCTTGAACTGCGTATGGCCCCATTGGGGGTGGTGCGCCCATACGATTCATCATCTCTTCCAAAGCCTTGGTTTGCTTTGCTTCAGGGCTCAACGTCTCTGCGACGCGTTTGCCGTTGTTTTTGGTATCACTCGAGCTAGAGCTACAATCATTCAGTGGGTAGGATGGCGCTGCTTCGTAGGCTGCGGATTCAAGTGTCTCGCCAGTGACTGTGGCTGGGCTTGGTGACTCTTCGGGGCCAGAGACCTCGGCATTTCGTTTGCCTTCAATTTTTGAATTGGCTTGGGTTATTTCAGAGACTATGGCTTCGAGTGTTTGCTCCTTGGTGACTGTTGCTTGGCTTGGTGACTCTGTAGGACGACGAGATCCCGATGCTGCAAGGTCACCAGCCTTGTTCAAGCCCGCGAGAGCGTTGAACCGTGATTGCCAGGACAATTGATTTGGTGCAGGGAACTACATGAAGTATTAGTTTATCATAGAACTCTGATGTATTAGAGGGAGTTCTAGTTGCCGTAGAACTGGGATCACCATTCTTGAGTTTTTCATCATGAAGCTTGGTGATCTTTGCTTTGAGACGCTCGACTTCTTCCGCTGTGGATTTGATCATGGTAGCTTGTGACGTGATGACGGCAGCTTGAGATTGTATCACAGCCGAAGACTCCATTTCATACGAAGGAGTAGTAGTCTTAGAGACTCGCATGATAAAATTCGTGGGATTGGATGTAGAAGAGGTTGAAAGTTCTCATGGAGGAAAGAAATCATGGGGATATTTAAGGATTGCGAGGATCTGTTGATGCTAGTACCTACCTGATGACCCTGGCCTTGGCCTAGAAAATGTTGGTATTTCATGTTGATGACTGAATTATTTGGCTATTACCTATTCACTAGAATGTGATGGAAGATACTCCCTTCACCACGCAAACATCGGAAAGCTTGTTGACGTCAATGTCCGAGCCATCCGTGACCTATCCAGACTTGTTCCATGCTCAAGGATACTGCTTGCGTAACAAAGCACCAGGCATTGTGTACTGAGGCACCGTTTCTTTTGAAATCTTTGAAGTGTATCCTTCAGAAAGTCAGCCATCGTATTTATTTCTCAACTTACTGATCGAAGACGTCGGTTGCATCGTCATTTGATTGAGATTTTACCTGCTTCTAAAATTGTCCAGTCAGAGGCAGACAGAATCAAAAGCTCATCTTATCCCAGCTAGTCTGATCTATTACCTAAATGGCTTTACAGCCAGCCCAAATATCACGCTTCCTTACTCTACCACCAGAGATACGCAATGAGATCTTGAAACTGGCGTTAGTGCATGACATCCCCTTGGATCTTTGGCCCCATCGCTTTGTCGAAGAGTCTCCAGCGGTTATGGTAGACCCTCCAGTCACGTGTGAAGAGGCCTATGTCTGTTACACTACTGATCATCGATTGGGCGAGGGCAAGGGTGCTCGGGAGAGACTTGGACCGTCAAAAGATACGAACTTGACAAGCGACATCATCTCTCCCTATTTAGAGAGATCCAAGATCTTCTTCACAGAGTATTGGTACAACAATAGTAGCCCAGGAGAAGACTTCGAGCTGACAGGGGTTTATCCTTTTGGTTGGTACATACGAGATCAGCACGATCTCTCTTTTATCCGAAAGGGTTTAGCTGGTGGACTTCTAAGCACTTGCCGCCAACTCAGGACCGAAGCTCTCCCTGTTTTTTATGGCGGAAATCGTTTCATCTTCTCTGGTATGGGTGGCTGGCAAGGCTTATTACGCTTCTTCCTCACGATTGGAGCACAAGCTCGCAGATCTATTCGCCAGATTGGGGTATGCGCTCCTCTTGGAATCGAATGGATGCCCATATGGGGGATAGAGCACAATCTTGATGGTCGGTCGAAGAACAAGCCAAAACTGCGGATGGTGAAGGTGCCGGCCGAGGGTCCTGGGGAGCGCGAATCAGTACGGAAGGTCTGCGAGATCATGCTGAAAGACAACGCTGTTCAAACACTACGCCTCATCATACCTCACGATTGCGGAATCAGAAATTACCTGCCCCGTCCCTACTACGGTGGTATCAGAGCTCTGAGAGATACGCACGAGCTCCTCCAGAACTTGACTTTGCGTGATGTTTGGCTCGATGTTTATGAAGATGGTGAATTAGGGCTTCCAAAATTGTTTAAACGCATCGACAACTTCGAGTGGAGCCTATGCGGTCTACCAGGCAGCGTTGTCAATGACACTGATGAGCGCAGGGGAGCCGGGAGTCAACGGAGTCAATTTATAAGACACCATCAGAAGTATGGATATCTTGATGGTGTTCGTGAGCTCTTCGAAGCTGCGTCGGAGGAGACTGTCATGGGTTCGATCGGAGTGATGGATAAGGTTTGATAGGAGATATGAGATACCACCACGATTGGCCCTCCTCGTTTGTATTTGAGATCCGAATTAGTAGTATCGCTGGAGCAAAAAATGAACGTCATTTTCATGACATTTTATACATAGTCACTGAACCTATTATGAAGCTCCCTGTGTTCATCCTTGACATAAGCGTAGTTCATAGATTGTAGGTCTAAAATTTAGTCTACATTGAAGAACCCAAGATGATAGAGGCGTTCTCATTATCCCAACAGAGTATATTGTGTCATACTGTGCTTATATCATTTTTTCGGCTCCCTCCAGCAGCCCCTCTTTGCCGTGCTTCAATTCAGATCATCAATATCTTCAAGAGTGACATTTGCAATATCAATCAAATTTCACAGGCATACTATGTGATTAGCATACTCGTTCTGCTGGCGTTGATACGCCTAGACGCGAGGAGTCACGCAAGAGCTGCCGACGAAGAGAAATGTGGGATCTATCTCCAAACCGACTGAATGCACCGGAAAGACGCAAATATCTAATGTCGTTCGATCAATAGTGGCAGATTGACTCGACACGATGATTATAGAGCGGCGAATTTGATGGTGACCTTGGAGGAGATTATGTTGCAACCTAAGACCGATACCCAAAGCATCATCTTCCTCAAACTTACAACTCGGGCGCCAGACGAATACGACAGCAAAGAGGCAATGAAGGTCATAGCTTTCGTTGTGTACAGTGCTTTTGTTCCAAATTGATCTGCTACCTATGGACTGTTGCGCTATTGACTCGAGAAACATCTAAGCTATCCATCTAAAGTGATACTTCCCAGGGATTCTAATCTTGCTCAAGCCTTTGAGTGTAACACTCATGTAATCTCGCATTCATACCATCCTAGCCCTCAACTGACCGTCCGATATCTTGCCGTTCCATGTGTATGACTCATGAGTGGGTACGTGTGTACGGAAGAGCTCATCTCCTCTCCGGGTACCAAGTTGAGCGGCAGATTCTTCCACAGCGAACTGCCTGTATGTTGTACCTCTCCCTAGCAGCCTTCGTGACCTGAAGGATATGTTTTCGTGGTAAAGGACTGGAAGCCCACGCTTTTTCCCTTGGTGCACGCAGTCACATTGTGGGCAATACTTCATGCCGTGAAGCCAGGGGTTTACTACCATCAGCTCCTCACTCTCTTTCCCTCCTTCCCTCCTTCCCTCCTTCCCTCTTGCTTCTCCCTTCCTCATGGAACCGAGAAATAAAAAGAAGAATTAAAGAGTTGTGATTTTTGTTTGAACTCGGGAATTTCCACGCAGTCCGAGTGCCACCATGCAGCTTTCCGAAGAAAGTGCAATAGGCAACTCATTACGATCATCCAGCCGTGAAAGCAGCTTTCAGAAAGGAAGATTTTCTGTTCGTAAATACCCTCACATCTCCGGGAGGAAATGGGAGGATGGCATGAAGGGAGAAAACCTTGAGGGAAAAAAAGAAAAAGAAGAAGAGGATTGTGAAAAGGTTGTCAAGTATCATTATAGACGCGTACCGCCGCGCTTGTCACTAGCGCTGAGGACCCGTAAATAACAACCTCGCTACAGCCCTCCAACTTCTTCCTTTTCTTCTTCACGCTGCTTGGGTCTCCCAGAGCGTTTTAAAAAATGCCCCAGTATGTTGAGATATGGTAGCGCCATTTTCAGGGTATTTCGGTATCATGGATCTGGTAGCGCCGCATTCGCTATGCTGGGGCTTCGTTAAGGACGCAACGCGTTCGAATTTTTCCCAACAAAATCCATTCGAACGTCCATTTCGGATTGGGTGAGGGAACCTCAGATTGAAGCTTGGTTCCAAAACGTGATCGGTTTACTGGTGACACAGCTGCTAGTAAGACGGTCGTGTTGAACCTACATTCCCTAAGTAGATACAAAACCTGTGCATGTAGATTGATTCTTGGTTCATTAGGTCAGTGGATAAGTTGCAGTGATCAAGTAGTAGAACTCTCGCACCTATGTCTACATTCTTACTGTATAAACCGCATCGAGTCAATAGGACGGACGAGTCATGTTCCTACCAGTAGTCTCTTTGACCGCAGGTGTTACCTCAACATACGATATCTTCCTAAAAGGACCTCGTATGTCCTTCTGATAAGGGGTGACACGTTGACGATGTATGATTATCAGACAGGCGACGAGTTCTCCACCCCTACAGTAGTAGCCTTGAAAGCCTATACTCCGCTTATTGCTGCCATTCTTGAAAATGAGACAACGAATGAATAACTCTCCAAAGGGAACGACTCAAGGTGAAGAAGTATAGGGTGAAAGATGTGTCTGTAAGCGCAATTCTTCAGCCAGTTCGAGGACTGACCATAGGCTCTTGGGTCGTTCAGTCTTCACTTATGATATTCGCCGCTGGTGATCACATCCCTTGCAAGGACAGAGCACAACTAGCAGTTGCATGTACTCATTTTCTTAGCACATAAATGGATGGCATGACAATACCCTTTTGATCTTTCACCCCGTTCGATGCTATGACATGGAAAATTTTAGCCGAAAAGTAGTTCTGCCATATATGACTCTTTACCCTCAAAGCTTGGCATTCTTGGGATTGGCTTCTTCCACCTCTCCAACGTCTCCATCTATTCGATCGACCAGCAGATGTGTAATTTTGCGGTCACAAGTTAGTCCTGGCTGTCCTTCTTTATCTCACGTTCCTCTCCCTTTCTTCTTACTCACTACCGAGCTTTTCTTTGGCTCTGTCAAAGAACGTCTTGATTTAGACCACAACGCCCAGTGGGCGTGTGGATAGACACTCATCGTAAAAGACCTCAACTTTTTTTTGAGCATGTTTCAGCGAAGCGACGGCGGATGTCAGAACTCACAACTCATTCGACTGAATGAAGACAGTGGTGAAATGATCGAGATAAGTGATTCTTCCGAGGCTGATTCAGAAGATTCCGATCGAGAAGAAATTGCGTTCGAGACCCAGGACTTGGAATTGCCTGCTGCTGTACAGGCATTAAAGATGGCACAAAACAGCACTAGAGATGAAACCTGACCAGCACATCATCGGTAATCGATACGCTCATTTCCGACGCCATCTACACGCGCTGGCTGGTACAGGTAACTTCGAGAAGGACGCATGTTTCGACTGTCGTTCATAGCTTCGACTTGAGAGAATCTTCGACGACGACCCAAAGACCGATGTCTTTGCATGTACAATAGTCTTATCTACTTGGTTACTGGTCCGCAAGAAACGCACACAAAGAGCACTGCTGGCGGACGATGAATACCTCCACCAACGCTGGTCTGCGGACTTCCTGTCGGCCACCAAAATCTACCACGACCAGATCGAAGCTGTGGACACTAGCTACCTCGCCTTCGCGGTCAAATACTGGGAACATCGAAGTATCTACCAGAGAAAACGGAGTCGTTGGGTACGTGATAGGTGGCTCAAGAGCATCACTGCGGATAATTCCGATATACCATGTTTAAGGAACGGGCAGGCATCCGAGTGTTTGAAGATTCTGGAGGAACATCATATGGAGGGACTGATTGAGATTCCAGTTCATCGGGGGGTCCGAGTCGAAAGTGTCCGGTATGCAAGACATGCCGAACATCGTGGCCTACAGATGGATCGTGGCCATGACGGCGTCTATTGAATCGGATTTGCTGCGGGCCATCATCGAGGGCTAAGTAGAGCGAATGGCGAGATTACTAGGTACGTCACTTTCTATGCAACTTTCTGCCATGATAAATGATCAAGATCCGCCCCCTTCAATATACCAGAACGCTCTCTTTGACCACGAAGGCATTTCTTCCACTTCTTTTCACTGGCGTGATGTTTGCCGTGTCATGAAACGCTACGTGGGCTCCACGAACGAAGGTGACGACCTTGCCGTGGAAATCGATCAGATACTCAATCCGTCCAGCAAGTGGCCTTCACCTAGCACACAGAGGGAGAGGAATTTCCGTCGATACACCGAGGGAGTCAGACACAGACTGAACGAATGTATCGAACCCTCAATGGAGAGCAAAAAAAGAGCGCAAGACTTTGTCCAACAATTGCTCCCCAGGCTCAACGCAGAGATCAGCCGAGGACGTGGGCATGTGCCCCTTGTTGCACCAACTGTGGACTTAAGGTTCAGCAATAACGTTCACCCAAGGTTAAGAGATCATCGCAAAATCACAGTTGGAACCACCTTATAAACCTTGCCGAAGCTACTTTCGCATACCAATACAAAGGCAGGTTCTACCTCCAACAGCACATCGCTTACAATTGCTGGCGTGAGGATCAGTCTTGGCTTAGCGGAATTCTCCTAAGTCGACTTGCTCAATGCTACATAACCAATGGCGGAGGTTACAGTCACTACGGAACGGGCTTCTACAACGGCAGCTCATGGCCTAAGCGACCTGAAAGAGACTGTGCTAATTTCAGAAGCGATTGGTAGATAATCCCGCTTTCAGGGAGCGGACGAAAGCTGTGGGTGAGCGTTACTCTTGAGAAGAAGAGAAGGGAGGAGGATTCGGACCGCCAAATCAAACATGTGGAGGCGCTTTCGGCGGTTGTAGCAGCTGCGAAGGGGGTGGAAATGTTACGACGCGAACAGTAGCAATGCTACATATCATAATCTTATTTTTGGTCTATTTCACGAGACCTACTCTTGACACCAACTTTTTTGACTTGACAAGGTTGACCTACCTAGCACAGTGTATTTTATAGACTACAGACTCCCCACATACGAAATTTCGAAGCACGATTGCAAGAGGAAGCTAGATAATGTAAGGGTATTGCCGATTTGGTAGTAGATGTATTGATTTCGTTGTTTAAGGCCTTGAAAGTTTTTGCATTGACTGTCTTCCTACATGCATCCTATATGCTTCATCAGATGTAACAAAACTAACCCATTATTCAATGTGTTAGTCATGATGAGGAGATACACATATAACAGAGAACTGAGTCCAACTATCTACCTATACCTCATGTCGGTAGAATCATCTTGTTCAAGACTTCAAGGCTCCCGCATCCACCACCCAATAAGCCAAGTCCGCCTTCGTGGCTTGGCCGCGCCTGCTCGGATGAAGGGGGAGGAATCGCAACAGGCGCTTGCTCACTGCGACACAGGGCACCCGCCGTCCTACGCAATCAACGCAAGCATATCCATTCTCCATGTCACTGCCATCGTGGTGCGCGAACCGATCGGCACATTTCGGCACACCGTTCTTCGTTCCATCTTCCCAGTCGTCCCGAAGCGCATCCCAACCCTTCTTCTCCTTGGGATTTGTCATCTGGATTCTGATGTAGTCGAATATTTCGGGAGGGAGGTTGCCGTATGACCATCCTCCTTCTCTGAAATCGGCCACGTTGTGCCAGGGTTCACCGCTGATGTCCGTGACATTCGGTAATATCGAGCTGGAATTCAGAGCTGTGGTCTGCGAGAGGGGATGACCGATGTGAACCCCGAAAGATGAGCGGTCAATGAGAGAACGCTGGTGACCATGCGTTTGCGAACGATTAGTATTTGCTCGGCCGGCGTCATGCCGTGAAGCCGTGTGGCTGACTATTTCAGAAATTCTTGGCCATTTATGTGGACGTTGGGCCGGTTCGTCGCTGTCCTCCTCGTCTTCTTGAAGCCAGGGCATTGTGACATGATCCTGGCGCTGATCTAGTGACATGGCTCTGGATGAAACAGAACGGGCCCCATTCTCGAGCGATGGCTCTCTAGACGATAGGACATCGGGGTCGGTTCGTTGACGGCGTTCAATTGCCAGCTCCCGCTCCAATTGTGCAACCCTGCCCTTAAGTCTGTCGACCTCCAGTGAAAGATTGGAGCCGGGACCCTGAAAATTCGTAGCGCCCGCTTGGAGACGTTTGTTCTCCGCTTTGAGTACCTCAATATCCCGTGCTCTTTGATTGATGGTGTTGTCCCTTCGGGTAATTGTCCGTAGCTGTGACTCAATCTTTTTGTTGAGCATCGACAGCTTCGCAATGGTGGCATCAGCAACCATGTTGACTTCTTCAGCGAGAAAACCGGGTTCGTCAGATGGACCGAGGAGGATCGGTGATGGACCGGAGAGTTTCAGCGGCTTGGACAATTTTCGATTCGCGCTTGGTGACCTCAATCAATCGTCTGTTGTGATCCCGTCTGCCTTTTTCTAGCTCTGTCTGCAGCTTCTTTTGTCTAGACTCGACACTCCGAAGTCTGTCCTTCTCCTTTTCAAGACTTGCTTCCCACTGCTCCAGTCTGTCGGTCCCCAATGCTGTAGCATTGAGTGACTGACTGGCGGTGTCTTCTTGGACTCGTAGAGGTCTCGAAAGGCTTTGCAGTCGGCTCAGATCCTGCTCAGCGTTAGCCTTTTCTTGACGCAAGGAGATCAGACTCCTCTTATCGGCTTCACAGAGATGCAAAAGTTGGTCGTGCTCTGATGCCAATTGCTCAAGATCAGCCTTTTTCTCGATAGCGCGGCAGTATCGGTCGAACGTGGACGCAACGTCTGATTGGCGATGAATGATTCCAGAGGATAATGTAGTATCTTGCGGATAAGGATTGACTGCATTGAGCTTTTCGATGTTAGCTCGCAAGGTGTCAACGGCAGCTTGCAGGTGTAGGGATTTCTTGGCAGACGAGTGCACTGTATCATTCTGGAGGTTCCTTAAGTCATCGTAAATAGCCTGTGACTGGAAATCCTTATTCCAGCAGTCACCCATTTCGGTCCTCTTCTGCATAGTTTGCTTGCTGGTGGCAGACGCTGTACCGACTTGCTTCCTGGTCTTGCGAGCGGGGCGCGCTGGCTATGGATTCCGGTCATCAGGCCATAGAGACGATGTTGGTTCTTTGGTGTCTTCATGGTCGGAGGACATTGTGAATCTTTGAATCTGCTCGTCCGCTGGACACTACAGTCTAATTGGGAAAGGAAAAAAGCGGGATTGGGTCGCTATAAAGATGCTCCTCCGAGCGAAAGGAGAGGTCATGGTTGGTTGTGAGAAGGAGATCGGCGGAGAATACCAGCTGAAAAAGGCAGCCGAGCCTTGGCGGATCGGTGAATGTTCTCAATTGAAAAAGCGTCAATGGCAGGTTTAATAAAGATATCCAGAATTAACATTATATACAATGATTATCAATTTAGAACGAGGCATTCCAATCAATAGATGGAAATGCTACCATGGAAATGCTGCGATCAGTGCATGCGAATATGGATCGCAATGTTGCTAGGCATTCATGAACCATTTAACCCATTTGATACCCTTTTTCGTTGCCAGAAAATTGCATCACCATGAAAGAATGGGAAGACCTACAGAGAGACGTAATAGTAGATTGCTTCCAAATGGCAGCTGGCACAACAGAGGCGTATGGCCAACGATGAAAACACTACCTCGAATCGTCTGAGGAGTTTCTGCTCAACGCTAGATGTGATCAGCTATAGGGACGACTATAAAGAGAATTGCTATGATCCTTTTAGTAGCGATCAACGAAGGAGAAGGATGAGGACTTTCATAGCGTTTTATTGGTTTGTACGGAGGGAAAGGAAACTGTTGATGAAGCGAAGCAGGTAGGATGAGATCCTTTTCCCACAATGAGTTCGATATTGCATTTGTAGGGTGATATTTCAAGGTATACCGACGACCCGACTCAATTGACCGGCTGGCAATGTCGTTAACTAGCTGTAGCTTCGACTGTACCACAATTCTTTTAAGGTTTTTCAGGATAAGCAGACTTCTATGGAATAGTGAAATGGGCTGAATCAGCTAGCTATCAGCTGCGTCAAATTGGCTCGTCCGTCTCTTTGCCACGCGTGTCAAAGAGATGAGATATCTTTGGGCTTTTCACTTGCTAGTATTGTAGATGAGCGGACCGCTACTGGGGTGTGAATCCACCGTGCCAACTTCGCATGCATGTAGTGTGATTAGATATTATTGAGTCATCACTTCAACCAGTAGAGATTCTCATCCATGATTCAAAAGTGTGTCTCTGGTCGGTCGAAGTGAGAGTGACAGACACTTAGAGTCTGATTACGTAATGACCACGGGGTTCGCAAAGAATTCCCCAAAAATACACAAGGGGCAAAATCGCGTAAATTTCTTGGCGCGTATGGCGACATCATATAAATAGGTCGAACTCATAAAATAGTCATACGTATGAAGACTGAAGTCATAATGCATGGAAATAAAAAAAAATCAGAGCATTTCTAAGCGTGATTGATGGATTGATATCACTGGAGCAAACGAAAGCAATCACCAGTGTCTCGTAGATACCACAACAGGTTGACAGGTAT
This sequence comes from Opeltia flavorubescens, assembly GCA_000442125.1. Lineage (NCBI taxonomy): Eukaryota > Fungi > Ascomycota > Lecanoromycetes > Teloschistales > Teloschistaceae > Opeltia > Opeltia flavorubescens. The sequence goes on from KE546979.1 coordinate 1,277,284, forward strand.
CTCACATCGAATTTACAACCAACCGAAATATTTCAACCTCCTATCGCGATCAGGCAGGTTTCCGCAGCTGGAGTCGATGCAATCACAGTTCAGGATTTCACTGCACCGGTCAATTTGAAGTACCGTCAAATAATATTTTTATCCTGATGTGCGTGGTAGCAAAGTGATTATAGCAAGATCACTGCTTGATTCATTGCCCAATCACCTAAGGCACGTGCATGATAAGTGATGTATTGTGGGTCCGTAGCTATCTCGCTAGCTTCAAGCAAGCGCCTCTGAAAGTGACCTTTTGACCGCCCGTTCCTAGTAGACTTCCTCCTCTTTTCTTGCAAGAATCCTTTTCCCTTCAAGATATCCCGACGATCTTTCCGAAGGTTTTGAGGAGTCCATACTTCGATCAAAACTTTAGCCTTCTAGCCGTATCACAGCTCAACAATTTACTCGATCTGCCTGCAGTGAAAACCTTTCTGGTGACACCTTCCAGTGCTTATTCTCTCCGCAACTTTGTAAAGAAAAGGGCGGTATACTCGTCAAAGATGTCTATATCAGCAAATCCTGGGTCAAAATCTGACGAATTCAAAGACGAAGACACCACAACTAGCATAGTCCCTGCACTTGGTGACGCGTCAACACCGCTGTCCCCAAAAGGAAGCAGAAAACGACGAGCCTCTAGTTCACCACCAGCACCACCACCACGACTAGGGTCCTGGAGAGTAGACCTTGCCAAGCGCTTGGCGATGATGCCCGACGAATCTGAGGCCATACCAGCCGAGCATGAAACATCAGCAGGTGCAGCCAGAATAAAAGATTTCCCATTTAAGGAGGTTCCCTCTCGGGCATCGAGGTCACATTGTGCTTTCAACCTTATTGACGAGGAGCAACGACCGAGCTTAGGCGGCGTTACCCTCGTTCCAGGCAATTGGATCGCCACGATCAATGTGCATGCAGGATGGCGGAAACTTGCCGAGATTGTCCTTGCGATTCATGTCGCGAATCAACCCTTATCTCAGGAGTTTACATTACAGGATGGCAACCACGACACATGGCAGCTTACCTGGCACGCCGCAACTCATCATAGGAAGGACTGTCTAATGGTAGCAAAAGACTTCAGCTTTGCAACGTACACGGAATGGCTTGAGACTCTTAAACAGCATGGAAGGCAGAAGGAGCCCTTTGAGGATGAACCCAACTTCCAGGCGCAAGCAGAGAAAGTATTGACAATGTCCGCTACCCTTGACTCTCCAGTAGTGAAGGACTTTGCAGATCCAGCATCAACGGCCAAGCTTCCGCAAAACGTTGTCGCAGAAATAAGGCACCTGATCGAGCATAGTACAGCTGTTCGTTTTTGGTTTCTACCAAAGCACAACATCACCAAATTCAAGCATCTACCAATATTCGAACGTCGAGTCAAAGAGGATATCAGCATCCCTGCTGAGGAAGCAATTAAAGCAATGGCGGAGATTGAGGCTGAACTCGCTCGAAAGGTGCCTGAACCCAAGTATCTAAGCTTGGACCAGATATCCAAGATCATCGACCGGAATCACAAGAAGATAGAGATCGCAAGTGCGAAGCGTAAGGGTCAAGATGGCACTTGAGGAGTTGAACCATCGGCGATGGCGAGAGGGTCCTCGTTTCTAGTTTTGAAAGCTCGAGCAGCTGATTCGATAGTCCATATCTTCTGGTTGGTACTGGAAACGACTGAAAATGGACTTGATCTGCTCATCTTTGACTCTGTATCATCGAAACTTGATTTTGCCCCAGCCGCAAAGCAATGTGATTCATAGTGAACCAAACATCAGCCATAGTTCGTCCCTCCCTTTCTGGTGCCATACCCTCTCATCATGCTAGAACCGGTCATGCTCACATGAGACTCGAAGCCTCGATGAGTTATTATCGTCACCAATGAAACGGACACAAGAACAGATTGTTTGATATTTCATTTGCGCGAAATATAAACTCCAATTCTATATGTCGATTTTATCTACTTCAAGCCTATCCAGGCAGAAAGGTCTTTTCCACACCCAATCCCACATCTCTGACTGGACACAAGTGTTGTCTCTTTGCAGAATCTTCTCACGCATCAATCGAGCATTGGACCCGCTTCCCAAAACCGCCAGAAACATAACCTTGGGTGATAGACTGCCACAGTCTCCTCCGCCCATTCCTCCCACTGGTCGTACCATCGTACCACATATAAATAAGCACATCGAATCGAATGTGGGAACATCTGAGTGCATTTATTCCAGGAAAGCAGGAACCTGAAGGCTCCAGCAGAGCTGCTCGGCCGAGGTCCAAGCAAAGGCATTGAAGTAAGGAATGTCACGCTGACTACGTCGGATGATCAATCGGTACAGAGGTAGGATCGACTAAATACCCAGCTCCAGTCCGTGACCAAAGATTTATTAAATACTATAGGGTGTGTAGCTTCGGTACCTGGCTCGTTGACCGACGCCTGGTCTTGGTCGTTGTCAGAATCCTAGATTTGCGGACGTTGATCCGCTGGGATACTATTCAGTAACAGAGTCAAAGGATTACCTTAGAACAGCATCAGAAGCGAATCATCTATATCGGCATTACCTATACAATCGAGCATATTTTTTAGTGATCATTAAAACTAAAAATCCGAACATTCCTTTTGCTCCTTGATTCTATCATCTGCGATGATATTGAAATCTCCCTCACTTGTATCCTCAAAGCCTGCTAGAGTGATGTGGGTTTGGTCTGTGGTTTAATCGGCCTCAGACAGGTCCATATACTTTTCCCCTTGTGTCCGAGTTGTTCCATCCGCATCTCAATCATCTTGGTCTGATGGTCTGGGCACTCCCAAGCCTTCCTCGTTCTACCTGTGAGATCTCGTGCAGACTTTGCTGGTTGTCGCTCTTGAGCCAGTGCCTTAGATCGGAGATTGCGTAGGCTAAGTATAGGTTATAACGCAAAGCTCTAGAATGCGTTCGGGGGAGCTTTAGGATAGCCGTGGGGAGGCTTCGGGGGCGGTGGTGGAAGAGCTTTGGGTGCTCTTGGGGAAGCTCCGGAGATTGATGGAGCTGTTGAGAGAGGTCTGGGTGGGCTCATGGATGCTAAATTCTTGTGGTCTGTCGAGGTTATGAATTTGTCTGGTCCGATTGGGTCGCTGGCTTTACATCTAAAACATCGAGCAAAAGGAAGTAGCACTCGTGTATACTGATTGAGCGGTGGCTCTAGAGTGCACAGATGAATTAAATTATTATGCTTTAGGACTTAGGAACTTGAGCTCTCAACCACAGTAGGACTTGGCAAATAAAGCTACCACGCGCCTCGCACTCCGTATATATATCAGCTCCAGCTACAACAATCCTATTACTACGAGCCTCCCAGGCAAAAGTAAGTTCTCGACAGGCTCCAGCGGGGCCTCAAAGGAGCCCTTAAAGCTTCTATAAACGGAGTAGTGTTTGTAATACTATCAGGCATCGTACGGTAGGCTCCCTAGACGATATCTTGTTCTCGACAAGCTTCGATAAGATTGTAGAATGTGCGCCTGATACTTAGGAGTTGTTTACAGGGCTGGCGGGCTTGAAACTTACATCTACTCTACACTCTCTGTAGACCCTATAGATTTCATATACCTCAGCTAAGTTTCCTCAAAGCTTCAAAATCCATATGTGGCCAATGATACTTTAAGGGCATTTGCTCGCCGTATAGCAGAGCCCCAAACAGCCCATAAACGCTCAATGAGACGATATATCCTTCGCCTGATGTATTCCCAGATCCGTTGCCAAACCATAGAGCCTCTCCCAGTACATCCTCGACCATTCCCACCGTCTCCCAGACTTCTCCCAACAGGGCTTTCAGAGCTCCCCCAGATTCCATACCTAATTCCAGCTTTCTCTATACGATTGCCGATATACTGCTTTCCCCTCTTACAATACTAATTCGAGATCTTCAATAACTACTGTATTGGGGCCTCCATTCTCTTCTCGGAAGTCATATCTCCTATTCATCCCTATAAAGAATAACGTACGTATCCTTCTTCACAATCGATTATGAACGATCCGTTGATACTAATAACGTGATTTGTCCATCCAAGAAGTATTTAATGAAGGCCTACTAACAGTCTGCATGGAGCTAAGAGATATCCCTGTCCTTGCTGTCTATATCAACGACTGTTCCTCCCGGTCCTTCCTATTCTTTTTTCTCTCCTACAACATCCTATTCTCCACTCTTTTCCCCACATAGGTTCCCTATTTTATATATTTGCCTCTCCATATAGCAAATATCTGCCCTTCTCTATCTTTCTTTCATCTTCTACCATTGGTAGGCTTCTCTTTTCTCTTTCTTTATCCTTATTTTTTTTACCTTTTCTCACTTTCTCTGTATAGAGAGAGTTGTATAATAAGCAAAATGCCTTCGTTGGGCTTGGCTGCATGGTAGAGCCGGAGTCAAATAACAACATTCGATTATCGCCACCTGGCAATTCCAACGGTCATATGGGATCGGGCGGGATTGGATTTCAGGGAGCGTTCTCCTCTAAATCTCACTACGGAAGCTACGTGAAGCTATGGGTAGACTTGGTGGCTTTCCTTATACCACTTATGATGCACTGATATATTTGCCTTATAGGTCCCCGTGAACTTTGCCGCGTATTCCATACGAGACTGAGATGAGTTTGCTAACCCTTAGGGATTCTTTTGACGCCTTTCAAATTGTGCTCAAACGACAGGGCTATATCTAAATCTCCGTGGAGTCGATTCCGAAAGGTTGCCAATAGTATGTAGCGATGGTGGATTACGCATTTGCTTGCTTGGGAAATCGCAGTGGCGGGCATTTGCCGGTTCCACAAGTACAACGTTCGTCTCTATAGGGCAGTGATACTTTTACGAGGTCGTCAGGGGCTCCGGATTCAGGAGACAGAACGAATGGGATGAATAAGGGAGAAAGCGGTAAAACGTTGCAATTGAATTGACGCGAATCTGAAAGCACGTGGTAAGTGCGGAAATCGAGGTGTCGGTTTCGTGATCACCATAACTAAAGTTCTTGCTAGGACTCCGTGGTTGCTACTGTGAGTAATTGACATACTGGCACGTAGGATTCTAAGAAGCTGGGAACGGGTAGATGCCTATGTATAAAAACAGTCACTAATATAGGGGTAAATTTTAGAGTCTGAAGAATTATATCTATTCCAGATATATTCCTACTGCGATATCTATTTAGCGATATATCTCTCCTTGTATATTCGTCTGTCCCAAGCAAGGGACAAGCACGGTTGCAAGAGTATCTCACGCGGAGCTGGCGGTGGAAGGCTCGGTCCAGGCTTGTTCCCTTAATAACCAAGGTGCCTCCCGATTCAACTGAGTCACCGGAAGATAGGATGGGATGGATATAAGTGGGCTTGGATTCAAGCTAATTCCTTCCATGACTAGGGCATTACGCTTTGCTCTCGAGATACCGACATGCTGCAGATTATCATACTGGAAATCGATGAAGAACTTGATCGTGATATGAGCCTTGAATTGAAGGAATGATAAGTCCACAATGTGTTACTTTGAGAGCGCAGGCTGTACTTATTGTAAATGAATCAGTTATAGCTTTGCTCCATCTTTTGCTACTCTGGCTACAGCATCTGAAGCAAAGCAAAAACTTCAGCTTGAAGGATCGACTAAAATCAAACTCAACGAATACCACTTTTCAATCACTAATAAAAACATCTCAAGCCATCCAAGCTTCGCTAATAACAAACGACGTTGCGGATAGCAATGCACTACTATCTGAACAATCCAAAAACGTGTTGCAAGCCGCTCTATTCTTTTTTCCTCCTTCTCTCTCTCTCTTTTTTCTTTTTCTTTTTTTCTTTTTTTCTCTCTTCCCTTTCCAAAAGAAAAGAAAAGAAGAAGAAAAAGTAAAATAAAAAGGTTTAATAGACCCGCGCTTTGCAGTACAGAGGCGCGTCAAATTGACCACCAAAAGGTAGAATTTTGATAATAATATATCGGCTCTATGCAGAACATAGGAGCCCGAACCTGCAGTCGCCGTGCAGATCCTCCGAAGAAAATTGCAATCGGTCGATACGATCTTCCAACCCCCCAGGATGGTCGGAAGAAAGGAAGATTTCTCTTTGCAATGATACCCTCAACTTCTCCCGAGGGAGATGTGAGGATATCATGAGGGAGAAAAACCTTGAGGGAGAAAAAAGAAGAGGAAGAAGAGGATGTGTGGATGGGGGGGAGTTTATGGTGTGAGGGGTGGGCGCTTGTGTGCGCTAGCGTCACGTGACATACCAACTAGCCCTGCAGGAATCTCGTTCGCCTGAATGGCTTCCTTGGATTGTGTTCTCACCTAAATTGTCAGACCGTTCCAGGATCATTAAATGGAATATCGTGAAATATTCACGAGAGCCAGTCTACAAATTTGACGGGTTCGTCAAGTCACTCTTTGGAGCAAAAAATCTGTCACCAACCCGATATGCTTAGGGCATGGAGAACGCAACGATCGAGTTCTGAAAACCATGCTGACATTTATGGTCCATGGCTCCGGACATCATGAAATATACATCGAAGATAAGTGCTAAAACGACTCGATGTTTCGATGATTGGATTTCAACCACGACCGGGAAACCTAGGCCTGTACCGTCGGTTTCTCCCCTTGCAGTATCCTTCGCTCCGCCCTCGTTGATGTCTGTTCGTAGGTGTTTGGCCTACGCTGTAAGTTATTCGTATTCAGCAGCTGGAACAAGAATTGAAATCCCTCAACTCGACGAAAACGCCAGCCCGATTCGTGTCCGTCATCTTATGTTTCGAGTTGAGAATCGCTGTCAGAGTAAAGTTGATAGTTGTAAAATCGCTCACTGTGAATCTTACTAATGAGTATCTTTACAAGTCGCTTCTCTATTCTTTCTTTTGGCCTCGGTGACAAGTGAACGATGTCTCGATTCATGACCTAGTGTGGCCAGGTGAGGGTTGGCGCAGCGGGAGAATATGGCACATGGAGTGGAGAGGCAGATTGAAGTGGATATTTTGACATAGCTGGATCTGGAACATTGAAGAACAAAGTCAAACCATAGAAGTACGAGGCACTATATAAGCAAGGAAAGTCGAATCGTAAGGACTTTCATTGCCATCCATCATATGTGGAACAGATGTCCAACCTCTCAATGATCGCAAGAAAAGATTTCATCACCGTCAACGATACTCCAGCTTTACAGCCGTCAATCTTACCCTCCAAGCTTCCGAGTCTTCGCTTCAATATCTTTGTGACCCTTCTCGATCATCCCTTTCATTGCCTCAAGGCTACGAACCTTGACCTTCATCGCCTGCGTCCCTGCTTCCGCATCCGGAAAGCCTATCTCTCGATACAACAAGCCCCGTCGCATTGCGTCTCGAACCAAATACAACGGCGTGTTTCCCACTTTGCCCTTTGTCGTTGCCACTTTGCCACACAGAAATGCCGCTTGTCCAATGACGAAAAGACCATCCTTCGCCCTAGTAAGCGCCACATTAATCCGATGCTCATCTCTGAGGAAACTATTGATCTTCGCTTCTGAACCGGACAACGAATTTGCAGCGACGAAATCCACGATCACGACAGGCGCTTCTCCATGACCAAAGGCGTCGACGGTCTCGATTTCTCGGAAGCGAAGAGCGCCGCTGGCGTTGTATCGAGTTATCCGCTTGAGGAGTAGTCTTGTCTGTGCTTTGTAGAAGGTTAAGATGACGATGTCTTGGGGAGCGATACCGGCGGTGTTGAGTTTTCTCACCAGAGCGTTGATAAGCTCGGCGTTGGCTTCGTTGTAGATGGACTGGCTGCTGCTTTCGACGCGCGAGATGCTAACCGGGTTGTCAATGAAGAGGTACTCTGATCCTCTGTATTGATCTCCAAACGATGCGATGACTTCGCGGACTCGGCGGCGGGTGTCATTGTCCTCTTCGGCCATCGCGTGCGTTGAGAACTTTCCTGCGTAGAAATGATTCCGTGGGAAGTGTGCGATGGACTTCGCCATTCGACATTGTTCGTTCAAACGCATGGTGTGTTTGCCAGTTTTGCTGATCATCTCTAGCGGTGAGATCAAGGAGTTCCATGCGACTTCGTTGGCGGGCTCCGATAGGACCGTTGGCCGTGATTGTTTTGAATCACCAACCAAGAGAAGAGCTTTCCATGTCGAGAAAGACGTCAAGGGGCAAAAGAGCGAGGGGAGAGATGCTTGCCCTGCGTCGTCGACAATGATGAAGTCAGGCTTGAAACCCATCTCCTCAAGATCTTCGATTGCAGAGGTACCGAGTCTGCAGAATAGGCAATCGACGCCGGCAAACACGCGGCACTCCATCTCTCGACGCAGCTTGAAGAATTTCTTCCGAACGTCGGGATCGATCCTGCCTTTGTACGTCATGAAATATTTGTAGTACAGTGCGTAATCTCTGGAGAGATTCCGATCGTCCGCAGTAGGGATATCCAAATGATCGGCAGGGTTAGGTGATGAGGCTTTTGCCAATTGGTACTCCTCTTCGGCTCGCTCTTCATCCTCTTCCATCAGAGCCTGTATGTAGCCACCCATGGTCGTATGCCAAGGGATATCAGACGCTTTGACAAGGACCCTTTCGTGGTGCCCAACAATGTCAGCATCGTCTTCTTGTTGTTCAAAGCCAGCTCCACTCTCTTCGTATTTGGCGCAATTGAGTACGTGCTCCGCGAGAAGAGCGGTGTAGACTGCGTCGGAATGTGCGACGTCTTGTTCGTCTGAGCGATCCGATTCAAGCGTGATCAAATTCTTCCTTAAAGTGGTCTCCATCCGAAGTAGCTTTTTGTCAAATAAGCTTTCAGGTCGTAGATCATAGGTTTGGATCATGGCATTGTCCAGCCCCACCTCACTTGTTGCGCAAACCATAATTTTCGATCCCATTTCCAACATTGACCAGATCGCAGCGGCTACTATCGTAGTCTTGCCTGCACCTGGCGGCCCCTCGACAGCCAAAACACTATCTTCGATGTCGCGGAGATTGTAGAGCACTTCCATCTGGCTGGGAGTCATGCCGAGGCTCTCCGAGCAATAGGTATTGAGGATAGTCTGGAAGTCTGGTGGTAGGATTGAACGCGGCGGATGTAGTTGACCGATATCTACCGGAGGATCATCGCGTGGACGCTCGGAGCCATCGTTCATTAGGACATGACGAACGTTGACGCATTCTGCTTTCTCAGAAGAGCAGAATGCTTTGACTGCTCGTAACTCTCGCTCGGACGTCTCGGGGTTGTGCTGAATGGTGACTCGTGCAAGAGGGAGTGATTGCTTGTAAGATGCTTTCAGATGAAGTTCTGGCATTCTGACTTTAGGTCGTCCGTGAACGAGGAGACAGAAGTCCGTTTGTGTTGCCATAAGCTCAGATTTAGGCCGCTGAATTGTCATCCCTTGAAGCTTCCTCCAATGTCCCTTACTTGGACGAGGATCACCATGGAGCGCATCATTCAGCTCGACCGTTGCTTGCAGACCGATCTCGGGGGTGGATCTCTTCCCTTCGCCGGATGGAAGACGAACAAAGACCAGAGCACAGTCAGTCGTTGCTTTCTGCTGCTCACCACTTGAACCGATTTCCTCGGTAGTTATGGAGAACCATGAAAAATCGGGGATCCGCATGAAGAAACACTCAAGCATGGTTCGAGGTATGTAAGCGTGGCGATTTGCCGTGTACTGGGCTTCACGTATGACAGTCAAGCTCGCATAGTCCGAGAAATGACCAACGTTCAAGAACTCCTCGGAATGTGGCAGCCATGAATAAGGCCCTCCTGGGTTCTCAGCGTACATACCGTCACCGACCTCTTCAATCGTGGGTGCTTCACGGACGGAACTCAGAGTCGAGTTTCCGTTGATGTCAAGATATTGAGCAAGGATACCAATGTCGTTCTTGACGCGAAGCCCAAAGTACGGCAGATGCACATGCCACGTATTGGTCCTCTCCGGTCGAAACCAAAATCGAACAGGCATGGGGACAGTGTCCGTGATCAGGTATGTCAATTCTGTAAACACTCTCTCTGGGAGGAGAGCTTCCGACGCAGGATTCTCAAAATACTTCACACGGGGAGAGCAAAGTTCGGCAGAAAAGGTGCGTATCTTATCTGCTTGTGCTTGGAACTGGGGTTCGTCCATGAATGGCTCTTGGCAATCCTCTGGTTGAACCTTCTTAAGCCAATCTTCGTAGGTATCGAAGCTGAAATCTCTGTCAACCATGAGACCGCCGTTTGCGAGATAATGTGCTGGGTACCAAGTGAGCTGGCATAGATCGTGGTTGCCGGGACATGGCTTGAATTCTTGTACTGAACGCTGAGTAGCGACGTAGATTGAAAGGACGATCTTCGGAAATTCGGCGCGTCCGGCGTTCACGTTAATAGTTGCCTTCCAATTGAGGGGAGTCCGAGTTATTCCGCCGACGCTGGGCTTGCGGTCGGCGTAGACGATACTAAAAGCGCAGCGTGACTCTTTGGCTTTGAAAGAAATGGTGTTGAAAGGGAAGTTATCTGACTTATTCACATCCGACTGCGCTGCTGGCAAGGAATCGCCCAATGAAGTAAGATCAAGGTTCCCAATAAACCCCTCTTCTCTCTTGAATGCGTCAGAACTCGACGCTGGATCTGGAGATGAAGACATGTATCTGCCCTATACAGGATATAGTGGCAGGAATTTGAGTGCCAGGAGTCGAAGATGTACAACCGTGCAGTTTTCCGAACAAAATGCTGTGGGTTACACTACGATGTTGGAGTATAACGGAAGTCTTTTCTTTTTGTAGATATCCTCGCAACCTCCGAGAAGATTGTGATGATAGCGTGTGGTGAAAAGAGCTTAGAAGAAAAAAGAGGGAAGTCTGGCGAACGAGGATTCTTGAATTGATCGTGGGCGGCGGTGACCGGTGCTAATCTCCTACAATCTTGCTTATCATGGGTTGGCTGGCATTACATTGCAGTGATTGATACGTGATGACTACTCTAACCATTGTGCTATGGATTAATTGAGTATATGATGTCAATAGTCATTGTGAATGACTATCGGTCTTGCAAGACTCATCTATCCATACACAAAACTGGAAAATCAAGGTACTTGCCATCACTCAGCCCCGTTGTCAGTTCTGTCTTTTCGTTATCTCGTTTTCCCCATGAATGCGTATTCAAGTCTACAATACGGGATGGTAGGGATTCGGACCTGCCATACATTACACGGTATGAAAGGTTCAAAGTCTGAACCCCCAGAAGCCATTTGCCCAGCATCAGGACTAAGCTTTCGTTTATTTCATCAAAGGCACGTTCAGCGATCGAGGTACCGACATGCATGCTACATCCGAAAACAGGGCATGAGCGCGCCGATATATCAATACCAGACGAGATGTCGCTGTAACTAATAACATGTCAAATCAATGCGAAGCTCTTAATAAGCATAAGGAAACTCTTTGAAAATTCGACGTTACAACTTTGATCTAGCTATTCAATGAAGGAACGTTTCCGTCATTTTGACGCGTCCTTGGAGAGTCGCGCCGCGTTTATGAGCGTCAACCACAATCAAGCGTAGACTCTAAATTGGGGCCCTGGACAACATTGACCTCGGTACATTCATGGGAATCTATAGGACTCTGGAGGAGAACAGTATTCGTGATCAACGCTCAAGACGATCGTCGCCCCTCAAAGCTGTACTGCCATCGCTAATTCACTCCTTTGCTTAATGTCTTTCATACATATCTAATAGTACCAGACGATCTCCGGATGGCCATGTACCCAATAACACATATCAGCCTTCGTTGCTTGACCACGATCACCCGAAGGAAGTGGTCGAATCTGTATCGAACCCTTCCTCACCGCAACACATACCCTATTATTGCGTACGCAAGCTTCACATGCAGTACCGTCCCACATATTGCTCCCAGAACCATTTGCCCATTGGTGTGCGCATTTTGGCTCACCGCTCTTGGTTCCTTGGGCCCATGTTGATCGCATCGAGTCCCAGCCCCTCGTCTCGGTCATCTGCTGTCTGATCATGTCGAACACCTTGTCTGGTAGGCTACCGTATCGAAAGTTCGGGTGCCGTGCTTCATCGACGTCGATCCAAGGCTCCACTCCATCTTGAATTGGAAGCGTTGGCTGCGTTAAACGCCCTGAGTTCCTTTGATTGGTCCGGTCGGCAGAAACTCGCGGTCTTTTGGGCGGACGCACGTCAATGTCTTGGTCATTGGCGTTTTGACCCTGGGTCGTATTTGCTGTCTCTGCTTGGCTTGATCCTTGGTGACTGTCATCCGGAAGCTCTACCTCTGCTAGGAGGCTATGTAGCCGCTGCTCGAAGATTACCCAAGCTTCCCCACTTGGTGGACTAGCTTGCCCTTTGGCTTCGTCGAACGTTCGCTTGAACATTGCCAGATATCGTTTGAATGTGAAAACCTTCCTAGCTTCGAGGCGTGTCGTTTCTTGGAACGTCTTGAGTCGGTCACATTCTTGTTCTGCTACAGATAATTGCTGTTCGAGCTCCGGGACTCGGTCGGCTTGTGCTTTCAATACCGTATTTTCTGCTTTCAGGGTAGCAATTTCCTTCAGGGTAGTCGATACCTTTGTGTCATTCTCCGATGTTTGTACCGCGAGATGTTTGTCACTATGTTGGTAAATGTCGGTGGCAGGTACGACGTCATATTGATCGTTGATGATGCGGGCAAATTCTTCGACAGTCCTAGTAGCCAGCGATTGAAATGCATTAAGCTGCTTCGATTGCTCGTTGATTAGGGAGACAACTTTCGACTCGAGTTCGTGGATCTTGGTCGTTGCTTGATCGTATTCTGACTGTAGTGCATCATGGTCTGCAGTAGGAACCGTAGGAATTGGATCCGCAAATTTCTTCTCTCGGAGTTGACTCTTGAGGTCCTTCAATTTAACTGCCTGAGTTAAATTGCTAGCCTCTCGTTCCTTCAGTTGTTCCTGCGCATCTTCGAGATCATCTTCAAGCTCGCGTATTCTCTTCTGCATATCCCTGGAGCTCGGCGTAGTGCTTGAAAKTTCGGACATGATTTTGATCATGCTCGTCCACTGGAGCGCAGCAAATATTTTGAGTATTCTACAGGCCAACGCTGCAGCTGCTAACGAGGTTTTGGAAAGATGACGTCGAGGAGATGTTTCAAACGAGTCAAAGACAAGAATACGATGAGGTGGTTAGAAAAGCGTACAAGGAGAGTATTGGAGATGAAGGTTCTCCGAAATCGTGGGGGCTGAACCTAATAAATCGGCAAAATGCGATTTTCGACAGGAAAATTCACTAGGGAGATCGAATATATAGAATACAAAACCAACAGATTATCGTACTTCACAGCGTCAAGAACAATTATATGTCAACTGTACCTTGGCTATTGAAGTGGTATCACTCCTGTCATGCAGGAGTATCTTGTATTCACGTCACAACGATTTTATGATGATTGATATGGTGTATCGTCAAAGGATTAGACCTTGATGCGTTTATCCCCCCATCAATGAAAGCAGGATTGTTTCGTAATATCAGAATTTAACAAAGCGCGGTTTCCGGGTGGTGGGAGGCGGGATGCGCGTTTCGTGGAACCTGGAAACATGCATCATAGTCTTCTTATATGGTGCATCAATGTCCAAAAACCCCGATCATATTGGAGAAGCGAAGGAGGTTTCGGTGATGTACATCGAAAGAGTAACCTTTGATCCGTCCAGAGAGAAACGAACATGGAGCAAGAAACTTTCATATGCATTTCGCAGAGGACATAGTAAAACCATTCCATGTTCTTGGATCTTGCCATGGGCTTGACCAGTGCATATGCTATTTTTCACATGGTACATCGGGTTGCGCAGGGTTTTCAGCGTGGCGATGCGTCGAAACAAAGAGATATAGAGGAAATCGAGCTTTCAGAGGCACAACATCATGGGCTTCAGTAGCCCTCACAGCCGGAAGCTCAGCAACCACTTCAGCAAACTCCTTAACAGCAATCTAATCCTCAGATAGGACCTAACAGCTCATCGAAGTCTTACTCCAAGGCGACTCGACTGAGAAGAGAGGCTAATACACAGCCAACGACTTCACATCAAGGCAAGAGCAATGGCAAGAACAAGAACAAGGGCAAAAAACAACTAGCCAACAAAAGTCTGACGCTCGACTCAGCGAACACACGTTAAGCATCGGGAACCGCGGCTTCATATCCAGCCATTCAGCCGTTCTCTAACGATATGGGTAGTGTTAGTACCGAAGCTCAACCTTTGAAGCCTTTATTCTCCCCACCTTGCCTGGTCCTACAAGAGGTAGGGAGGAGCTTGTTCCTCGGATATTTGTTTGACTTGATGAATCTGATGATACAGTAGCAGACGGGGTAACGCGATCCGTCTATCCGAGAGTCATTGCAAAGATGGGGTGTTTTGCCTCCGACGGAAGGTTCGGGTCTGACAATGGATAGGCAGGCCAGGACAGAGCAGAGTTGGAGGGATCGAGGACCTTAGCTTTAGCTCATTAATGCTAATATCTCGTTACATAGGTCTCGATTATGCGTGACAAAACGCGGTTAGATGGAGAAGGAGGTGCGTAGATCTATTCGTACGAAGTTGTGTAGCACATGCCCTTAACAAGTAACAACATCCCTCTACCATTTATATCCTTTTGCGACTACGAAGCCAGTGAGACCGCATCTCGGAGTTCTAGTATATCGTAATTAAATACTCCTTTGGTCCATGATTTATCATCCTCGACTGGCAGTACCTAATGTAGCTCTGACCGATTCTGGCGGCATGCCGTTTGAGACTTTCGTCATTTCAGCACGACTCGGTTGTAGCAGGAAGGACACGAAAAGACTGGACGGTGAAACTCATGGATTCGCTGAGATTTGTATGATAGTGTTTGGCGAAATGGTTAGTGGCTGCTGCTGCTCTGGATCGCCGTCCGATCTTGGCGATGGGTTATCTAAGTTCGATACTGGAGGCAGATCCCTGTAAGTCTTGCAGATGGGAGCAGCTGACTTGATCACAAACGACAAGTTGAGACAGAACGCTAATTTCGATTTTCAATCGATGGGATTTTTTTCACTTTGCCCAGCGTGGTGACTGGCGCATGGAGTGCCAGCTTCCTGGGAAATAGTAGGATTGTGTCCATGGAATCTCGTCACATTTGTGCGAACTGGAACGATGTAATCTGTCATCCTCTGCCTGTATCGTATCTTGCGGGTTGCAGGCAAGGTAAAGTGTCGTTCGTTCAGCGAAATTAAGACGAAACGTCGAAATATCGACCCTGGTTGCGATTGTATGAAAGAATTGTTCGTGTAACGTCTGATGACGGGGAGATCCTGATGCATGTGGCCGCTGTTAGGGATGAGGTAGGAGTCAAAAGTTATGAAGTCGATATTTCAGAGGGTGTGTTCAGAGAATTTCTTCTTGGAAAATAGAGTTTGCTGAGTAGAACATCAACGATTGTATGTGCTGCGAAGAGCAGGAGACGCTTTATGTAAATTATTGCCTGCCTTTGGCGAAAATCAACCCATTGAAAGATCTAGTCTTATCTCCGTGTTCCATTAGTAGGGACCATTGGAGTGGTAGACCCGAAGGTTCCTTCAAATCAAGTAGATGACCAGGAACTACGTATTCCTCCTCCAGGCATCTCTCTCAGTTGCTATTCCTCTGCATCGCAGTCTCGCATCCTATCTACCCAAATGGAACCTTGATTCTAAATGAACGCTCGTATCCTTCAACAGCCTCATTGATAGCCTCGTAGCTTTCGACTTCCACGTTTCCCAATTGTCTATCCGTTCCGGTTATTCAATGTGTCTATTTATGGGGGCGTATCGTCTTTGCGGTCAAGTCCACTGGCCACGTCATCAGCTAAGTATCATTTTCAATCTTAGGAATTCATCATACTGGCGCCGGAATATTTCTTTCAACGTCCGAGTTGAATCCTTAGGACGCAAAAAAGGGTCTTGATTGGGTTGGGGCGCTGTAGTAACTGCTGCACCGGGTTCAATGGTATCGCTAGGGCGAGTTGCTGGAGGTTCCTGTTCTGCTTCATTGGTCGTTCGGGACTCGTACTCCTTACTCTGAATACCCTGTTCTGGAAACATGGATGTCGATTGAGAGCTGGGTACGTTCTCAGTCCAGTTGGGAGGCTGAGGTGCCCAGGCACTTCCGAAGATCGATGACCTTGAGAGACCGGGGAGACTTTGAGGCGCATATGGGATTGGAGCGAAAGGTTTTGACGAGAAAAGGCCTTGAGGTCCATGAGTCGATGGCATCGTTGGAAAGGTATTGGATCCAACGTTCGATATATCCGCTGCGGACGCAGAAGGAGAAAGTAATCCCGCTGTCATAGCCTTAAAAGGTTCGGTAGAGTCCCGTGCTTGGCTTTGCTCTTCCTTGGTATTGACAAGTCCCAATAGATTAGACGTCGATGTAGAAGGAGAAGTCAACTCCGTATTTGTATCTTTTGAGAGCTTGGTCGAGGTGGAGTGTCGGTGAAGCTCTTCCCGCGGAACGTCAGACGCGAGTCTGCTGAAATTGGGCTTGGTCCATTTAGGTTTGTTGGTCTGGCTACTCGTGAAGCTAGATGGATGACCGGCTGGTATTGAGTGAGTGACTGGAGCTGACTTTTCATCCTGACCCATACCGACAACCATATCTGGAATGGGTGTTGGTGGGAGACGGACTCGGGGGCGATCGTGGAAATCGGGAGGTAGAGGCCGCTTGCGGTTGTAATTCAGATCTGGTTCGACAGAAGCTGGTTCACGCTTGACAATATCGAGCTCCTGTGCACCAAAAGCGGTCGCACGCGGGTTCCTGGTCTCTCTCATCGAAGGTCGGAATCGCTGGCGCTGTTCCGCTCGATCGCTTGCTATCGACGTTGAGTCAGTAATAAACAAACTGATATCTTGCGGGATAATCTTACCATCGGGACCTCGAGTATACTCATTACCATATAAATTGTCGAATCTTTGATATCCCTTACTCATCAACCGAAATGCCTCATATAATTCAATTTCCTTGTTTTCCAAGAAACCCACAGTTGACTCAAGCTGTTGAATTCTGGCCATCGCTTTGTTGAAATCAGCCAGCAACGATTTATGTCTTGCTTCAAGGGCCGTTTCGGGAGCAAAAGGTCGGTCATACTCTGCATCTAGTAGCTGACGCTTAAGCTCTTTATTTTTGGCGGATAGCTCTTCAATTCTGGTGGACTGTTCCATGTTGATAGCTTCACGGGCTTGAAGCTGATCTTTTGTCGTTCTCAAGGCCTCTTTCGCGTCTTCGAGGTCAATCTCCAGTATTCGGATCCTCTTTTCCATCTCTCTGTTGCCTGGCGCAGGAGTACTTTCATGCTCCGACATGGCTGATGATGGAACCGGAGATTGGGGTGCGAAATCTGTGAATCGGCGCCGGAAATGCGAAAAATGTTCCTGTGGTTGTGGAGAAGTCGTGCTCAACGGCCAAATTGATAGCTAAAATCTTCGCCTCAATAGACGAAGTCCAAGTGATACTGTAAAGTGCTCGGCAATACTTGTAAAAAGGTGTGGTGATGGTGGACTTCTGAGCTGGAAGGAGGTGGTAAACCATTCAAAGATAGAGTCAGTGGAATCAATCTTGCAAACCAAAAGAATGGGGGCGCTAAGCCTTATAAATCAACGCAGACACGTCCATTCATCACTTTATCATTGAAAAAGCATGTAAGCTGGACTTATCGATATGATGTAAATAAACCTTCACTGATTTGTGGACACCGCATGTTTATTGACAAATAAAACGATGCAATACCTACCAAGAGTGAATCGGCATGTAACAGCGCTGTCGTCCCTTGGAACAACAGGACTGGAAGTCATCAAGATCATGACCATTGACGTTGATTTATTCAAGGACTTTGGGGCCTTACAACGATTAATCGGCACGTTGGTATACCGCTCAATTTGCAAGTAGTACTACCTATACTCATTGGTCGTAGACCAGTAGGAGCTGGCTTTATTATACACATTATGGGATTAATGTGGCAGGACAACCTTCGATACACGCTAGAAAACTACGCAACTTCAAATCGTCCAGCCCATGTATCACCTGTTCATGCGCATCATCCTATGGCAAGCTCAGAGAGCCTATCAACGTTACTGACTGTGATCTCCGTTGAATACAGTTAAGACGTTCTTGCTTGTGATCCTCAATCATACGAAATTCATTCTATATACATCATTGCCCACCGCCCGCTTTGCGTACCAACATATTTTACCGCGATGCACTTTAGATCTAGTCATAGTGAGAGAAACTAGTAGGCTGAGACTTTCCCTCAAAGACACTGCCCGTCTATACATTGCGCCATATTTTGCGATCATCTCATCTAACCGCCGTTCTTCTCCACCAGCATCAAAAATTCCTTCCGCCCATGATACAGCCTCATTGCTTGGTAAGCCCTCGTTTTCTTCAAGGGTTCGGCTTATCTTTGCTACACCAACTTTAAGTGTAGCTCTTACCCAATGGAGGATGATCATTGCTTGCTGATGACTGGCTTCTGTTCAAAAAGATGTTTGTCGATTCTCGTGTGCTGGACATAGGAGAGGCTCTGCCTTGACCTGTGGGTGGAACCGTCGCCTGGTGCTATTACGTGGTCGACGATAAGGTCTTGAATCTAGGAGTTGATGATAATGCTTGGATAGCGAGATCCGATAATATTGGAACTGACGAAATCGTGGGTGTGTATACATCCATTCCTGCTGTGCTATCGGGAGAGGATGTATCGTGTCCCAAAACGGCGGTTGGGATATTGTGAGCTTCCTTCGCCGCTTCGAGCATAGTCCCTTCCATCGAGAGCATACACTTTGTCGTTTCTTGCATAATGTGACCTTTGATATGAACCTCATTCTTTAGGAATATATATATGATATCAGCGGCTTCAGTATTCCTCTCCAATAAATGATCCTTCTTAGACTAGGCAAGTGGCTCTGATAGATTAGGGATGTCGATATACTGATATCTGGAATATCTAAGCTGCTCATCGTTTCGACGGCATCGAAGAACTCTTCAGAATGGTTCTCTATCTGAACGGGAAGAAGATGCTCGAGGCTGTTGCTGCCTCATAGCCCCTGTCAGTCCTTCAATCGATAGTGACATGGCTTCCTGTATACCGATCAGACATAAAGGCTTCGAATATTCGGTGTTTCATGCAGAGCGGTCAGATATATCGTCGTCTGAAATGTCCTTACACATCGCAAGATAGCGATCAATTTTTGGTAAAGACTAGCGATCAAGGCTAAGGATATGGTATATTCCAAAAGAGAATTTGTAGTGGCCAAAATGGTTGTAAGAGATCTCAATATTTTTAGACTCCGCTACTGCTGAAAGTGCAGTAGAGAGAAAGAATACATGAGCGTCTGGAATTTCCCTACTGTAGTATAGCGATCAACTGTTGTTAAGGAGATGTACTCTTTGGTTCTGGCAGTCTTGTAGAGTCCTCCTGCGAATAGGTCCATGTGGACGTTTCCGGTGACCTTATTGAGAGAAGAACGACCTCCCTTATGCCAATGCTTGGATAGAGTTCCGAGAATCTTACAGACCAATTATTCGAGCACCGTCCGCACTTCCCTAATAGTCTCAATCTAGGACTTGCCTACCCTCAACACTTTCTTAGCTTGCACTAGTTTCGGTTGGAGCATTTCTACGTCGGTGATTTGTAAATGGAAAAACGTTTGCTTCGGATCTCCGATGCTGTCAAGATGATCTTGGAACGATCCAAACGAGGACGAGTCTACGTTTTTGGAAAAATCGAGTACACAATGTATGCTGGCTGTAGGCCACTTCTCAGAATCTATAAATTCTAGTAAGGCTGTTCCTGTTTAGTAAGATCTCTCGGTACCTGTCGACAGTGGTTGGTGTAGCAGCTTATTCAGTCCGGACTTGAGATGCATCAGACTCCTCGAGTCGTCGTCCGAAACCAGCGAAGGGATTATGATATGCCGGAAGTTACCATCTGGCTGGATTTTTCTTTCCTCGGCGATTTTGACCAGCGATTTTGGACATGAGGCAACGCCTTCTTCAAGGATGCTGCAATAAGTCATTACCAGGAATAGGGCTGAACCAAAAACTAAGTTCCCCGGCTACTTCGAAGAGCTATCCTCCTCATCATCACTTAGATGCCAGAACCATTTTATCGTTGTTAAGATGGCTCCCACCATCTTCGCTGTGCTCCATCTCCGCCTGAGTTTCATTTTCCGTGCGACCCTGCTTTGAACGTTATCGACAGCTGCGCGTGTGGAGAGAATAACTATTCACATGTGACACTGCTAGATTGGATGCTTGAGAATCTTCTCTGGATTAGATGTTATCGGTCAAGGCAATAATAAAAGCGGCTGACTGGAATTGACTTGAAGGAAGAGGACCAAAGGCCTGATGAATAAACTTATTTGCCAGATCAAATCTCAACAGGACCAAGGTCACTACAGATTTAAGCGTCACCTTCCACGTCGACAATTTCATTCAATTTCGCTCCTGGGCTTCTTGATTACACCCGATCAAGGGTGAGGCATGAACGGGAGAGCGCAAGATAAGTAAAATTCTTGCAAGCCAGAACGGAATGCTACGCGATATCTATTGTAGAACTCGGTGATGAGAAGTACTAAATACTGGATTTGATGGAAGAAGAAAGGTTCTAGGTTACCAATCAAGACTTGAGTTATCCATCCCAGGTGGATAGGCTATGAGATAAGTGCTAGAGATTTGAAGCTGACGGCCGCGAGATACAGGAGTCAAAAGTATAGATCTAGGAAGACATCACGGAGTAATTAAGAGTCTTCGAGTCGTCAACAAAGGTAAGTAGAGAATGACTGGAGGATATGATAAAAAGATGTGCAAGAAAGGAGCCAAATGTATATCATTTCAAATGGAGCTAAGTTGATATGGAGAAGTCATTATACATAATTGAATAGTTCAGCCCCAGAAGTAAGGCAAATTGGGCTATATACGGGGCGCCCACCCCGGATCCAGCTCCTGTTGCTGTGCCCTAACCGCCATTTGTGTCGATGATGGCGGAGGTGAGGGTAGAGGTGGTGGTGGTGGCACCGGCGGCCCTGGCGGCGGCGATAGAGATGGTGTTGGGTAAGGTTCTGAACAAGTATCAGTCATGTGCACGATATAGTGTGTAGCCATGAGACTTACGCTTCAAAACGGCGGCATGTGGCGCTTTCTTCAACAATATCAGAGGTATCACGATGCCTGGTCACTGTCAGTCACGACACGTCTTCTCGTTCTTTATCGCTGCTTACCATTAGCCACCACACCAGGAATGAGATACGCCATGTTGTACGCGGGATTGTGAGCTCAAGAGACAGCCGCGGACTGGACTTAGAATTCGTATGGCTTGTACGTGGTTGTCTCAGGGAAATCTAGCATACAAAGGCAGATACTGAGTGAGAGGAAGACGAAGATTGAGTTGGATTATATGGATTAGAAGTCTTAATCTCAGGCTTATCTCAAGGACTACAATCATCTTGGCATTTTCTACGTTACCACTGCCCGAGGCGCAGCTCTGAGTCACTGGTTCGCTGCGAGACGATGAATATATAATGATCAAAGCAATAAATGAAGAATTGAGAGCGTGCCATTGAGAAAGAGAATGGAGAGTGAGTTATAGAAATAGGGAGATTATTGAGATAAACCCGAGATCTTCGTCCCTTGCTGAATACAAGTCAATCTCTAGCTCCTGATGCAAGGATTCTTCTCTTGATCGATGAGCATGAGTTATTCGATATAGCTTTCCTCAAAGCTGTGAAGGACTATACAGCGCGTATCATAGTGACTAATGACCCATTCATTCGAGAGCAAGAAAATGATGCCTTCAAGACAAGATTCGGGAGCAGCTTTTTAAAGCTTGTAAAGCTGTATCAAACTTTATAGGCGAGTATTCATGACTCAACAAAGATTTCATTCATACCTGATGGATGGCTCTGAGGTAAAAACTACTTGCATTCCCATGAAACTTATAGAACATGCCTGATCTTCAGTGGAGCCATTATAGGCTGAGTCAAAAAGTGGCGGTTGGAGGGAGGTTAAGAATATCTTATGATCAGCATGTCTGATATAAATTGTCAGATGGAAGAATCCAGAGCGCTTTTATCAAGTCTGAACCTGTGAGAAGCTTTAATTGATGATATACAGCAGTAGACCAGGGTAGAACAATTGTGAATGACTCAAAAGTAATCTAAGCTGAATGACAATATGCTGAGGAAATTCCCATTCGCCATCTCGAAGAAGTCCTCTCGCGTGACATAAGTCTCACGTTGAGGACGCGGTAAGACCGCACCGGATTATCGGCGTGAATTCTAGAGATGTAGCCCTGAAGTGCCGATTAATGCTAGTACCTCAGCGACCCATTCATGTTCGTGTTCATGTTCCTGACCCAAGCCCAGTATATCGATCTAAAGCATGTTGGTGACTGCCATATTGGAAGGTATAAGATTATATAAGAATGACTCTCTGCGGGATCGAGGTACCTGTTCTATATAGAAAACCAACAAATGTTCTTCAGGAGTTATTTCGAATAGACTTTGTCACATTGGCCCATGCGCGCACATGCAAATTGATATAATGTCAGGCGCCCTTCAAACTAGCGCCCGTTAGCGCCACCAGCGGGTGCAAGAAGTGAGTGGACACCCTAATACTAATTAGGCACGCTTCCTAGGCAACGCGAAATTAAATAAGCCCCTTTTTACTATACCACCTACTGCACTACCTGTTATACCACCTACTGCACCATCTACTGCACCACCTACTACACCACCTACTATATACCACCTACTAGGATACCTATACCATACACGTTATACAGGCGCGCTAAGCAATGCAAGATAACACGCCGAGAGTTTAATACTGTACAGAGAACACGTTTTTTTAATACAGTCGATTCCCTAGTAAATTCAGTACGTTTTATATATAAATTATTCGGGATAAAAAAATTAACTAGCTATAATCTCCTCCAGTAATGTAAAGAATTTAGTAAAATCGTTTATTATCGTCCCGGCGTATTTTATTTAAATCGCCTATATAAAATTACCAAAAACTTAATAGACTCTTTTCTAGATAAATAAAGCCCTATTCGCTAATAATAATTTAAATATATTTTCGAGTATTTTAAGCTAGATTATAATATTAGAACTTTATAATATTTAATATAAAAGAAAAAAAAGAACGTTAAGTTATATAAATATACGAAAATTAAGCCGATTTCTCTAGTAAATAAAAAAGTAAGAATTAGATACGCTAAAAAATATAAAGAGAATTATTTAACGCCGTTATCTATTTATATTAATAACGAGGAAGTTTAAAATAACAAAAATTAAATAAAAAGCTAGCGTTTTATTAGTTTTATTAACGAAGTTTATATAGATATAAACGCTAAAAATACAGGCTATATTCTCCAAGAAAAAGGAAAAAAAGAACGATATACGCTAGAGAATATAATCGAATTACCGCCTTTTAAAGGCGTTATTCTCTATATAAAAAAATATATCTTATAATTTTATAAAAAGAAACTAAATTTCTATAATAATCCTTTATATATATAGCCGGAATTTATTCAGCCTTTTTTAAAAAACTTACTACGCTTAAATAAAAGAAATCTAAAACTTTTAAATAGTTCCAGGCTAATAAATAATTTCTAAAATAAAAGGTAATAAAACTATACGAAATCGATCTTATTCCCTAAAAAAACTTAATAACTTACCTATATTATACTAGGAATATCCTACTAAAATACCTTATAGATCTTCGAGAATTAGAGCGAAAAATAAATAGAATTCCCTATTTTTTATAAGAAGATAATAATATCACGGTGCCAGCGTATATAGTTCAAAGAGCAATATATAGATTTGGAATAACAGTTTCTTTATAATATTCGCTTAATAATTAGCTTTATATAAAGAACCTATAGGCGTAATTTACGTATCTATTTAATAGCGAGTTCCTTCTTTTTTTTCTTTTTTCTTCTTCGTACGATATCTTATATATTATTTACCTTAATAGCTTAAATCGATGTACCCTTTAGACCAACTCTTTTAACCTCGTGATATTATATCGTACTTTTTTATCTAACTAGTACTTACTCCACGAAGATAGCGAATTATAACCTTTTTAAAAAAGCTCCTACTTATTTTTTAAATACTTATAACAAATTTAAAAAGGTCTTTAATAAAATTAAAACCGATAATCTAATTTAACTACTCTAGAACCCTATTTCTAGCAGTTATAATAGTATAATTACCCTTCGCTACTTATAATAACTTATTAATTTTCGCGAGTAGGCTATAATTAAAGTCCCTAAGCTTATTTATATCGGGTATAAATACACCGAATCTTTAAATACCGTTTAAGCCGATCTTTAATATTTATATACTAAATACCACTAAACTATTATACAACTGATAGCTATATAAGACGAATTATTTAAAGGACGAGTATTTAAAGCTATTACCGCTGCTATTATACGGAAAACATCTAAATAGCCTAACCTCGAAATCTTTAAAGGGGACCGCACTAAATTCTATAACTAGCGTTAATAAATAAACGCTAAGCTTTTAGCTAACTATAACTACTATAAAATAGAATATAATCGAGTATAATATATCTATTTACGTACCGCCGGTATTACCAGCTCGATTATCCTATTCTATATCTAGAACCTTAAAACCAGTAACGTTAAAAGTATTAAGAAATAACTAAAGCTAGCTTTCAGCGACCCAGACCGCAAAACTAACACCCGAATTAAGCTAGAACACTTATAATAGAAGAACAAACTTTTTTTAGAATACTTAGCTTCTTTTATAGAGCTCGCATTTATTACTAAAATTAATAAAGATTTTAAGCGCTATCGCTTAATCTATAGCTTAAACCGCGAGCTTAGCAGCTACCTAATTACTTTACCTCCCCCTGCTAGCTACTAAGCTATATAAAAATATATCTTTAAGATCGTAAACCGCTATACTAGTTACCAGTTCTAGAACCCGTAATATAATAAGATTTCCGGTAACTAGCGCCCTAATAATAATAATTAACGATCAGCTTCTACCCCTATTATTACTACTACTGCTACCGCTAGAACCGCTACTAAAGCCGCTATTACTACTAGCTATAAAAAAAACGTTATAAATATATCAATGCTTACTACCAATAAGAAGTTTAAAACTAATAAGAAATAACGACGTTTTATCTTTAAACTCTATATATACTATAGATAGCACCCTACTAGTATATCTTATACCTAATTAGCCGCCTGTAATAGTCGTCGCGCGTAGCGTAGCTAGCTTTCTCTCTCGAATATAGAGCCTACGGTGGAGTCGGAAAACGTTTAATTTTTAGGCTAAGTCGCCCCTAAGGACCCTTAAAGGATTTTTCTTTATAAACTGCCTATATAGCTAATAATAAGCCTATAGAGCCCGAAGTTAGCAAGCCTCTATTAATTATAATGGAATTCCGTATAAATAATTCTATACTCCCTACTTATACGATAATTAATAATAGAGGTTTTATTATTAGTTTTATTAATTAAACTTATACGCGTAATAATTACTTTTATTTTCACCATTTAAAATATAATAAGATTCTCCGCCTCGCCGATAGCGAGCCTATTTCTTATATCGAATATTACTACTCTGCCCCCGCTCGTCTAAAGGACTATACCGAACTGATTTTTTTCTTTATAGTACCTAAACTAAACTACCTAATAATCCTTAGGCGTGCTTAATTAGATAAATATAACTTTATAATCGACTAAAAGGAAGATTCTTTTATATTTAAAAGCGATTACTGCTATTAAAACTATTTAAAAAGTCCTACCGATTAGACTAAGAAAGGATACCAGAGCGTACTTAAGCCCGCCTATAAAAAGCTACCTATTTAACTATCTAACGCCTTAAAGTTATCTCCGAAGCTTTTAAATATTAAATAAATAGGCCCGGTACCTTTCGCGTCTCTCGTATATAACCTAAATAACGAATTTTTTATTCTTTCGATAATAGATATCGATAAGCGCTTAAAGGAACTTAGGCCTCTATAATCTATACCTACCCGAAAGCCTTAAATCTTACCTCGCCTAACGATTTATACTAAAGCCCTAAAAAATAACTATAGCCGTATAAACTATAAGCTCGCCGATTATATATTAATAGCGGTATCCCCCTTTAATATCGCTAAGACTCTCGCTAATAAGCTTAAAGTAAACTTCCAGCTCCTTTACCCTACCGACTATTACAATCTCCTAGAAACCTTTTCGAAATAAGCAGCTAACGTACTCCTTAAAAGACGTCCTTACGATTATAAAATTAAGCTAATAGAAGGTATACCCCTATTTAAAGGGCCCCTCTATAGTATAAGCTATAATAAGCTAGCTATACTCTAGAAAACCCTTAAAAAAAACCTCGATAAAAGGTTTATCCGCAGTAGCTCTTTAGGTATTTTATCCCTTATACTATTCGCTAAAAAGCCTAGAGGAGGCCTCTGGTTCTACATCGACTACTATAAATTTAACGAGATTACTAAAAAAAACCGTTACCCTATTCCTTTATTGCAAGAAACTCTAGATTACCTATATAAGGCTAAGATCTTTACTAAGCTAGATATTATCGCCGCTTTTAATAAGCTTCGTATCGCCGAGGGCTACAAATAGAAAACGGTAATACAAACTCGTTACGGCTTATTTAAATAGTTAGTATTACTATTTAAATTATCTAATAGCCCGAGTTCTTTCTAAGAATATATTAACGATACCTTCTATAAATACCTCGATATCTTTTATACCGCTTATATTAATAATATTCTTATTTATAGTAACAATCTAAAAGAATATAAGTAGTATATCTAAAAAGTACTAATAATATTTAAAGATACTAGTTTATAAATAGATATTATTAAATATAAATTCTATACCACCCGAGTTAAATACCTCGGCCTTATTATTACTATTAAAGGCCTCGAAATGGATTTTATAAAAATTAAAGCCGTTTAAAGCTAAAATAACCTTTAAAATACTAAAGAAATATTATCTTTTATTAGGTTTACCAACTTTTACCGACGCTTTATTAAAAATTTCGCCTCTATTATTAAACCCTTTTATAAACTTATATATAAAGATACACCCTTTTAATAGATTACCGCCTATTAATAAGCCTTTAATATTCTAAAAGAAGCCTTTACTTCGGATACGGTTTTAGCTTACTATAATCCTAATAAGGAAAGTATTATAGAAACTAACGCTTCTAATATTACTACTAAAGGAGTACTCTCCTAGTATAGTAATAACGGACTTTTTAAGCCTATTACCTATTTCTCCCGTAAAATAACTCTATAGTAAGTTAACTATAAAATCTATAATAAAGAACTTTTAGCGATTATCTAGTATCTAAAATAATAGAGGTCCGAGTTTAAAGGAGTACCGGACGCTTTTACTATCTTTACTAATTATAAGAACCTTAAATACTTTATATCTACTAAAGTCCTTAGCCGCCGGTAAGTTTAATAGACCTAATTCCTTTCTTACTTTAACTTTAAAATTAAATACCGCCTAGATCGCTAAAATATTAAGTCCAATACCCTAACTCGGTATATTAACGACCTCCCTAAAAAAGAAGATCTACGTTTAGAATATTAAAAGCAAATTTTTATTAAACCCGAGCTAATAATCGATATTACCCCTATAAAAGCTAACGATAATTTAAACTCGGAGTTTAAAGATATCCCTAGTACTCCTAAAACTTCTAGCGATAAAAATAATAATTACTTACGCCCTTTAAAGAATTTTATTATTAAAGCCTCCCGGGATAACCCTTTTATATAAAAAACGCTTAAACTTTTTTATAGCGGGGCTACGCGCTTTAAATATATCTCTCTAGCGAAATACAAGGAGAGAAACGGGCTTTTATATTACTAGGACCGCCTATTCGTCCCCGACTCCGAACCCCTAAAAAATCGCCTATATTAACTATATCACGATCATCCTACTACTGGCCACTCTAAAAAAACTAAAATTTATAAGCTACTACACTGAAACTACGGTTAATTTAAGGACTATAAGTATATAATACAATACGTTCGAAATTATTACCCCTGCGCTAGAAATAAACCCAGGTATAGACTTAAGACTGGCGTGCTGAAGTTCCTATTTATACCTATCTAGCGTTAGCGTAACATTTTAGTAGATTTCGTTACTAGACTGCCCGAAAGCAACGGATACGATATAATTATAATAGTAGTAGACCGCCTATTAAAGATACGCTACTATATACTCTATTATAAAACTAACGATACTAAAAAGCTTATTAGGCTATTTAAAGACTATATTTAAAAGATATATAGCCTACCTAAAAGTATTATTTCCGACCGGGACACTTTATTCGTAAACCGATTCTAGAAAGCCGTCTATAAAAGGACTCGAACGTCCAGAGACCTCTCTAATACTTTCCACCCCGAAATCGATAGTTAAACCGAACGCCTAAATACTATTATAGAGCAATACCTCCGGAACTATATTACCTATCTATAGGATAACTAGGCTAAATAGCTATCGGCCGCTAAATTTAATACTAATAACTACACCTCCGAGACCATTATAGTAAGCCCGTTCCTCGCTAATTACGGATTTTACCCCTAAATAGACCTAAAGCCCCCCGATACTTCCAGCCCGGATACTCCCTATAAAAAAACCGGTATAGTAAACGAATTCGTTAATACTATAAAGGAAATCGTCGAATACCTCCGTTCTAA
Source organism: Opeltia flavorubescens (assembly GCA_000442125.1). Classification (NCBI taxonomy): domain Eukaryota; kingdom Fungi; phylum Ascomycota; class Lecanoromycetes; order Teloschistales; family Teloschistaceae; genus Opeltia; species Opeltia flavorubescens. The sequence goes on from KE546979.1 coordinate 1,305,976, forward strand.
AATAACGCTAGCGTAAGCTAAACATACCGAGTACGCTAATAACAGCCGCGCGCTAGCGCTAAAACTTAACGTCGGCGATCTTATTTAGTTTAATACCTGTAATATTAAAACACGCAGACCTTTAAAGAAGCTGGATTATAAATATAAGGGATCCTACCTTATATCCGAAGTTATTAGCCTTTATACCTACCGCCTAAAACTACCCCCGGAGCTATATATCCACTCTATTTTTAGCGTAGTTCTACTAAAGCCTACTGCTAATAACCTTTATCCGGAATAAATAATCCCGTCGCTACCGCCTGTAGAAATCGACGGTAAAGAAGAATATAAGCTGAAACGTATCCTGGACTCCCTATATTAATATAACCAGCTGTACTACTAGGTTAAATAGAAAGGCTACAATATACTACAGCTAATTTCTACCGAAAACCTTACTAATACTAAGCGCCTATTAGCTGCCTTCTATACCCGATACCCCTATAAACCCTCGAAGCCTTATATCCGAACCCGCCGCTAAACGATAGCCTAAATACTATACTTTACGCCGAATCCTACCTATTACAGCATCGCAATCAAAATAAATGATTATTATAGTATACAGTTACTATAAGCTTTAAATAGCACCATCCTATATACCCTAAAAGTATATTTTTATCCGAAAATCGCGAATCTAGATTTATAGTAAAATTTTATTTTAAATTTATATACGAAAATACAAAAATAGTATTTTAACTACTAGAATTTTTTTCTAAATTTCTTCAGAAGGCCTTCTAATAGCCTCTAGGCACCACCTCGCCCCCAGCTTCCTCCCTATTAACCGCCAGCGACCCCCGCCGCTACCTAAACGAACTATCCTCGCGGAACTCGGAATATTAAAAGGGGGGCTATTATTATAATACCAGCGTATATAATTCAAAGAATAATATATAGATTTAGAATAATAATTTCTTTATAATATTCGTTTAATAATTAGCTCTATATAAAGAACCTATAGGCGTAATTTATATATCTATTTAATAGCGAGTTCCTTCCTCTTCTTTTTTTTTCTTTTTCGTACGATGTCTTGTATATTATTTACCTTAATAGCTTAAATCGACGTACCTTTTAGACCAACTCTTTTAACCCCGTAATAAATAATTTAAGCTATAGTATAAAATCTTTACTTAATTATACGCAACAATTTCGTTAAAAATACGGAATTTTTTCGTTTAAATACCCTAATTAATCGCCTAATCTAAATTCTATAAAAGGTATATAGAATATATTTAAATAAAAACTAAAAAAGCGGCGCTAATAAGGGCAAGAATAGATAAAAAAAGATATCTTAGATATATAGGAAAATAAGATATCTTTAAAAAATATCTAGAATTATATTCGTAAAATACCTTAGCGGTATAAATTAGTATTAGAAATAGGTGGTAAAGGTATTAAATCAAACAAATAGTAGATAAAACAGTGGTTTTTTATATAAGATTGTGCATATATCTCTAAAAAGTGGTGTTGAAATGCATGCCTAATTAGTACTAGGGTGTCCACTCACTTCCTGCACCCGCTGGTGGCGCCGGCCGGCAGTGATGATCTAAAAGATTTCTTTTTGCTTCTCACTTCTTCTTCTTCTTTTCTTTCCAAGTTCTTTCCCCATCACGATACGCTTACGATCCTTTCGAGGACTGCGAGAGTATCTACAAACAGAAAGAACTTCCTTTCTAGACGCTGCTCTGCAGCTGAAAGATCGTACATGAGTTGATGAAGAGCTGCACGGTGAGCAGCATCCGACTCCTTTATTCTGTAAAGAGTTGATATATTATTTCCGAATCATGGATGCCTTTTGGCACCTTGCCTTTATAGCATGTTCCCGCCGCCATGTTTTGCGTGGGGCGGATAGTCAAACAGAATATAGCTGTTTCTAGATGCTGTGAGAGATGCCTCGCGATCAGAGCGTCACCTTTGTGGCATTTTCCCGCTGCCTGGTTCCTCCGGAGCGGATTAAAGAATCCAAGATGTATCTGTATATGGATGCTGTGAGAGATGCCTCATAGCAGTCCAATTCAGTGCATCACCTCGAGTCTATGGAAAGGCTCAAATAGATGATGCTTCATACTATGGGAGATGCCCCATAGAACCAGGTACAAGATCCTTGATGCTGTGAGAGATGCCTCACAGTATCGATTTCTAGGATCAGTTTGAGAATTCTTGATGCTGTGGGAGATGTCCCGCAGAATACGTTCAATGAATTAACTCAAATTCGAGGGGCGCTTTGTTAATCCTTAATGCTGTAAGTGATGCCTTACAGTATCGATTCCGAGGAGCGTCCCAAAAAGTTTTGATGCTGCGGTAGATGCCCCGCGCTTTGGATTTGAGTGTCTCCTCTTGGTACAGGGAGTAATACCTTACAGTACCAATTTCGAGGAGCATCTCAAGACTCTGATACTGTGAGAGATGCCCCACAGTATCAAATCGGAGAGTTGCCTCGATTTTGTTGGAAATGCTAGATTTTCTTGGTACTGTGACTAATACATCGCAGTATCGGGAATAAAGTGCCCGCGTGATAATCAGGAGATAGGTGGTGAAATAGGTTGGGCTGGGATGCATATCGGGACGACAAGGTGAGATAAAACGCCAAAGGAGACTTGCAACGTGCCGATTGACTTTTCTAGGTAGGCAAGCAAGTTGAAGGATTGCCATGCTTGTGAGGACTAAATAAGGGATCAACCGTTCTCCGCTACTGTCAGACAGGGTTTTCAATCCAATTCCGACATTCACCAGCGCAGGACCGACGGCAGGTTACGAAAGATGGGACGACCTGTTGGGTGCTAGGTTTAGCAGCTTTTTGAACTCGAAACTATTAGATCTATTGCTTTGATCCCATATACAGGTTCATCATGCTCTAATGCAATGTCGCTTTTGTAAACTTGTGACTGCAAATATATCACGCGACCTTCAGGGCGGTACGAATATCCTTCCTCCAAATTGATTTTCAAACACATATGACCGTCCTTCTTCAGTATTGGCCCTCTGTTTGTAGCTGTCCATAGCAGATGAACATCCCCATGCTCCCTGGACCGATGCCGCAAATCCTTGCCAAACCTCGACGATGCTTATCTAACGTTTGGGAAAAGATCACTGGGCCTAAAAATTAAAAGAGAAACATTTTGCAATGACAAAACTCAGTTCAATATCACATCCGATAATGATTCGTTACATTATATCATAAATGCATCGGTGACTATATTTCACCCTGGTTATTGCTTACTCTTCATGCCTCTCCTTCGATGAAACAAGGGCGTGTGTAGGATTACCGTTCTTCCAGCCGGCTTGGAAAAAGTCGCTTAGTTGGCGATTTTGTATGCTATCCGTTACCCTTGCTATATCATCCACAAGAACTTTCCAACCCGGCTGTTCTAAGTTAATCATTAGGAACATCCTTAGCATCAGGCGCGTCGCAATCTCTATTTGCCGCCATGCGTCCACACTTCGCGCAGTCAGTCAGTCTGTCAGCCGTCGGTTGAATACCAACCGTCTTCGCCAATGCGCTTCTACTAGCCTTGCAATCAACAACACGGGGCCTTTACGCACATAGCGAACATGTATATATACATGTCCCGACGTCACGCTGGGATCATCAACCTCAAGTCTCAAACCGAAGGTCCTATCCTCCGGGAAAAGAAATGCGCTTCACCATCCACCAACCCGTATCACCTCTCTCCTGCTTCTTCTTCTTCTTCCTCCTCCTCTCCACCATACTACCTTTCTCCACCGCTACACCACAGCCCCCGCCAATACGTCCATCGCTAACGACACGCTCCGGACCACCACAACCGCCACCATCGCCAATAATCCCCAACCTCTCCGCCGCCAGCTCAATAATCCCAGGCTACCAACCCTCCTGCACCCCTCCCACCCCACCAGCACTCACCCCCAAAATCGAAGACTGCCGCATCATCATCAACGCCATGGCCCACGCGGCCCTCCACCCCCCCTGGTCGCAAGTCACAACCTGGGGCCACCACGTGCCCAAAGACCCGCGATTCGAAACCCTCCCCCAATCCTTCCACCTCCGCAGCGTGGAGAACACCTGCGTGGTGACGGTCGATGTTGACGAGCGGTTGCCGCTGAGGGAATTTATCCAGGAAAAGTTCACGTTGGCAAATTTGGCTTGGACAGCGATGGAGATTTGGAATGTTTGTGTTAAGAGGGGGATGGTGGGTGAGGAGAGGATTGGGGCTGCGGGGCACGTTATTGCGAGGGTGGGGTGGGCGGGGGCGGGGTTGAGGTTGGGTGGCGGGGAGGGAGATATGGAGGAGTTGGGGAGTGTGGTTGTACCTGGGGTTGGTGTTTTGGTTTGGGAGGGGAGGAGGAATGGGACTGTTGATGTTGCGAGATGAGTTTCAATCAAAGGTTCAGCAGTGAGTGGTGATTTACTGGAGATTGGGTGGGCTTTTGTACATGGAACAGATGATTGTTATGGTACGGCATCAATGAGGTCGTTCGATGGTTCGAAGAGGTAGATGGACTGGGAGGTCAGTAGATAGCAGACTCCGCAATAGAATTGGATGAACAAAGCATTTACATTAAATTTTTCCCATAAAAATTGACACCTCGTCGCCCTCCCTGGAAGAGCTAACTATCTCTACAGCTTCATCCATCCCGTGCACATGTGATATCAGTCCATATCTTCCCATGTCGAATCAGAGTGTAACAAAGCAGTATCCTGCACGAGATGTCAAGTAGAACATCGACCGCAGGATAGCAGCTCATCATTTTCAACAAATACCCTCGGCTCTCTTTATTGAATCAGAAAACGCGTCCGAGCGGTGCCCTTCACGAGATAATATCATGTAGGATAACGACTAGGACCTATTGCTCATCATTTTCGACAAAGTCGCCTCTGCTCTCACCACGTGAACTCAGGTAGAGAGGGTCCCTCGTGAAAAGAAATCCAATCTGCTACCTTCGTTTATGTCCCCCAGATTGCAGCTCCCCCAGATGTTAGCTCCCTCAGATTGAAGGTACCATAGATCTCAGCTACCATAGCTGCCATTGCTTTGGCAGTTTGGTCAGCGTTCAGGCAAGTCATCATGGCTCATGGACCTTTCTCGCGAATCTGCTCCCCTTGCTTCTGCTTCTGCTTCTCTCGCTCTTTGTCGCTTTCGAAGGAAAGATTGAAGAAAGTAAAGTAAAGTAAAAGTAGAATTGATAAACTAGAATAAAAGTTGATGGAACCGAGGTTTTGCAACTGGCTCCAAAACCTCCTCTAAATCTCATCGCAGACTTCTGTAGACGTTCTGATTTCAGATACTGCAAGACAGCATTCCAACAACCAGCCCAGTCTTGCAAAGAAGGCTTTTGACCCTCAAAATCCTTCACGAGTGAAGAAAATTGTTTTGATCTGGAAATGACGCTCCTCAGCATAAATTTACGCCCTAATTCCCAACACTGTGAGGCAGATCTCTCACAGCACCAAAGCCAAATGAAACCATTTGATCCTTTTTGATAATTTGAAAGCGATCCTCGCAGCGAGGCGACGCTTGAGAGTGGGTGCTACAAGGCATCTCTCGCAGCACCCACAATTGTGAAAAAACGTTCCTTGAAAACAAGGTTTGACGCTCTGTATTCAGGTACTGTGAGACAAACCTCTCACAGCACCAAAACCAAATGAATTAAAAATTTGATGGTTTTTGAAGCGATCCTCGGAAACGAGGGGACGCTCTGCAGCGACACGGTGGGGCATCTCCCATAGTGTCACAGCAGTGAACACGGTCCTTGAAGCAAGGGTTTCGCGTTAAATAAATGGTGATCGCGCTCTCCATCCTAGAAGTTACGCTCTTGGTGTGAAAGTGTTTGGGGTTTCAAGCATTCCTTGCAACAAGGCGGTGCTGATGAGTGCAGGGAAAGGGGGAAGGGGATTTCTTTGACGGTGCTCTTCTCCGAGAAGTGACACCCTAGGTTGGACCTTGAAGGGGTAGAAATAACCAAGTCAAGTCCACCGCACATCAAGGCCGAAGAAAAAAAAAGAAAGGAAAAGAAGAAAGGTAGGAATGGGTTTATATATTGATGTAAGTGACGAACGCTAGTGGCAAGCGCGGCGGTACGCGTCACATCTTAAGACATTCTGATCAAAAGTGATGTTCAAGGATCAGGAGTCAAAAACTAGGGAGGACCCCGCCTTCTATTATATTCGAAAATGTCGATGTATCGGCTCCTCAGGAACTGGATTGACTGTCGATTAAAGATCTCCATTGAGACCCACGTCTTTTGGGGTACATTTACACGTTCGATAAAGGCTAGCTGTTTGTTTGGGAGATTATCAAACCGCTTGCTATGGTTGGGATGTAACCCTTATCTGCGTTTTGCACCACGAAGACATATCATGAGGCGTCTACTCAGTGAAGTAATCATGTTTCTCAAGCATACAGACCGACCGTCAAGAATAAATAACATGCCTAAGAACAAAATAATCAATGACCTTAAATTGCCTTGTTTAGCCACAGCAAGACCATGATATCCTATTTTCGGACTGCTTGATACGCCCAGCGTCAATCGACCGATATTCTTTCTTTCTGTAGACTCCACTCAGCGCTACTGATATTTTCAATGACTGAGGAGAGGCGCTTTGTAGCCTATTACAGGTGTCGTGGTTGCCAGCCCATTATACCACTATGGAAAGTCTTGATCACTTAGTGCCTTGATACAACCCGTGGCTAGGGCTGGGAATAATCCTGAGATTTTGACTATCTCAGTAACTCGCAATCTCCAATGACTCTCTCGGAATTGGACGGAGATGAATGTTTACAAATCGGAATATCCTAAATGGAGTACTCGTGTCAGACGCCATTGGTCGGATCTCCAGATATAATAGAATATCTCTTCGGTTCCCGCTAGATTTGCCAATGCAAATACAAACAAGATGGGTATCATTAAGAGGTCGGTTTTATAAGGGAGAAGGGACCTGTAGTATATTATTGCTCATCTGAGTTTAAATGAGAGCTGGACGATTATCCAGGTCCATTGGAAAATCTAAATGGCAAGATGACGAGAAAGCTAAGAGACGGACGATACTTTTATAGATGCAGGTGTTGCCGCATGGTGTATTACACAAATCAATCGCAAGTCCAAAGGGTTCAACTCTTTAGCTATTTCACATCTTTGCTTCAATAAACATCCAAAACACCCCAGATCTCACTATATCACATCTCCACACATCACTCACGACCTTTCACAATCATTTCGCCTCCTCCATCGTCCCATTCCCCCCCTCCCCCTTCAACAACTCCACCCCAGCCACCGACCCCAAATCCCTCCCACCACTCCACCACCCCAACCTAAGAATAACCTGCCCCGCCCCCCCAATCCTGACCCGACCCATTAACCCCTCCCTCAAACATACCTCGAAGACCACCTTCGCCGCACGCGCAACATCCATCAGCGAAAACTCCTCCTGCAGATGCTCATACAGCGGCAACCTCCCATCCACATCCAAAGCAACCTGGCAAACCTTCTCCTCGGATCGGAACACCTTTGGTAAACGTTGGTTCCGCGGGCCGGGGGGTACCGTGCGGCCCCAGGTTTTTATTTCGGCCCCGTGCGGGTGCGTTAATGCGAGGGTCATGATTTCGTGGATTATGAAGATGCAGTCGCGGGCGAGGGGGAGGTCGGGCCGGAAGGGTGGGATGGTGCCGGAGCAGACTGGCGTGAAGGGATAGGGATTTGCTAAGTTGTTGGGTGTGGAGGGGAGGTGGGATGATGGTGGTGGCGGCAACGCGGTTGAGAATGGGAGGGCGAAGAGGAGGAGCAGAGTTGCCATCGTGGATGAGGGGAGAGGGAGACGCATTTTTCTATTTCTTTCTCTTTTTTTTCCTCGAGGGCGTTGGGGATTGATGGTAGAGAGGCGTGTCGGGTCAGAATATTGGAAGCGGTAGTTTTCGAGGAAGGACGAGAAAGATGTATATATGTGAAAAGCGAACAAAGAAAAGCCTGAGGTCTGTATCTGCCTCGGCCTAATAGAAGCGCATTTGCGAACGACGGTCGTCAGAGTTCAAGCGACGGCTGATTTTCGTGGAGAACCGACACATGATACTTATCTTTGGTCTGGATACTTGTATAGCGAATCTCGTCCATAAGAACCATACTGATTTCAATGGTTAGGGGTCAATTTTTTCCGCCAGACATACTTCGAGGGCTTTCTTCGCGGCGATGGTAATATTATTTGGCCTGCCTTTGCCATTGCGCTGAGGCCTGAACGTTGAACCCGAGGTTAATAATCTTGACGCATATAGTCGTACTGTAGTAGTGGTATATCGAAAGAATATACAAGTGCATGTGGTCCATACACTGGAAAAAGAAATCTATAGAGAATGCCTAAATCGCCTGAAAGCTGAGGCTGATGCGCTAGAGCCAGATTGGGATTAGGTGAAATGATTCAATAAGCGAGCCAGTCGAGAAATAAATTTTGAAAACCAAGCAAATTGATAGATCTTACCGATAAATTCTATCTTATTATGGCTCGATATACAATGGAGAGTGTTCCACATAGCGTCGAACCCTCTGCTATACGTTCCGCAAAGTACTGTACAGCGACACCGGGTATTGAGGCCATCGAGGGGATCTGGTCAATTTGCGGATCAGTCCCACGCCCTTTTACTCTCTCGGCCAGTCTCGCAAGACCCAAGTGCTAATATAACAAATAGCGCTTGGCCTTCTGCCACAAGGACTCAATCGTCTGCTGCCGCTGCTGCTGCCGGCCCAGGGATCCCCTTGGCTTCTGCAGGCGTTTCAGCCAGCCCTCTGGTCGATCAGCAGGACATCTGTGCTGCATGAGATACACCTCAGTCAAATAGTACGCTTGTTGTGCATCCACAGCGGCATGATGATTCTTGCCCGCCAGCTCGTGCTGCGAGCTCATGAAGAGCGGGAAGAGGATCCCCAAAGCACCTGGCAGAGTTCGACCGTCAATCCTTGGAGCAGCCTTAAGATTGCTTCTGAAATAGGATAAGATAGGCAAACATCTAGAGTTATCGGGTAGAACATTAAATTGTCCTTCGGACTCGAGCCATCCGCGCAGAACAGATAGGTCGATAGGCGATAAATGCCACGTTACGAACCATGTCTTTGGCGACACTCCTTGCTCTCGAAGTCGATCCGCGACTTGACGAGCTGACATCCTGGAATCCTTGCAATAGTGCCGCGCGGTAGATCTTTCGATCATTAAGTCCATGTAGGCATCTGCTCTACCTCTCCCAGTAGTGGTGGCTATATATGTCTCTAGCTGATACCTGGTCCGACAATCCAGAGTGATATTGCCTTTGAAGTCGCACATGCCAATTTCAAAGACCCGTTTGGTGCTAGAATTGAACTCAAGATCCAAGAATCTGAGCTCCGATTCATCGGTCCTCCCTGCCTGGATCGACAGCAAGAGATCGAAAATACACCTCACAGGCTCGTCCGCTACCCATGTAATAGCCAGTGCTGGGGCTATAAGGTTTGTGTAGTCTGGGTGGTCTGTAGAAGAAGCAGTCCACGAGGACAAGTGATATTGACATAGCCGCGACTGCCGGAAAGAAGGTTGAAAACAACTGTTTCCACTGCAGATCTGGGTTTCAGACTCTTCAAGAAGCATATGCTTCTCGATTAGGTATTGAAAGGTATAACTTGTCTGGCATTCGATACACCTAAGAGGGAGACGGATAATTTGTCCTTGACCTTCGATCTTGATTCGTGCTGTCTTATAATCGAGTGTAGTACCATTTGGACATATTGTAGTTACGATCTTATTGACAATGGGTGACGGACCGGCACATTTCAGGCCAAAGAATTTATTGTTGCGAGTAGCCTGAGGAAATTCTGAGCAGAAATGGATCAGTCTTTCAAAATACGTGAAATAAAAATCGAGAAGTATACCGCGTATTAGTTGCTCATTTCTCTGTTGTACCGAGATACTATATGCCTCGATATGCTTGATATCATCGGCGATATGGGCAAAAGGGAAGAATTTATTGATTGAGTGTGCTGTGTAATCGCTTCCAGGGTCGCCGTGGTCCAGATCGTCTTCAGCAACGTTACTGTCCATCTCATCCATTCCAATCGTCCCGGAGACTATTTTCAATTGTGGCTCGGGAAGTGAGTCGCAAGATATATTTGGGTCACGCATGTGGATTTTGACATGAGAGCGCCGATATCCCCGTTTCGAGAACACATGACCCATGATAGTGCTCATGCAGCCCTGGCCCTGGACGTTACACATGTACCGGCTGTGTACATTGCGCGCATGCAAGCGTGCCTCGAGCGTGTCCTCGAATAGCACGTTGCAGCTAAATTCTTCCCGGTGTAGACAGGGGATCTTACCCCGGTGAGTCATATTGGCGTGCTTTGATGCCTTTCGTGGAGAGCTAAACATATGATGACAACTCTCCAGTTCTGCCGCAGGACAAGGGTTGTTGTACGTCTTCATACCAGGGTGTTTCCTGTCGATATGATTACTCAGGCAGTGTTTAGTTGTGAACGTCATCTTGCAACTCGGGTAAGCGCATTTGAAAACAACATTCTTGTGCGCACTCTCGGAGCCCAACACCTTCCCGCAGCCTGGCCACGGACAAGGAAAGTCCTTACCATTGTGTATTCTCAGAAGATGTCTTTGAAGATTATTTTGGGTTCTAAAGGCCTTGCTACAGTCTTGATGAGGACATGTATGGGTATGGTGCTCAGCTCTCTGATGGTTGAATAAGGCGGATTGATCTAAGAATCTCTCTTCACAATCCTCGAAGCAACATTGAGTTGAATGTCCTGATGACTGTTGCTCAGAATGAGCTTCTTCCATGTGCGCCTTCATTGTCTGGAACTTCGCAAAGACCTCTCCGCAATTCTGTTGATAACACTCGTATGAGGGTTCGTGTGGATGTGTCTTGGTCATATGTTTCTGAAGTTTTCGCTTTGCACCGAATACCTCCCCACACCCAACCACCATGCAGTCAAAGGTCTCTCTAGAGTGGTCTGCCGTCTGATGGGCTGACTCTGATCCCGAGGTTAGAAAAACCTTTGAGCAATTATCAATACGGCATGGTATAGCTCGGTCAGCATGTGTCTCACGAAAATGTGTTTGCAAGTCGTCTTCAGATGTGAAGAGAATCTCACATCCTTTGAGTAGACAAGCTAGAAAAGTCAAGTCGGGATGCTTCTCAATTCTGTGCTTGTTCCGTTGCTTGGTGTCAGTGAAGATCCGGCCACAACCTCCGGCGGAACAGCACCAATCTTTCTGGATATGCATGTTCCGCATGTGTTTCGCCTTTTCTTCCTTGGTGATAAAGCGCTCATGACAGTTGATGTAGCTACACTCGAGATTTGGATATCCAGGGTGCTTTTTGCGCAGATGTCCACATCGATTATGTCGAGCATTTCGACTGTTGCTTTGCCAATCGCAGCCTGGCACAAGACATTCGATGGTCAGAGGCAATGGCTTAGGTGGGGCTCGCGATGGCTCTCCTGTCTCTGTCCTCTTGCTTCGTTTCGCAGCGGGTAGAGCATCGTCAATAGCGTCTACAGTGGACTCATGATATCTTCGACGCTTAGACTTTTGTATTTTAGTGATTGTTGTTGCTTGGGGATAGGGAGCGAGCGAGCGGAGAGAGTTGACATTAACTTACTCCTTTGCTCAGCCGTTTCTTCATTATAGAGACTAATGTAGAAACACTTCGATAGAAAGCTAGAAGAAAGGTTGCTTCAGGAAGGAAATTGTAGCAATTGAATTTCAATAATTGCAATCACTTCACCATAGTGCGGCTTTGCAGTAATAAGTGCTGTATTCCATCCGATAATGTGTAGTATCTTAATCAGCGTAATCAAAGCCGCTGTTGCTCAGCAACGGAACCTGCATGTAATTTGCTACAGATGGAAATGAGCTATCCCTCGTCTGGTTAAACGGCGGCGCATTTGGGAGTGGATCTCTGTAGTCCGTGCGCTTTTAGCACGAGGCTTTTAGCACGAGTAGATTTTTTTCTTGAATAATCTGTTACTTGGACTCAGATTTTGTGGCTCTTATACTGAAGCAGTTATTATATTATTCATGTAGTATAAAATCGCAAGAAAAAGCCTTTATAATCAATTAAGGCTTTTAGTAAAAAAGAAATATAATCGGGTTTACCGAGCAAAATCGTAGCCGGAAATCTATTCTCTAGCCCTATTAGGCTTAACCTGTGCGGGAACTAACGCGAAAAAGTAGTTTTCTTTCTTGGCGGGTAAGTACCCGATTCGAAGCAAGCATTTTCCAACCACTCGCTTCCGCACGTCCTAGCATATTGTCTATCGATAGTCAATCGCCACTCTTTCAAATTGTCGCTTTGCTTTCTTTCATAGTCGTTGTAGATTACCAAGAAAAATTTGCCATGACTATGGCCGAGCTGCCAGATCCCACGATCGACCTCGACTGGAGCGGCTACATTGGCGCAATCCACGAGCACTTTAACAAGAATGCTCTCGCACACCCTTCGCGGGCTTGTGTTACAGAGACCAAGAGCTCTAGGGAAGGCAATTGCCTGGTCAATATAAGTTTCTGCTGCTGACCTCTATCCAGGTCGCCAACGAGAACCTTTGACTATCGGCAAATATCAGCGGCTGCTAACACTATTGCCAACCATCTACACGGTGCTGGCATCACCAATGGAGATGTGGTCATGATCTTTGCCAATAGAACCGTGGAGTTAATCTGTGCGTTTATGGGAGTTTTGGTGCTATCTGCTCTATACCCTTCAAATGAATTTTTCACTAACCAAAGATTTTAGGCTGCCGGGGCTACAGTCACAGTCCTCGATCCCATGTACCCGCCGCAAAGACAGCAGAGTATGCATACCCTGCTGAAATTTTGCTGAAGGAGCGATTCAATTAACGATGGATAGTCTACCTTGAGTCGGCCCAGCCTAAGGCTATGATTTCGATTGGCAAAACCATCGACGAAAATGGGTTCGTGTGTTCCGTGCCTGTGTTGTCGCAAACAGCCTCAGCTTCCTTATCCTACCGACTATCAGCTCCTCCACCAGATCACCATCAACATCGCAACACTCCCGCTTACTAACATATCATCTTTAGTCCTCTTGCTCCCCTCGTGCAGAAGTATGTCGACGAAGAACTATCTCTCAAGACCCAGATTCCCGAGCTCCGAATGAGTGACGACGGTATCTTGTTTGGCGGAAAGAAAGATGGCACAGATATCTTCGACAGGGTACGCTTCAAGGCCTCATCACCCCCCGACGTTCTCGTCGGCCCAGACTCTATTGGTGTCATGTCCTTCACTTCGGGATCAGAGGGAAGGCCCAAGTGCGTGTTAGGACGTCATTACAGCTTGGCAAAGTACTTTCCCTGGATGGCGGAGCGCTTCGACCTTGGAGCGGATTCCAAGTTCGCTTGCCTTAGCGGGATTGCCCATGATCCCATCCAGCGAGGTGAGTCTCTTGTCAGAATCATAATGTTCCGGCTTTAGTTTACGCCCTTTACACAGACATTTTCACGCCCCTGTTCCTCGGCGCTCATTTATTGATCCCGGCCAAGGAAGACATCGCCCACGAGAAGCTGAGCGAATGGATGCGAGAGTGGTCACCCACCGTCACGCACTTGACTCCCGCAATGGGTAATTTACTCGTGGCAGCATCTAGCGCCAAGTTTCCTTCGCTGCGGCACGTCTTCTTCGTTGGCGATGTTCTGACCACTCGCGATTGCAAGACCCTTCGGCATCTGGGGCCAGCATGCCGTATCGTGAATATGTATGGAACTACCGAGACAAGTGAGTAGACCTGAATCTACACGGGGAACGAGGATGTCTAACAATTATGTCGTAGGTCGAGCGGTCTCTTACTTTGAGATACCTTCCGCAGAAGAGGACCCCGCTGCTCTTGACTCGATGGGGGACACGATCCCCGCGGGATGGGGGATGCAGAATGTCCAGGTTCTTGTCGTATCACAGAAGGATCACAACAAGTTGTGCGGCGTCGGAGAAACGGGCGAACTGTTGATAAGAGCAGCCGGACTTTCAGCCGGTTACCTCAACGACCCTGCGAAGAACAAGGAGAAATTTGTCGACAACTGGTTTGTCGATAATAGGAAGTGGGTGGAGGCTGATAAGGCCAAGGACAATGGTGAGCCGTGGCGCGCCTTCTTCAATGGAGTTCATGATAAGCTCTATAGAACGGGAGACCTTGGCCACTATCTTCCCTCGGGAGCCGTGCGCGTATCTGGCCGAATTGACTCTCAAGTCAAGATTCGCGGTTTCCGGATTGAGCTTAATGAGATCGATGCTAATCTAAGTGGCAGCCCCCTTGTGCGAGACTGCAAGACGCTCGTCAGGAGAAACGCCCACGAGGAGCCCAAGCTTGTCAGCTATATTGTTCCCGAGATCGCTGAGTGGAAATGCTGGCTGAAAGCCAATGAACAAGAAGATATCGAGGACGAGGGTATTGAGATAGGACCTACCGTCGTTTACCTCAAGAGGTTTCGCGCCCTTCAAGCGGTTATTCGTGACCACCTTAAGGATCGTCTCGCGTCCCACTCCATACCCTCTGTGTTCATCATGCTACAGAAGCTCCCCCTTAACCCAAACGGCAAAGTTGATTCCCCGAATTTGCCTTCCCCCGATACGACGCAGATAATGGATGAGGCCTCGGAAGAGGATCTAAAGAGCTGGGGCGCCCTATCAGAGATTGAAAAGGCTGTCGCCTTGCTCTGGTCAGCTCTTATCCCAGGTCTAAATGCCAAGACCCTCAGGTATGTGATGGATGAAAAGTCGTCAATGCTTTGCAGATGAACAGACAGCTGATCCAAGCTTAGGCTCACCTCAGACTTTTTCGACTGCGGTGGGCACAGCTTACTCGCCCAGCAAATGTTGCTGTCTCTTCGGAAGGAGCTGAATGCGAATGTTCTTATCGGCGTTCTTTATCATGATCCGTCTCTGCGAGGCTTGAGTATTCAGGTCGACCGCCTGCGCTGTGGTAAGGCTATCGAAGAAAACAAGGAGACTCCATCGCCCTATTCTGAATCATTGGATAAGTTGGTGAAGACCTTGGACGCAAAGTACGAGACGGCGGATCCAGATATGTTGAGCCCGTCAAGCGGTGCCACGTTCTTCCTCACTGGTGCCACGGGCTTTTTAGGCGCATACCTGGCTAAGGATATCTTGGAGAGGGAGAACACCAAGCTTATCGCGCACATCCGTGGGGCGAAGGATGTTGCCTTTGCAAAGGAGCGCCTGATCAGATCCCTTAAGGGCTATTTGTTATGGCAGGACTTGTGGGAGGACAGAATCTCGTGTGTGCTTGGTGACCTATCCAAGCCTCGTCTTGGCCTCGATGATGCCAGCTGGAACCACGTCGCTGAGACGGCGGATGTCATGGTCCATAACGGTGCTTATGTCCACTGGATTGCCCGATACGAGCAGATGCTACGCAGTAACGTGCTTTCTGTTATTGATGTAATGAAGCTCTGTAACGAGGGCAAGGCTAAGCTTTTCACCTTCGTTTCATCGACTTCGACGCTGGACACCGAATACTACTACAATCTCTCAAGAGACCAGGTTGCCATCGGTGGTCGCGGCGTGGTGCTCGAGGCAGATGATATGGAGGGCAGTCGTTATGGTCTAGGCACTGGTTACGGCCAAACTAAGTGGGTCTCTGAGCAACTGGCTCGCGAGGCTGGCAAGCGTGGTCTCCGTGGCTCTATTGTCCGACCTGGGTACATTCTCGGCGGCCGCAATGGCGTTTCCAACACGGACGATTTCTTGATCAGGCTCTGTAAGGGCTGTATACAGCTGGGCACTAGGCCGCGTATCACCAATACCGTCAACACTATCCCGGTCGATCACGTTGCCAAGGTCGTCATTGCCTCAGCCCTGAACCCTGTGCTGCTTGGAGTGAATGTCTGTCACGTCACGGCACACCCGAGACTACGTATGAGCGAATTCCTCTCAACGCTAAGCTACTACGGCTACGACGTGCATGAGATCGACTACGAGGAATGGAAAACGCAGCTTGAGGAGTTCGTCTCTGCTGGTCTGGTTGAGAAGGATCAGGAGCAGAGTGCGCTCATGCCGTTATTTCACATGGCCACGTCCGATCTGCCCTCAACCACACGCGCCCCTGAACTAGACGATAGGAACACTGTGGCAGTCCTCAAGAGCGACGCTGATCGCTGGACTGGCGTTGATGACAGCGCTGGCAAGGGCGTTGCGCGCGAGGATATCGGAAGGTATCTAAGATTTCTGGCAACGATCAATTTCTTACCTTGGCCGACGGGCCGCGGACACGAATTACCGCCTATTTCAGCCCATATTGCGCAAGCTCGAGTACAATGGGGAGTGGGTGGTCGTGGTGGCGCCGCTGTGTAATATTCACCCGTGCGGGAGATAATAACGCTAGATGGATGTTGAAACTCAAGTGACTATTTCAAAAAGGAATTCAATACTTTCACCCTCACGCCACCAATTTGAGCGCTTACCAAAGTTGTTCATATCGCCGGATATATACCGCCATATTTGCCAGGTTTTTTTGGACGTGGGTGGGACTTTACCGCTAAATCTATTAGTGCAGGAGAAGTTCACGCTTATGCGGTGTCGAGCGGGTCCGGGGGCTCTGCACGAAAGAATCCGAGGGACGGCGGGAAAGGTGATACGTTCAAAGCTCGACCCAACGATCCTCGTTAGATATGTACAGAGAACCCTTCGAAGAATCGTCCCAACTCGCCAGATGTAACTTATCAACTACAGACCTTCATTCTGTGTCGGCATGAAAGATTTCAAAGGAACATCATGAGTAACAAAAACACAATCTCATACGAAAAAAAAATATCCTTTCTCAATTCAATTCGGGAAGTTCGCGCAAGTCGATGCGGGCTAGAAAATAACTCTTCTGATTAATTCTTTTGAAACAATTCTTCATGATTATTTCACTTACATCACGCTCCTCCTCCTCCACCCCTCATCTTAACCGGTATACCTCAGCGCGAAAACGCCTCGTTCGATACTATTCAACAGCAGCACCCCACTCTTGAAGTAAGGATACACGCTCCAACTTCCCGAAAACTCCACAATCCCACCCACACTATCATCTTCAGGATGTACATCAAAAAACCCCACCTGCCTGAACCCCTTCCCCGTCGGATCCGCCTCCACGCTCCTTACATCCACAATTCGCAATCCGCTGTTGTAGTTACTCTGATAGGTCAGTCCATCCTTGACATACTGGTTATGATCAATGGATTTGGCGGGGGATTGGTAGTAGCCTGTGTTTATGGGACGGGCTAGGGAGGTGATGTTGAAGATGTAGGTTGTTGTGTGACCGTTAGCTGCGACGCCAGTTTTATCTTCTTCGTCGAGTTCGTCGTCGAGGAGGAGGAAAGTCATGTCGGTGTTTGAGGTGAGCCAGCCTTGGTGGGTGTAGGAGGAGCCGGCGTAGGGGGTGCGGGAGATTTGGAGGGGGGCTTTCTTGTTGGTGACGTCGACGATTGTGAGCTGTGGCAAAGGAGTTTTTGGCGGTTAGTGATGGTACAGAGGACTTGTGAATCATGGAAGGGAACCATGGATTGGAGCTTACGGTATCTTCGTTGTAGTTGAAACAGATTTCTTTACCCTGGTACCGAGCATCTGGTCCGTTGTACACGACACACTGCGCGTCATGTACATAGCCGTCTTGGCTCACGCAGCCTGGTGATACCGGTTTAGCAGGATTGGAAACGTCGAGCATAAAGAGTCCACCCTTGCAGGCGGAGTTGCGCGATGTCCCTACGGCATAGATCATATTTTTCTCTTCATGTGCGACGATGTTGTGAGATGAGCCGAAACCGGAATACCATGCCGTGAGGTCAGTCTTTATGTTGAATATTTTTGGTGACGACAGAGTGAGAAGCTAAAAATTCAGCATCAGTGATTGGATGGGGAGGGATGAGGGCAGTTGATTACTGACCTTCCGCATATCGAAGACTTGCAGACCATGACCCTGGGCTTCGGAGCCAATATACACGTAGCCATTGATCACTTTCATATCTCGCCACGGGCTCGAAACAGTCTGAGTGGGTAGACGACCAAGATACTTGAGGTTCCCAGTCTTGTCAACTTCGACGAAAGCGGTGCCGTCAGTCTGGCCAACAGCGCCAAATTCGCGCCCATCGGCGGAAGTCCAACCTAATTTTGCGTAAGTGCACCGGTTGCCCGAACAGGATGCGATCCCTTACCCCAGATATCGTTTCCTTCCTTGGTTGTAGAGCCCATCTGAGCATGGCTAAGGAAAGAGAGCAGATCGACCTTGTCGCAAGAATACTCGCCAGCTTTCCCATTGACACAGGGTGTAGGTCCAACAGCTCCAATGCGGGCGTTGTCATATTTGTCGAAGACACCAGCCGCCCGCATACTATCCCAATGTTTGATCTTCATGGCCATGAGACGGTCCATCTCGCCTTGAGCATGGATGGAGCTCGCAAGGCCTGCGAGAAGAAGGATTGATAGCTTCATTCTGAGGTTGGTTCGGTGTAATGATATGCTTAGGTAGCGACTGTTGAGATGGATGTAGAAGTTGAGAGGATAACATGGCATTTATATCGTGCTTTTCTCTCCCTGAGTCGCAGCTTCCCACCTTCCCAAGACCAAAGCCAAGACCTCGGTACACTCTCTGGACTCATTGCTATCGGTGCAAGATGGAGGCATGTTGCTTGACCTTCTCAATTAATAAAATCAATGACCTATGCCAATATTGTTTGTACTGGGCGTGAAGAGGCTTGGATGGCTTGTCGATGCCCCTGAGTCTGCGTGCATGCTGATCCCCCCGACCTTGGGTGCTTGGCGCTGAAACTGATCGACCGATTGGCTAAAGTTTATCCTAACATCCGTTGCGACACACTGAAAAGAGAAGGTCAATCCGTCGAACACAACATAGCAACGATCCAGCGCAAGTCATATCTCGATGCCAAGATGGACGTTTAATTGCTTGCAGTGCGTGAACCGAATGATCATCCGTGAATCCAAAGATAGATTTGATAGTCGGCTGGTGGACTGCTCCGTGACGATCTGCCGTGGATTAGATGCGATGTTCGGCGACGACCTTCTCCTATCAGAGTGGATGCATCTTCGAAGGAGGGTCATACGTAAGAGATACTTGATGGATAGTCGGCGAAGTCTGATTTCAACGGGGACTTGGTTGACCGCGTCTGCAGAGTTCTTACTTACCCCATTTATTCTGATGCTAAGGTAAATCGAGCGGCGGCTTCCCAACCGAGCTTTTTCCTCTAGATGAAATATTAAAATGGTTCAGGATATATCTAAGCTGCGCTTCCACATATCCTGAATGCCTGGATTTTCCGCCCGGGCCTGAGTCATTCTATATCGAGCTTAGCGCGGAACTAAAGTAGGCGACAGGGTTCCATTGGGCTACGTCATCCGCCACAGATTGCTTTAGACCATGCGTGTCATTACGAATAACCTTACAGGCATAGGAATATTGAGGAGGATATACTTCAGCACCATGTCGTGGAGCGGTTGTCCCGCGGGATTGAGACAACACCGACTCTAAGATTACCTATCCCGATGCACCCTTATTTGACGAATGCGCTTCACAGCTCGTCACAGGTCGCTATCCAGGGACGGCGACAAGCTTAGTGGATCTGTCAATTGGACGTCAAGAAAGCTAAAATCTCGGAGCGAGAGCTCCGCAGTCCCCGGACCTAAAGTAACTCGCCTCCACCTCGAAGTCTCTCCTTCGGTAACGTCACGAAGTCTCATTCAGCCGCCGCTCCGGTGGTCGAAGAGGTTCTGTGGCAGCAGGGCATTGATTGATATCTCCAGTGTGACTCGCTACCATGCCCCACGCACAAGTCTGATCTGCAGCGCCAGTGAAAGGTTTTTGGAGGTATATGGCGATTTCGAATGTGGTTGGAAAGAGGATGGTATTTGCTCCTGTACCGCGTCTATTAGCGGTTCTCGCTTGGTCGACAACGTACTTGAGACGGTACCAATTGCTCTTTTTCCCGTATGTCTTGGTTTGCGTCCATGAGTTGGAATACTGATTGCCGTGCCGCCTATCGTCGTGGAAATAGGGTTGCTGACACATCTTGCTAGAAGTTCTTCAGCGACGGTTCGTAGCATATCCCAGTTCGTGGCGTGTTTCTGGTTGGAGCCGATTGCTATTGCACAGTTTCCTTCGAAGATATCAGCGCTTGCATCTCATTGGTCGGGAAAGGGTAAAATTATTCAGCATTGAGGTACCTGAAGTTCGAATCACGGGTCCTGATGCGGGATCTATTGTAAGAGGCCCGGCTTGGACGAACTGGTATAACGCTGCCTCACAATTCGCAGTGGTGGGACTGCCAAGATTCGTATCGCATATGTACTTTACATTCGGAGGAACGGGCGGGAAAGGTAAAAGGGGGAATTGCCACCATCGTAAACTGCTATCACGAAGACTATATGCAAGTCCTCGGGTAACATGTGCGGCACCGTTTTGCTGCTGTGGCGATGAGCTAGGGTTGGTGAATATATCCTCAAGGCTGAAAAATTGGTTACCAATGTAAGTGCAGGCAAGCTTGCATCTACTTACTACGATCGCAATTGCAGCGAGATGGAGTAATCGGCCTCATTCCCTTCTACCTCCACATCGATACCGGAGAGCGTTATCTTCATGTACACTGGTATATCTGTTGAATGAACAGTCAGCGTAATAATATGCACGGCGAAACTGAGCAAGTAGATATTCGTTCAAAGGCATCAAAACCAATCAGAACAGGGACGAAACCTACTGTACCCATCTGCAATAGCTTCAGTCGTCAAAGTTGCAAATGTATTGCTACCATCGGGCTGCTGCACGACTGCCGTGAGGTCGATTGTCGTGCCATCGTACGCAACCGGATCCACCAAAGCATTGAGCGTATTCCCCAAACCATATGTAATCACACCGCCAAGGTAGCGAGAAGCACATTTATCAATGAGGTCTTGAGTTACCTGCCTGACAATATCCCATGGAACGTTGACGGTGACATCATTCCGTGAGTGCCCGTCCAGATCAACCATTATCGTGCAGGTATATCGGCCTGCTGGCTCCGTGTATGTGAGTGGCACCTGTGTAATTCCTGGATTTGAAGATTGAAGACCGAAGACGGTGTTCAGACCTGTGGCCCGGTTGTGGGGCATTTTGCTTAAAGCTCTTTGACATACTGAGGGATCGATTGAGCGTCCAAGTCTTCCGCTACAGTAATCGATGTCAGGCGGCTGAGGATATCCTACAACGTGATGATGAAATAGGCCCGCAAAGACCAGTGAAATAACCAAGAGATGGCAAGTCATGATGCCGTCGCAACCAAATGAGAGTTAAACAGCCAACGCGAGCGATGGAGGGATATCCTGTGCTGTGCGGGTTGAAAAATGAACACAAGTACCTCAACAGACTGCATCGTGCGGTTCATCATCATCTCGAGGAAGATTTCGTACGCCTTGAAACACATGCGTATGTGGGGAGACCCTTGAGGACGCAGACATATATGCGCTGCATCTTGCGTTGGCGGGTGTCGCCACATCTACGGGCGATGTCGGCGGACGTACTCCGTACCATCTCGCTAAAGCACTTGCACTGATTCTTATGCAGTATTTAGCTGTGACCCTACCATAACATGTCTGATGTTAATGGGGCTCAACTCATGGCTGTGATTGGATTTCCGAGCGCCTCGTACTAGTGTCTGTATGATGGCAATGCATCCAATCGTTGTTAAGAATACGTCCTTTCATGGATCCTTTTTCATTTTGCAGGTTGCTATACACCAATAATACCCCCTTGCCATATAATTCCATGCTTTCTATGGACATTGTGGCTCTCGGATTGTTTGTTTGCAATCGAACAAGATTGCTTTCTTCTATTACCGCGTCGCGGATCTCTGGGCGGAATTGACAGATGATCAGCATAGCAAAGTTCGAACGGCTTGACGAATATCCAGACCTGGTATCTAGAAGTGTCTGACAGTCAAAGTAATGCTTCAAGTCTCATGACATTTGGTGGGCTGAGAAACCATACACTTTTGGCACTTTCAAACCTGTGTAACGGCAAAACAAGGCAACGGCTAACGCAGGGAAATGATAAAATTCAGGCAAAGCCGATTTTCAGTCTACTTCCGCACTGCCGAAGGAGGAATCTGATGTCTGCTCCAAAGAACGACGTGCATAGTACATGTACGTTAGCTAAAGTAGCCAATCGACCGCAACGATCCTCAAGCTAATCACACGAAAATTGGACCCTTGAGTTCATTCCGGGGTTTGTGAGTGGAGATGATGTGAAATACCTGCATCGGATTGCAAGGAGACCACTGCAGGTACGTAGCTGATGCTGACTAATACCTGCCTCTCCAAATTACTCTTTTGCGGCATGCATACATCCAAGAGCCTCTGCAGTCAGGCTATTCGCCAGAGGAAAAAATCGTTAGAGCAGGTGTATGTGTGACAGTCCACCTTCTGACATCGGCAAAGAGTGTTCTGGCTCCTCTGAGCACTGCTGGTGGAAATCGAGATCATGTCCTTCATCTAGCCTCCACCGAATTTATGATTGGTACAGGCTAGAAAAGGAATCTCTCTCTCCTGGCAGGCGTCCAATAGGGGTGAAACCATTGCACTAAGCTCTTCCAATTCATGTTTCGCATCCTCTATATCCAATGCAGTAGCATCTGCACAGATATCCTCAATCCTTGTTCCAATAAGAGATTGACTAACCATGATGGTGTTACTACTATTACTACTATCAAGAGGCTTGAGCAAAGTTGTTTTTCTGATGGAAATAAGAAGATAGTATGGGAGATTTACTGCATAGATTATTTTGAGGGATGAAAAATCGATCAGAGCAACGTATATATTTTGCCAAGTCTGAGCTTCACTGGATATACCCACGGTGAGTTGGATGATGGGAGAGGGCTGGAATGAGTGACAATTTCTCACAAAGGGGAGAGAACGCACTTGGAAGACTTGTTCAATTGCTCAACTGCCTTAGTTCCAAGGATGCGATCAAGCTAAGAAAATCGTGTAGAAGACTGACTTTTTTGAGGAAGGCGATTCATGCGGCTGCCGTGAGGAGACGACATCCCATACCTGGCGATCTGGCTTCCTCGGCAGCTACATCGGACAGCCCGGTACGCTCGGCCCTGAACCTATCTCGAAGACCATCCCTTAGCTCCACATCTCCATCTACTTCATGCACTGTTAATATCATGCAACCAAACCTGCTGCTCCTCCCTCGCCGAAAATGTACAAGCACCCAGAATACTTCTCATCTGCTCCACGGACACAAACGCAATCGTCCTCGCCATGAACCATCGAATCCCCTCCCTACACGGCGGACTCGTCAAACTGCCCCTATACGTCCAGAACTCATTGAAGCGATATACCCCATCCAACGCCAATCCCATGTTCATTTCTACATCTTGGACGACCTTTGGCTCGTTCGCTGGATCTATGTCCGAAGGATCTTGATCTGGGCTTAGGCCAGGCTCTGTGACGAAGGGCACCATCTCTGGTAGTTGGGCGAAAAATGGCATATTGGATGTTCCGGGGTCCAGTCGGATGGCTGCAACGGCGACTTCGTGGCCTGAGGCGTCGACGTGTACGAGATGCATTTCTGCTTTACTTCTGTCGCCGCCGACACTATGGTCGGCTGGAGCGTGGATGTGCCAGCCTTTCAGATAGGCGACTTCGTTGTCCCAGTGCATGGATGGCAGATCGGTGTAGATGCCCGGTGGGTGGGATAATGTGAATGAAGGACCGTAGCCCCAGTTTGTCCAATTCCCTGTGACGTTACGATCGTAATTCTCGAAGGTCGGGTGGTGGTGCTGGGAGAGGCCGTTGGTGAGGGAGAGGGCGATGGGGGATTGTTGGGTTCCGATCTGGCATTCGGCGTATTCGGGGCGGATGGCACCCCAGTTGTAGGAGGCATCGTAGGCCCAGTCGGAGGTTATGTGGCTGGGGTTTGTGTCGCTGACTGCTTCGCGCTTTGCCAGATGCCCTCGTCGTAGGTTGGTGTGATCTGCGCAAGAGATCACAGAGGTGGAGTGGAAGCCGAGAAGTGCGAGGGCGATACGGGTTTTGGTCGTCATGATCTCTGATCGAAGCGGAACTTAAGCGACAACCGAGGGATAATAGAGAACAATGCCCGGCGATGAATGGCAATATCGCGGAGGACTTCAGGCAATTTATGCCACGTCCCATGTCTCCATCGTTCCAACCTCGTCGTCACTGTCTTGGTGCCAAGCCGCCGGTGTAGACTCCTCGATGACACTTGAGGAAATTATTTCCATGATCGAAAGTCATACAATGGTAACATTAAAATCGCGGTGGATCTTGGTCCCATGCACAGATTCGGGATTTGGGCGCCTTATGATGGTGGTGAGCGGTCGCCAATGTCAAGAACCGTGGCCCAGACGCTTAAATACCAGCAGCCATAGCCAAGAAAATGTGACCCTCACCACTGGGAATTCTTCTCTTGCAGAAAGTGACGTGCCCGGCTGTTCAACGACCTGGACTAGAATGCTATTTTGAGGCTGTGCTGCCAAAGCTTCTAAGCAATGGCTTGATGACCTTGACAGTAGGAGCAGGTACTGAGGCGTCAGACGCAAACTTTCGCATTCAGAGATGCTATGAGAACAACGTAACGGGGAGTCTCTGCTAGATTATAATATTCCATTGCCGGTGAAGTATGCGCGCGATTCGCCATCTCGATCTCTCTGGTTGTGGAGTTGTAGGGATAGCAACAACTCCAATTAGCCACTAGCTGCTTACATATAGCATGCTGATGTTCTCGATATTAATTAGCAGCGACGGCGAACCATTGTAAAAACCATCACTTTACGTCTTCTTCTTGCGGCAAGGTAGAGTTGTACGTGACGTCATCTGAACTTTAAGCTCCGTAGGGATTGAGATGTACTTGGCAGCTAAATTGATTGATCAATAGAACGTGCAAACTTCTTATACTTTCTTAATCAAAAGACAGCGCTCGGGGATCGATTCAATAGATCTTCTAAACGTCTGCATCACCCGATCGTGATCGACAATAACCAAACCCTCGTAACCTCGGTATCCACCGTGTCGATGCATCGAAGGTACACCGATATTTCAGACCTATTAAATTCCAGCCAGTACCATTGCAAGGATGTCCCATCTCTACTGCCTCTTCTCTTTGATCGCGTATTTGAAGGTCGAGCAACAACATCACCGTCTCACTTATTGACACTGCCCTCGGAGCTTATTGCCACAATATTACAACATCTATCCTCTGCATCCTTGGCTTCCTTGGCTCTTGTCAACTCGGAATGCCTACAGCTGGCTCGCCCTTACCAATTCGTGACCGTCAAGCTCGATGGCAGTCATTTCTCTATCCAAATAATCCAATCACTTCAAGCCGAAGCATCCGGGCGGTCACCCAATAGCTTTAGGCTTTGGGCCCCTGTATACGCCGTCTCGTCATCGCGACATGTCCAGCGCATATAAAGGAACGTCATGGTATTGACTTGGATGATGAGTACCAAGAATTGACTGATGCAGAACGTTGGCAACGAGACACCAATGCTAGTGATTTCTATTTTGGTTGGTATCTTCCTTCGATCCAACATCTTATCACCAATCGTACTGTCCTACCCAACTTGCAGTATCTGGACTGGGGAGATCGGACACCCTTAGAGCCCGCGCTTTGCGATGCCATCATCAACTCCCCCATTCGCCGTCTTAACCTCCATGGCGCTGCCCCGAACACCTCCTTCATTGTCAGAGGATCATACAGTCAACAAGTGGGCTTTTGGCCGCTGCAAAGCCTAAGCCTGAGATTGGTGAAGCAGGCGTGTTTGGTAGCAGGAGACCTAACACCCCTCTTCGTCAGCTTGTTGCACAGCTGTGCTCCGACCTTAGAGTCCTTGACATGGGACGCTTGGG
The DNA here is from genome assembly GCA_000442125.1 of Opeltia flavorubescens. Classification (NCBI taxonomy): domain Eukaryota; kingdom Fungi; phylum Ascomycota; class Lecanoromycetes; order Teloschistales; family Teloschistaceae; genus Opeltia; species Opeltia flavorubescens. Next base: position 1,331,882 of record KE546979.1, read on the forward strand.
GTGATGCTAACATCCAGACTGACTGTCTGGGCTCCAGTCCATGCTTCCCTAACTTGCGTTATCTGCGACTCAAGCGTGTCAATTTCAAAGATGCGGCTATGCTGAAAGAGCTTGTGCATGATGGTTTGATGTCTTTAAACGTTAATCTGGACTACTCAGATGCCTCTTCCGTTTTCTTTGCTGATCGTGGGAATGTTCCTGGGCTCAGGATGTTACGTTGGGATTCGTTCAAAGGACCAGAATCTCCATCCTGGAAATTTCTGCTGGCCAATCCACAGGTTCAAGAATTAAGAATCTCACAACCGGTACCTGAAATATATCTGGAGGAAACATTTCTTCCACTTCTTACGCGCCAGTTCTTATGCTTGAAATCGCTCTGGCTCGATCGCGCGGGAAACGATGTTTCCCAGCATTCGCTGAGGCTGATCGGCCAACTATCGACCCTTGAGAAGTTGGCCTTGAGCACGGGGAGAGGAGGGGTGACTTACCCGTATGGATGGCTTATTGACCATGCTGCCGTACAAAAACATCTTCAAAACCTGCGGCACCTGAAGAAATTGTTGTTTGGGCGGGATATTTACGAAAATTGCCCTGTGAGTGGAAGCGGTCGATACTACGTGATGGATAATCATGTCCAGATCGAAGAGAAGCGCTGTCGATTGATGCTTAATTATGCCGCGGAATACGTCGAGATTCTTCCTCATCTAGATTGGATCTTGATTGGAGAGCTCACAATGGTCGTCGATCATGATCATGGGACAAGAGTTGCCCGACCTTTGAATACTGAGCCTTCTACTTCGATAAAAGATGTATTTGGATGGAAGAGCATCTGACCTAAAGCTTAATTAAGCGCGACTAGCCAGCGCAGCTCTACAGCCAAATCAAGCCAGGAGCCTCTACCGACTCACGCACGCTCATTCCTAGGGAAATAGACAAAGAGGTCGCAACCAGGGAAAATCGAGATGACGATCTGAATGTTTTCCAGGAGCCGATCCTACGCGACTGACACATTATCCTATGTACCCAATTTGTTGACCGGTTACTCTCGTTGTAGTCGCGCAATATTTAATCCTAACGGGTGGTCAGCCACCAATACATGAGATGTAAGAGCATGAATGTTGATAAGCCAGGATAACAGCACATTGAAAGTCTCACCCAATCAAATCATCGCTAGGAACACCCTCAACTGAGGTCCACGCATCTCCGCAATCACGACGAGACCCCGAAATAACCGAGGATGTGCGTGTGCAACCAACCTCTTGATGGGAGGAGTAAAACCGTATGGTGACTGTACCTCGGACATGCTGAAATGGCTTGTAGCGACCACGATAAAACGACTCTGACGAATTACAAAACAATGGTCAAAGGACTTGATAAAGAGTAGCTGCTATTCTACCTCCGCTACGCGGCGACCATTTCTTGATCACTGCTCGCAGATTGCGGCCATGTCGTCACCTTTTTCAAACAGACTCAGAATTCATCCTTTAATGGATACCACAACGACGCAAGAACCCGCTTCTAAGAGATCGAGGACGTCACCAGACAAAATAGCGGTGTGCGTGGAAGATTCTATACCTTTCGACTTATCCACGAGACTGCCTGACCATGCCTGACTCCTGGACATTCTACACCTGAAGAGTTCACTTAATTCGGAACAGGAGCTCGAATATCAATGCCACATCATGAGGTGAATAAGAGGCAGGATGTTGGTGAACGTCTTTCATATCCTGCTAGCCGTCTGCTGTAACGGCCAAGCAGGAGCTCTCCATTCACCATCCGCCATTCATAGACAGCCATCGATTATTATTCGCGATGTATGTATTATCGGCGGCGGCGCTTCCGGCACCTATGCAGCCATTGGTTTGAAGGATATAAACAAGAGCGTGGCAGTGGTTGAAGCCCAAAGCTATTTAGGGGGCCACACAAATACCTACACCGACCCCTTGACCTCCGAAAAGGTTGACTATGGCGTGGTGGTATTCGCCAATACTTCCATTGTCAACTCGTACTTCAGAAGATTCAATATCCCACTTATTCCAGGCGATGCCAGTCCCATTATTCCTGTGCGGAATCTATACGTCGACTTCCGTACAGGCAAGAACGTTACTGGATATGTTCCTCCGAATTCGACAAAGGCTTTTCGTGCATACGCTGCTCAAGTCGCCAAGTATCCCTTTCTCCATTCACCGGGTTGGAATCTTCCAGATCCCGCGCCGGATGATCTTCTACTCCGTTTCGGAGATTTCGTGAAGAAGTATCAGCTTGACGATACGATGTTTACCATGAATCAATATGCACAGGGCTTTGGGGACCTCTTATCTATTCCCACTTTGTATGTACTTAAGTACTTCAATGTGCTGCCAGGGCAGTCGGGGGCCTCGACAACGTCTTTGACCACCGCAAGGCATGATAACAGTGAGTTGTACGAGAAGGCAGCGGAGGAACTTGGAGGTACGTCGTGAACTCCGTCTACGGATCTAAGCCTGGCTCGACGGGCATAGGCTGTCAGACGGCTTACTACCCGTCTCATCACGCGACCCCACTGTCTCAATTGTGAATGTAAGACGAAACTGACTTTCCGCTTCAGACGATGTCTTCCTCAGCAGCAACGTGATTGCAACAGATCGAAGCAGGAAAGGCGTCAAAATCACAATTAAAACACCTCGAGGCATCAGAACCATCCTAGCGAAGAAGCTCGTCATCTCCATTCCACCGCTACTATCTAATCTTCGAGGCTTTGACTTGACCGAAACCGAGCGTGGTCTATTCCGCCAATTCTCTACCGAAGCTTACTACACAGGTCTCCTGCGGAACACCGGCATACCTGATAATGTTGTCATCAATAACGTCGCAACAGACGCACCTTACAACCTTCCATCAGGTACGCTCCTCCCGCCCCAATTGCTGGCAATTATCGAGACAAGCCCGAAGCAGCTAACGAATGTGTCTCAACAGGACCAAGTCTCTACGCCCTCTACGCCCTCAGCACCCCCAATGTCACAGGCCTCAAGGACTTCAAATTCGGCGCCTCCACCACAACTCTTTCCGACAACGCGGTCAAATCCTCCATCCTATCCACAATTGCAAAGCTCAGGATTGCCGGCACCATACCCACAGCCTCCGCGCCGGAGTTTGTCGCTTTCAAGAGTCATACTCCATACCAATTGCATGTGTCGCCGGATGCGATTAGGAAGGGCTTCTATAGGGACTTGATGAAGTTGCAGGGGGAGAGGAGGACGTCGTGGACTGGGGCGGCTTTTAGTAAGCATTCGAGTTCGGATCTTTGGGCTTTTACGAAGGGGATTTTGGGGGATGTTGCTGCTTAGATTTTGAGAACTTTTGTTGGGGTTTGAGTTAGGAGATCTGTTATCTGTATGAGGTATGTGAATGCCGCTCGATATCTATACCTTATATTCTGGGCACAAGTCCACGCTATGGGTCTCGATATGTCAACACTACGCTGGTAGGATGCCCCTTAGCTGTGGCATGCTCTCATTGGCTAAGGCCGAAAAAGGAAATGATCTGCATACGTCATCCGAAAAGTGCTGTTTTGTGGCCGTCAACTATTGTAACCCTTGTTTCCTGTATGTGACATTGTTAAACGTCCGTTCTTTACTCGGCTCCACCATCTACACTATGCAATGACAAGGAGTTTCTTTGCAAAGATGACCACTGGGTCCTCCTTCTTTCGCTATCTCTACATGTCCCTCCTCTGCGGTGTATCTTTTGGTTTTAGAAAGGACTCTACACTCCCAAGTATCCTTCAAGATAAAAGCTCAGTGACAGCTCGATTCTGCGGCGTTGCTGGTATCGCCCGTTGCTCACCCGCCATGGCCTTTTGATGTGGTGATAAATTATCAGCGTTTGTTGATGGGGAGATGCCGACCGGCCTAGAGGCCTAGAACTGATACGTACAGCATGCATGGGAGGCTCGGGGATTATGTGTTCAGGCATCAAAGCACCAATAAGCAGCTAGGATCAACCCATGGTGTAGCACCAATTTCTCAAAAAAGGCTTGTGGCGTTGCCAAGATGGGACGGCGTTGTACGATAGTTGTGGACGCACGGTCGAGCCCGAGCTCCCGAAAGCCAATTCCGGCAATGACAGATGCAGATGCTGCACCTTGGTTGGTCGATCACTCCTAGATCTATCGACATGGCGTTGCGCACTCGAGCTGAAGTTCGACACCATGCCGATCAGCGAAAGACGAGGGGACTCAATCCCATCTTCACCATGGACAATTCTTTCCTCTCGGTTTCACTGAACGGCTCACTCTACTCAATCGCAGGTACCATCGCAGAACCTGAGCTTGCATTCTTCCCTTGTCAAACGCGTGAACAATCATGCGCATACCATTTCGGAAATCCTTGACCGCCTCAGGCAATTTCACCCAATCCACCCTCGCCGACATCGAGAAAAACGGCAGCAGTCAAGCCAACAACAACAACCCAATCCCCCTCGAAAAGCCCCCCAAACTCCTGAAATTCCAAACCCTGACTGGTATCTGCTCCCCACCCCTCCTCCGCTCCGACCCGACAGCTTTCCGTCCCGCTCCCAACCAGGGCATCTACCAGCGCACCATCGACGAAGAGTCAAAAGTCAAATTCCAATACGACATATCCAAATACATCGTCAACAGCGGCGGAATGCTGCAGATCGTCGTCGGTGCCGCCTTGACAGCCTTGGGCGCCGCATCCGGTCCCTCAGCCGCCGTCACCATCCTCGGCGCCTTCAACACCGTCATAGCGGGTATGCTCACCTACCTAAAAGGACAAGGCCTACCCACGCGATTGGAGCAATACCTTCACCTCCTCCGCACATTGCGCGAACACATCGAAGAGCGAGAGCGCGAATTCCTGGAGCCAGATTGTCCGTTGGATGTAGACGAAGAGATCCAGCGCATCGCGCGCATGTACCAGGAAGTGCGGCAGACGGCTGAGGATAATGCGCCCGGGACGGTCCTGCCGCCGAGGGGCATCATTACGAGTCTCTTGAAGAAACCGGATATTAATCGCAGTGATGTGCCTGCTCCGAGGGGGGATAAGAATCCTGCGGCTGTGTTGGCGAGTGGGTTGCAGGATCTGGCGAGTTTTGGGCATCATACTGCACATGATGGTCAAACGGCGATGAAAGAGCAGCTAGGGAAGGAGGAGGCGGCGATGGAATCGACGGTGGAGAGGGAGAGGCAACATTTAGGGGCTGAGATACAGCATTTGGGTGATATGGCTAAGGAGGCTTTGCATCTTGGGAAGAAGACCGATTAAATTTTGTCTATTTGTTGTGTTGGTCGATACTGTGCGCCAACCGGAATGTTGGCTGGTGGGAGCATGGCGAGTGAGCAATGAACCGTGCCAGCAATGCGGCGGAATCGAGCCGTTACCGAGCTTGTATCTTGGAGAGTGCTTGGGAGTGTAGGATCCTTTCAGGAACCAAAAGATACACAGCGGGATATATTTTTACTGGGATTATTTGTACAGTGGAAAGACAAGACAGAAAGTTATTGCATACTATATGCTGAAATCGCAAACGACATTCACTATTCAGACGCTAACCAGCTTCCATACACATTGGACAATGACGACTAGTATCCTCGCGGCCCCCCGATCTCCAAAATTTGACCAGTGATAGCACTCGCTGCTGCCGATGTGAGAAAAACCATTGTCTCCACGACTTCTTGACGCTTAAGTAGACGGCCCAAAAGACTCTTCTCCTCGAGCATCCTCTTCTCATCCGGGTGCGCGGCACGACCCTCTTCGGTGGTTTCGCTTCCCAAGATGAACGGTGCGACTGCGTTGACACGAATTCCATTTCTCGCATTTTCGACGGCTAAGAAGTGGACCATCAGCAAAATGGCACAAACGAATGAAGAAACGAGATTCAAATTGCTTTGACCAAAATGGTAACATACCAGCCATCTCAATGAGCCCTTGGATGGCTTTGCTCGCGCAAGTATAGGTACCAAACCCCGGCAATGCCATTTCTGATAATGGACTGGTTAAAAGTACGATGGATCCCCTGCTCATGTGCCGAGCAGCTGGGGCATTTAATGGGCCTGGAACCACCGTTTCTCGAGGCTCCTGCTGTAACATGGCGCGTATCACGGTGCCGATGTAAAGCAGGCCACCCGAGATGTCGCATTCCTTGCGCCAAGCGTCGAGATCGAAGTCTTGGAGGAGGGCTACGGTTCCCTTTGGACTTTCCTACTTTTTTCATATCCTTGTCAGCCTTCTGCCGAGAATACAAGAAGCAAGAGAGAGGGAATTCGAGGCTACGAGTTCATGCGACGACATGTTATACATTACTCCAAGTGGGAACATGCAGCACTGGTACAAAAAAATGGGCGACTCACCCTTCCTCCTCCCGTCATGATGCAGTGGTCAATCCGCCCTCCACCAAGGCTCCTCGCTTTATCAACCATAGCTTGCACACTATCCTTATCCTTCGTAATGACTCCCATACCGTGGGCCCTCAACTTCGTACTCCTCCCTGGCGGGATACACTCCAGACATTCATCTGCGGTCCTGCAAGCGGCTTCCCAATCCCTGTCCGCGCACACGATGGTATCAACGCCGCGAGAAACCAAGGTTAAAGCTACGAGGCGACCGATCTCAGATCCTACAACCAGCGAATTATGAGTTTAGTGTATTCGCTGACAGTGTAGAAGGGGGGTTAGTACCTGCTCCAACCACAAGGGCGACACCGCTGACCTCCATTTCCCAAGTACTGTGATGATGTGGTTGGGTCGTCCGATAATCAAGTAAATCCACTGTCGGCAAATCGAAGAAATGGTGTAAGTTGCAAAAGGGAGTAGTTTGGGAGAGGTATTTCGCGGATATCTTTTTGAGAAGCCAGGGAAAATGCTGCGATCGAGAGATATATAGATATGTTTTCATACATGACACACCATTGCGCAACCAGAAAGAGAAATTTATTGACTCATGCGTGGTCGTCGTCGTCTCCTCTGTCATCGTTAAGTGTTCATGTTTCGATTGACACTTCTCTTTCACATATGCTGCTGACGCATATTCGACTTGACACCGAGAATTCGAAGTTCGATCTTGACATGTGTATCTGACTGCTGTGTGATGTGACTGCAACTTCTAGGATGAATCGCAATTACGGGGATGGTTTGTGTGCAAGTGAGGGGGTGTTAAGTCGATATAACGTGAGAATATATGGTTTTAATAAAATGGATCGGCAGGGCCTTCAATGCTTCGTACCTATCGAATTCTCTCACGATCTCCTCTCCCACGACTTCCTTGCTGGTCTTGGTATCCAGAACGAGCTATCACAGATCTGGTCTTATTCAGTTCTTAGATCATTATTGGATCATTGTTTTCATTGTTTTACAGAGTATACATTCATTCTCTTCGCACCAAATGTGCAGGTTACGTTGTTGATTTGCTTCATTTCTTTCACGTCGATTCTCATCTCCTCCTCCTATCCTATGATCTAAAACGATCCGCCTCTCCTCAGCACCCAACTCCAAACGTTTTCTCAGTTTTCTTCAAGCCGTGAGGATGAGTCACTGCCAGGTTATGCCACAAACAAAAGATCTCTGCTTTGCTAGTCAACATCCATTGCTCCGTTGGTTGGTTTTCGACCGTAGACGCAGTTCCTGCTGTTGTGTCAGCTTTGCTCCGCAAAGGGGAATAGAGAAGATTCGGCGTACCCGGGTAAGTATCCGTGATTCTTTGGATCCCTCATACAGGCCTTGAATTTTCCGAGAAAGGCTTGGACTTCTGTGTAACTCCACTACGCCCCGGAAAATTAGACATGCATTCTTCTCCCCAACGATAAGGGAAATAGACTCACCCCTCCTGCCATCGTGAACAGCCTCATCACATACCCCTCCAACCCTGTATCCAACCTCAACGCATTCCACATCCCCAACTCCTTCATCCGTTTATCCTCCATCCACGGCCCAATCGGCCACTTCATCGGCACCTGCACCACATCAACAAACCCCGCTCTTTCCATACTCCCCTTCAGCACCTCCCACGCATCGAAACCCTTTCCCCACGTCTCCCCCACCGCCAGCACTGTATTTCCCCACGTCGTCCAGAAATGATCCGGTCCCACCGTCCCATCATCGGATTCCGGCTTCACTCCTCTTTCCAACGCTTCAACCCACCCACCAGGCTTCAAATGTATATAGCATTGCCGGAAATAATCGTCCCAGTCCGCAATACTGCCAAACATCTCCCGCGAATGTATGAAATCGAAACTATTCTTCCGAAACGTCCATTCTGCAGTCACGTTATCGACTTCGAACATGCAATTCGGCGGTACCCAAGTTGGTTGAATAGGTGAGAGGTCCGTGCCAATAACCTGAGCGGTTGGAAACTCCTCAGCCATTTCGATCGCCCAGATCCCTGTTCCGGTGCCGACGTCGAGGATTCGGTCGGGGTTCTTGATGGGGGCTTTGTAGAGTTGGTTATCGAGGGCGAGTTTCCAGGCGTGGTGAGCGATGTCTTGTTGGTCGTTGTGGATTTCGTCGTTGGGGCCCCAGTAGGCGCCGTCGCAGTAGGAGTGGTAGCGTCGGCCGTTTTCGTAGCGGTAGCGGGAGTAGGCGGATTCGAGAGTGTCGGTGATGCTTTCGCTGATGGAGGATGTGTCGTCGTAGGAGGAGTCGGCGTAGGAATAGTCGTCTATGGTTGTGGGTTCATGGTCTGTCGGTGGAGGTTGGGTTTGAGAGTCTTGGAATAGGGGTGGTTGGTCCGGTTGTGATGATTGAGTTGGCTGGGGAGGGACATCTTGTGATGGCAATTGGTCGTGGAGGTGGGAAAGTTGTGCCTGGATCTCAGGGTTTGGTTGTGAGGTTGGTTGGTCTTGGGGTTGTAGAGGTTCGATCAGTGGTTGAAGTGGATCAGCCTGTAAAGGACCCGACTGGTCTTGCTGTGGAGGAGGTTGATGGTGAGGGAGATACTGATGTTCAGGGGGTTGCTGATGAATTAGTTGGTCTAGGAGGGGATTCGGTGGCGGGACTACGTCGGTAGTAAGAGTGTCAACGCTCTCGATCGAATCCTTTCTAGTGTCAGCACTTAGTCTCACAATTTGAGGTGGTGTATATACGGCAGAAAATAGCGATGGGGTCCCTCCAGAACCGCCATATGCGCTGTCTGGTCGACTCAATTCAGGGCTTGCTTGGCTAAATTTTGGTAGAATTGGCGGCGGAGGTTGCGTTTGATTTTGGGCGCCGGAAGCTTGATTATCGGCTAGGCTCGGGCCTCCGGATGGAGGGGCGACGATGATCTTGTCCTCTGCTACCTTCTTGTCCGATTCTATCGCCACACTGCTCGTCTCAGGCCGGTCGGACATCATCTTCGCTGTCGTGTGTGTGACCACCGGTATGATGGATGAATTGATGGCATTGCAAGGAAGAAGTCGGATGGAGAAAAGAAGAGAGGATGATAACACCGGGAGAAGAAGCCGAGCATCGACGGGAAGCTATCCTCCTGCACAAGCACATCATTCAATATTCTTGCCATGTGTTGCAGCGATTTGGTCTAGCCAATCCTTTCGGTCCTACATCGCTTCCACACTCCTACACGCAATTCGATTCATGGCTTCCTGCAGCAACAACAAGCCGCCGTTGGCTTCATTGGCACGCCTCCAGTGACACTGCAGCACTAGCTAACCAGACAGAGCCCATCAGATCCCGTACATGCCAGGCCACTTGCACTCACCCATGGATACCAGTCAGACTGCTGCTCCCTCTACCAGTCCATCGGTGTCGCTGCAAGACAATATCCTGACTATGGATGCCATCATTCCTAATGGCACCGACACTTCCCAGGACAACTTCAACAAGGTCTTGATTATTGGTGCAGGTATGTCAACGCCTCCACCCGACCCCTTTTCCCATTCACGAATATCCGCTGAGGTATTTGGCAGGATGTACCGGCCTCAGTCTGGCTCACGGACTTCAAAAGGTACCCGATACACTCCCGATAACCTCATCCTTCATCTCAACTTTATTTCAAGCGCCATTGACCATTGCCTATAGGCTGGCATTCCCTGTGTCGTCTATGAGCGCGATCAACAAAATGTCCCACGAAGACGCGATTGGAACATGGGCCTTCACTGGGCTGTCCCGGCTCTTCAGTCCTTGATTCCCGAATCCCTCTTCTCTCGGATACAGACGACTCAGGTGGACCCTCATACCCCGACCAAGGATGTGGAGAAGCTTCGATTCATCAATGGGAAAACGGGGGAAATTATTGGTCAGGCGGAGATTGAAAAGTTCTATCGCTTACGAAGATCCAAGATCCGTGCACTGCTGCTTGAAGGCGTCGACGTCAGATGGGGGAAGCCGATTAGCGAGATCTCATACTCGGAAGACGGGAAGAGCCTGACGGCACATTTTGCAGATGGAAGTCAAGATACGGGTTCAATACTTGTTGGTGCAGATGGCCCCCATTCCGGTACAAGATCCATCCTTGTGGGCGAGGAGACGTCAAAATGTACACCCATCGACTATGCAGCCACCATGTGCTTCAATAAGCTTCCGCGTGACAAAGCACTGTTCCTCCGCTCAGACCCTCATCATCCACTCTTTCAATGCGCTCCGAATCCATCCGGCACTTTCGCTTGGCTCGGCCTACATGATGCCCCTGATCCCTCGGATCCAGAAAGCTGGGTCTTCTTCCATTACATCTCCTTCCCTGAACCTCGAGAACAGTTCTACAAAGACAAGTCTGCGGCGGAACATGTCGCCTATCAGAAACAATTAGCAAAAGAATACGCGGACCCGATTAAGAGCGCGTTTGAGTGGCTCCCAGATGACAGTACGACTGTTTGGTATGGCAAAATGCAGCATTGGGACCCCGGAGTTCCAGACCACCGATGGGATAACAAGGGTGGACGAGTCACGTTAGCTGGAGATGCGGCCCATCCCATGACCTTTCAACGAGGACAAGGCCTAAATCATGCCATCACCGATGCATCAAAGCTTTGTAAGACGATCAAGGATATATGGCAGGACTCGCAGGGACAAAATGCGGAAACAAAGGCGCGGTGTATCGAGGAGTATGAGTCAGAGATGATTAAGAGGGGTAGTGATGAGGTACGATTGGGGGAGATGAATACCAAGATGTTGCATGATTGGGAGAAGGTGCTGCAGAGCCCGGTCTTGCAGAAGGGCTTGAAGCAGGCCGTTTGAAGGAGCGGCTCGTGGCCGACGAGAACAATGCGTTGGCTTGATGGCTGTCAAAGAAGGAGGGACGTGGCTTTAGAGATATGCTTCTCTGCCGGAGGGACATCACCATAATCCAGAGATATCATACCTTGCTGAGGATGGCTATGAAGTGCTGCTGCACGATGTCGGAGGGCTTTGCTTCGAGAGACTGGTCGCAGCATCAGTCAAGAAAGGGTTGTGTAGAGTAGAAGCAGGATCCATAGATGGCTTGAACGACAAGTGTGATAGACCCTGATATTCCTAGACGACATCCTGAATCCTGATACTTATTTTTGCAGTTTACATTCTTTTGCAAGGCATTTCCATCGCCCGTGTGAGGACTTTCCTACCTCTTCCTCCGTCTTTTTACCTCGTAATTGTTTTCCCGTGTCTCCTTATCCCCCCCATCCTACGATTTTCATTGTGCCTTGCTAGCTTTGAGTTTCTCCATCCAAACTCCCTAATCCATCTCCCTCCTTAATGGACCCATACTCTGCCCTCTTCCCCCTCCGTCAACCGCGTCCTTTACCGATACGTGCTTTTCGATCCCACTCTACCGGTCTTTCCGTCATCCTTGACTTGGTATTCACGTTTCCCCCGTCGCTGTCGCTGACATCGATACCATGATACAGCCAGCAGTGAGAACGAGTTCATGGGTCTATGGGAGGAGTGTGGTGGCCGTGGGAGGGACTACAGGATTACTCCGGGCGAATAGTAAGCACTGACCGCCTTAATGGGCGAGATACATAAATTCATCCCGGTGATAAAGTCATTCTTCCTTCCCTTCGAATTTAAAGTGTTAAATCTTGAGCGAAGTTAGGGCTTAGGGCAGAGCTTGTACGGGCATGATTACAAGGAGGGTTTATGCAGTGTTGACGAGAATGAATGAATATCCAGGGTGCTCGGCCTCTGCTGCGGCTTCAGGGATGGTATTGTCCCTGTGTACTTATGATAGAAAGCGGGAATATGTATGATTTACGGTATGTATATTCTACTGCCGTATCCCCACACAACCATTCCCAGCGTAAATCGATACGTCGAGACCGCATAACCCCATCCCCCATCAAAAAATCAATGAACAACTCAATTCACCACAACCCTAATCCCCTTACTATCCAACCTCGGGCTCGTATTCAAAAAATCATGCACAGTCTCCACATCCCCCACCCCCGTCTCCCATAACTCCCACTCGAACCTCCCCGGCGCCCACACCGCCGCTAACCCCAAGTAAAATTCCGCGTACGCGAGATTCAAGCCCGCGCACTGTCTACTTCCCCTGCTGAAGGGGACGAGGTAGTGTTTTAATTCTGGGTTTTCGAGGAAGCGTTCGGGTTTGAAGGTTCGAGGGGAGGGGAATAGGGTGGGATCGTCGTGGATGAGGACGGAGGTCATGGATATGGGCGTCATGAGGGGGATTTCTATACCGCTGTGCTGGATTACAGTATCTGGGAATAGGCGTTGCAGGCGGTGGGAGACGCCGTAGCCGATTCTCAGCGCCTCGGTGATCACGGCGGTGAGGTAGGGTAGTTGTTCTAATTGGGACCATTTTGGACTGGGATGCTTGGCCATTAGGGTTCCGAGCTCGGATTGGAGGGTTGAGCGGATTGAGGGGTTGGCGATGATGTAGTAGTTTACTATTGCGAGGATGTGCCCCGTTGTTACTGTGCCGGCGCCGATTATGGTTTGGGCTTCGTCTTGGAGGTAGTCGTTGGATTTTTCTTGGAGGCGGACGGAGGGGTTGGTGAGGACGTCGTAGAAGATGTTGGATTGACCTTCTGGTTTGCGGCCTATTCGTGTTTTCGAGTCAGTGATGACAGATTCAGCTGTATTGGTATGAATGATTGTGGATGGATCGAGGATGGAAGAACGTACCTTCTGAAATGTCTTGCTTTGTCTTGATAACTTGGCTGCGGAAACCCTGAAAACTTTCTTAGCGTGCGGATGATGTAGAAAAGCCAGGGACTACCTTTTGAAAATTGATCAATGTCATCATTCCCGGTGTGGTCATCTTAACCAGCCATTCTGGCATTGATTGCATGAGTGGCATTAAGAACCCGAACTGCTTAAGTAGATGCCCATTCATGGAGACGCTCATCATAACCTTGTGCCAATGAGGAGAAAAGTCCGGATCTTCCAACAACCCGTACGGACTCGCGAATGCATACTGACCAATAATATCACCAGTCAAACAAGCAAACAGATCGAGCAAGTTGATGACTTTGCCACTTCCCTTGATCTCGTAGAGTCGAGATACCATGGTGTCCACAACTGATTGTATACCAGGTTCAAGTCGTTGCAAGGAAGCCTTTGAGAGGTAATGAGTGAATGCATTCCGACGCATGCGGTGGAGATCATGGTCTTGTGTGACTAGGAAAGCATATCTCAGGCCAAACATCTTCATGCCCCAGGCATACTTTTCGGTTCTGACTGCTGAACCTGGGTAGACTTGATCGATGAATTCGGGATCGTGGATATGAACTTCATAGGGGCTGATCCTGACAACGGGGCCTGACACGATTTAGCTTCTCGTAAATTGCTGTGTTGATTGACTGTAAAAGCCGCTGGCAGATCATGCAGACGCAAAACGATGTATCTAATTCACTATCACCAAGCACCGAGGAATTATCGCCTACCGTATTTCTGGTGCATCTTTGCAATCTCCCATGTGTATCTCCCTTGCTTAATAACATCATAATAGAACTCAACCCACAACGTCGCTGCGGCGAGTTTTGGCCCGGGGACATGCGAAAGCGAATCAAAAAAGGCACGATAGATGTAAAGACCGACGACGTAGAAACAAAAAAGGGTGCCGGCAATGGCTAGATTCGCAAGAGAAGGTGTAAAGAGACCCATGGCTGCTCGTTGAAATGTAAAGAGAATTGGACAATCAATTGAGCTATTATTACAGTCACCTTTACTTCAAGCTAAGAATGGCAGATCATTGAGGGGAATGAAAGCGTGCTAGCAAATGCATATGCACGCCTAGAGGCTTGACTAGGCCTCCGCGGGATGAGAAACCGACACATCCGGTTTCGATTCACCCATTTGAAATGGCATGACCAATGGATAAGATCAAGAAATGTCTCGGAAAAGGTCAGGCATGATGCAGGACAATGGATCTGCGAGATCTCTGCTTGTGTCATCGCAAGACGGAGTCTCATGAAAATGAATCGATAATAACTGATAAGCGAACAGGACGAGGCTTTGGAGAGGCTGCTCTGCCATGTCTTAGCGTTTCCGGTCATCGAATCATAGGATCCCTACAAAGCGAACGAAGGAATCATGCATGACCTTTTGAAAAAGTGTGTGAGATGGACGTAGATCGCAGCATCCGGTCAGTATGGACGCATTCATTCGCTGTGAGGCTCCCATGAGAACGCAGGTTAGCACAAGCAAGGACGCTCTGCGTCGATCGGCAAGTCACGTTCGATTGACGAAGATTTCGCCATCAAACGGTCGTAGACTTGCCTCCAATGCTTTGACGTACTCTTGGTATATCATGGATTTGGGGTCCCTACTGTAGTTTGCGAGTGTGATCAGGGGAGTCGAACCAACAAGACTGCCGCGAGCTGCATATGCAGTAAGACTAGACGCCGTCGGTACCCAATTGGTTACCACGTCGGTGCAGCAAATGCCCGATTGTCGGCTTTTGACAGTACCCAGACTGTGCCGCTTTGCGTCTTCTCATATGATCGTGTTCAGCCTCTATTGTCCTCCGCGAGCCTGTCGAACACCATGCCATCCAGCATCTGGAGAAAATGGTCATCTCCTATGTACGATTGCGTTATGCGGCTCAATTATAGGGATAGAGCTGACGTAATTAACACCATCCTTCACACGATTGACAAGAATTGGGATCGTAATGTTGGTTGTGCTGCTGCTCAAGGTTGGCTGAACAAGGCCTCGTGCCTAGCCTGCCATCGTATGCTGGCTCTCCAAGATAAAAATCTGGGCCCAGATAGAGTTTCGCATGTCGTGAAAAGGGAGAGCAGGAAGGGGTGTAGCAGTGGAGGAGATCCTTTCCTTCTGCGAGCCGTGGCCATTCATCGATTGACAGTCACTACGTCGCTCCTTCCATGACCAAGCGTGTGTCCTTGAACGACAATCTGATTCGTGCCATCTTTTGCTGTGTAGAATTATTTATCCGTGCTCTGTCTTGCCTCTTCTTTGATCTGGAGCGTTCGCGTCGCAAGGCGTGGGCTCTGCGGCAAATTGGTGGAGATGAGTCGATCAGGATGTATGGTGATCGCTTTTGCTTGAGAGCGGCATCGGGAAGTGTCCGAGTACGGTATCAAGGTGGTAGAATGATGATGATTTCGCTATTATCGGACGAGCGATAAGTTGCATGCAATCATTGCAAGAGAGTCAATGTAATTAACGGAGAATGTTTGAGTGGAAGGATCTGAGCACGCTGAGATAATGCTTATTGATATGGTCACTCCACTTTGTCTCAAAAATGACAAGCGCAAAAACAAAATTGGCTCCCTTTCCCAAGTGGAGTGAGCTTCTTCCGACCTTCCACAGCTCGGAAAAAGCCTTTTCAACACCCATCCAAACATCGACAACCCATCGCCATCCATCTCTCCTCTCCTCAATTGAACATCTATCGACTTCGTCATGTCTTCGGCACGTCTTTTGGCCCCCAAGGCTTCCTCAATGCTCGGCTCCGCTGCCCGTCCGGCTTTCCGTAGCAACCTCCAGCTACAGCTGACAAACTCCCAGCGAGGAATCTCCGGTATGACTTACTCGAGCAGCCTCTCATTTCCTTGTATCCCTTGGAATTACAGCCTGCTGATCATGTCTTCCTGACCTCCAGGTGTTGGCCGAGCCCTCCAAAACAACACCGCTGCGAAGTCTCCCTTCCAAGCCTCGAAGCGTCAACAAATCCCCAAGACCGCAGCCATCGGTCCCCTCTCCCGTCAAGCATTCCGCCCATACTCCTCCGAGCTCGCCAACGCTCTCGTCGAAGCCGGTCAACAAGTGGGTACCGGTCTCGCAACCATCGGTCTTGCTGGTGCCGGTGTGGGTATTGGTACGGTGTTTGGATCTTTGATCACTGGTGTCGCTCGCAACCCAAGCTTGAGGGGTCAACTATTCTCCTACGCCATTTTGGGTTTCGCTTTCGCTGAAGCTACCGGCTTGTTCGCGCTCATGGTTGCCTTCATGATCCGCTTTACTTAGATCAAAAGCTGCTGCTGTTGCAGGGATATTTGGAGGAGGGGGAAGAGGTGGGACATCTGTAGTTTAGTCCGTGTTTCATAGACGAGAGCAATGGAAGGGGTTTGCTAGAGAGAGTTGAAGTCCCGTCTTCCTTGTGTCACTTTCAACGCCCGACAGCTTTGGAATGGGTAATCGACTACGTATACATTTTACTGCCTGCCATGAATTCATCCCGCAAGAAAGACATACTACGTGTGGTCTTGATGGAGCTGCGTAGATTCACTATTGCCGAGTAGGCTGCTTTGGCCAGGTAGACAGGGCTGATCACTCTCCTCCATTTCCCTCCACACAAGACCCGCAGTCTCCATTCCCTAGCATCATTGAAGCTAGACACCTACACCTTGCAACCGACGCCTAAATTCTCTACATCTCAATGGGTAGAGGCATGATTAGGGCCCAATGGTCGCAAGACAAATGACATTACCATCGACACAGCAGCACCGATCCTGCCCCGAGTAGACCCTCAATCACTCGAATTTCCAGCATCCTCAACCCCTCGGAAGGCCATACGACTACTCCCAACGCCGATTCATCAATCTCCTGCTCGTATGGCAGCCATAAATGGACCTCCGGGCTTCCGGTCTATGACATGAACTGAACACTTCACTCTCCCTTAGCACCGCAAACGAGAATAGCACTGTCTATGGCCGGATGGACTACACTTTGAGCCCCGAGGCTGGTGAGATATCCCGCTGAGAGGAAGGACTGCTCCTATAGCATGGTATGCCAGACATGTCTCAATCAATTTCTGCAGTGGCAGCGTGCTGACAAGAATCCAGATTGCAAAAAGCTCGCCATCCTTACATTCGCTCGTCGTTTTACCATACACGCCCCACACAGTTCACTGCGAATCGAGGCAGTTTAGTCATCCGCGCTCAGCCTTCAAACCCTTCGAATCACGCATCGAGCGAGGACCAGCTCAATGAAAGAGGAGGGCCGAAGGGAGACTCTCTTTACACTACAACAAGGGACAGTGTGGAGTAGAGATGGATGGGAGGAGCCTTGACAGAGGCCCCTGGACTGGGGGTCTTCCTTGAGGGTAACAGTTGGTAGTCGATGTTGCCCTTGAAAGAGGGAATCGACGGTTATGGAGGAGGGATGACTGAGGCGTGGGGTAGGGACACTGCTCTGGGCTTTGGCTGAAGGGCTTACCGAACACATCAAAGCGCTGCTTGTGTCATTGGCAGGTGGAAGATTGAAGTTGGCTTCATCACGCCTGTCAGGTCGGGGAAAGAGAGGGAGAGAAAGGAGGGAAGTGACGGTCACGGTCATAGCGTCATACTCATGCTTGAATGCTCTAGACTTACGTCGTCGACGGGAATTACAAGATTATGTTCCAAAGACCATGGTGTGGGGATATGATTGCTTGCCAAAGCCCCAGCTCAAAACCACTTGCAATAAGACCGGTTGTTCTTGCCACCTAATAAAGCCACACGTCTGGAGTACAACGGAAACCTTGCTCGCAGTTCCTCTCCAACGATCCTCTCCGTTTGTTCCTTCACCATCCACTCTACGCCTTGCTCCCCACTCTGATGCCTCGCCATGTCCACCCAGTGCCCGCGTAGCTTATACAACCTGACCCTCCCTCGTCTTCCAAAGGCTTCATTTGTCGATGTATCTAATCCATGACATCGCCTATCACTGGTACTTCCACCATAGCCTTCGGCCTGTACATGTCCACCTCGATCGCCTGATACCGCTTGCATGTGCTGAGTTTCTTCTTGCGGTTGTGCTTATCCCCATGACAGACCCAATGATAATGCCTTCTTCGTGTGCGCTTGTGAGTTGGTAGGTGATGACATCGACTCGCAAGGGGTGTAGACTCGTAGGCGTAATTCATGTTCAGGTTGCTATAATCTCAACGGGAATAGTGGTATTCGGTGCCATCTGCGTTGGTATAAACGGTGGATATGGGTAGCAAGGTATTAAGAGCGTCAATATTGTTGTCTGTAACGTGGTGAGGATGCCATGTCGTCAAGCTTCTTCGGAATGAGGATTTTGGTCTTGGGAGGTTGATTTTGCGGCGAGATTCGTTCGTATGAGTGATGGGTCAAGTGAAAGCAGCAGCGATGTGGGGAGCTGGTATCACGGAGCTCTGCGTTGCCAGAGGAATGGAGGAGATCTTGCATATTGATGGCGCTGAGGATTATGATACCAAATGGCATCAGGCCTTGTGTGCCGGCTTCGCTTTTAATCCTGAGGCCCTGCACGTCAGCTTCGTGATCCTAGGGAATTTAACGGCCATCACGAAAGTGGAATGCTCACATACCACTACACAAGTAGATTGCTCTCAGCCCCTCCGTTTGCGCCCGCAGCTTTGTGTACTTCTTCGGTGCCTCAAGGGCACTTCATCCAAAGCTGTAGCGATGTTTCCGACAACCTCACAGCCCGTACGTCCATCCGTCCCATTGAATCCACATGGGCAACCCCCCGCTCCGTGATCTCATGTCAATGCTTGCTCCATCAGTTCCTCGAACCACCGGGCCAACTTAGTCGTAATCATCCACCTCCATTCTGGATCCTGGTCTGCGAACATCTGCCTTGTGCAGGACGATTTGTCTATTGGTTGGGATTGAAGTCTGGCTATCATTCTGTCAATTCGATACGCTGTGGTATGTCCAAAGCCAGTGCACAGGCGAAGCAAGGAGGAAGATGGGGTTTTGAAGTCTGGGGAGATTTGAAGAGCTGATCATTTGGCTGCTTGCAGAGCTTGTGAAAGTCTGCGTTTAACTCGGGCTTGGTCGACCGCCATGACAGTTTGGCCTTCAATGGGATATGTTCTACTCGTATGGTGTTTTCGCCTTCCAGCTAGGTATTCTTCTTCAATGCAGTGAACTTGCGCTTGGGTTGAGAGGAAGACAGGCAGTAATAGTGGTCTCTGCAAGCTTACGCTTGCGAGGAGGAGTGTGGGCTCTTACGGGATTAACGGCTTTAGTCTGCGATGACCGACATTATCTCCGTTACGTAGGGTGAAAGGCACGAGTTTCTCTTGGCTGAAGCTCGAACTACAGAGCGATGTAATTGGTTGTCACATGTCCTGAACAAGGTACTGAGTTCCCCCGAGCCTCGGTCTAGTCGAATATTTTTTTTACTCTATCTGAATCTTCCTAGGATCTTTGAACGTGTTGCTCCAAAATTGTGCATGGGAATATCTGGAGGAACAGTGGTAGATCAAATTAGGCCGTAGGTAGAATACGCTGAGATACGAATACGTATGGTTGTATAAGTTAGGTACGTCAATTTATACGAACCTCGGCGCGTGGTTTCCCCGATGGACAGGGACTCAGGGACGCGCGACATCATGGCTAACAATGACAGATGTCGACGGCTCGCATCCAAAACATTGAGCCAAAATTAGCCCACGGCGAAACATTCATGCCGTAACAAAGTGTCCTTGTCATAGGTTTAAATACATTTGGGAAGAAGCATTCCTCAGCATCACCCTTAACTGACAACTTCAAAGGCCTGCTGTTCTACCCGGTGGCTCTTCAAGACACTGCTGCCTATATCATCTTCGGCATTCCGCTCATCTTCAAAGTCGAAGAAGTATCAGTCTACTGTGTGCTAGCCCGCTGATTTGAACACGATGGCGACTTCATCCCTGCCTTCAACAATGCGAGCATGGCAATACTCCAATACGACCGGCGGCCTAGAAAAGGCTCTTTCCCTCAATTCATCCGCCTCACTTCCCGAAGCTAAGCCAGACCAACACCTTGTCAAGGTGATCGCTACAGCATTGAACCCAGTCGACTACAAGGTTGCTGAGATTCCCGGCGTTGGTCGCTTCGCCATCACCAAACCAGCCACTCCTGGAATAGATTTCTCCGGAACCGTTGTTCGGCCCGCGAAAGGCTCTTCACTGAAACCAGGCCAGCTTGTGTTTGGCTCTTGCGGTACCTCGCCGCTGGCTGGAGGTGCACTTCGCGAGTATGCCATCTCGACGATGAAAAGCACCGTCGCTCTCCCCGACGGTCTTGACCCCATTGATGCAGCCACTGTTGGCGTGGCAGGTATCACAGCCTATCAATCCGTCGTGCCAAATGTGAAGAACGGAGACAAGGTCTTCATCAATGGAGGCTCAGGAGGAACCGGCATTTTTGGCATTCAATTCGCCAAAGCTTCGGGGTGTCACGTCACAACGACCTGCTCGACGGTGAACGTGGATCTCTGCAAGAGCCTCGGAGCTGATGAGGTGATTGACTACAAGAAGGAAAACGTCGTGGATGCATTGATACGAATGGCCAAGGAGCGGAAATTCGATCACATTGTCGACAATGTTGGAAGCGATGACCAATTGAAATTACAGTGTCATCAATTCTTACAACCCAAAGGCAAGATGGTTGTCGTTGGAGGGGAACCCTCTTTCAAGGCCATTGGATCCGCCTTGAAGATGAAAGTACTACCTGGCTTTCTAGGTGGAGTAAAGGGCAATGTGGCAGGCTTCTGGCCAACTCAAAAGGCTGAGGACTATCAGCAGATGGGGAAGCTGATGAGAGATGGGAAGGTTAAGGCAGTCATTGATTCACGGTTTCCATTCGAGCAAGCACCCCAAGCGTTTGAGAAATTGAAGACTGGCAGGGCGAAGGGGAAGATTGTGGTTCAGGTCGCCTCGGATACATCATCGTAGGAGGTTGAGCTTTGGCAAGGATTGGAGCAATGTCAATATTTTATTTCTAATGACTTTGTACTGGAAGAATTTAATTCTAGCGATGACCGGTGTTAAAAAGCTTGTGAATAGATTTGCATAGAACCTCTTATGTTCATGCTTATGCACGTGAGCTGAGCCGCCGAAGATATGCCGGCGTTAAGCTCGTTTCGTGTATTTTCTCAGATGATGTATAAACCATTAGCAGGAGTGCGAGATTTTCGAACAAGTACGGACTGATGAAGCTCATGCACTTTCCACACACAATGAAAGACGCGAATATTAATTTGTAATACTATACGTGTTAAGGGCTCGGGTGCTATAATATCAAATGAATCTAATTATAGACTCGAGATGGCTATCTCAGTCTGAATGCCCTTCCGCGTTTTCCCGACGAGACCAACAGGCTTACAAACCGATCGGGTCACCATTGCTCTCCAAGCCTGGCCGTGGTGGCTCTACACATTTCTTCCTTGCAATGGAGATCCGCATTCGAGATCCGTTAATGCAGGGTCCGTTTGATGTCTTAGGGATTGCTGTAGAGGTTTAGGATTTAGAGTCGGCCACTATATGTATTTATCGAGGTAACGATTTGGCTGGACGGCGGCACTGCTAATAGATCTGGGCTAATATTACTAGAATGAGTTGTATTTCGGTGTATTACTATTGTCTGCCGGAACTCTCCTCTTCTTGTCGGCCTCGAGCCCTTGACTGTCGACGAAATCACTAACTTTAGTAGTGACTGTATAGTGCCAGTCACTTTGTTTTTTGTACACAACGCTGAGCCGCTTTTGCAGAGGAAAGCATTTCTATATACTTTGACTACAGAATGAATAATTTTTGCTAACGACGTTCGATATTGTTGAGGTAAATTTCTATAAACAATTGAGAAGTATTGAACGCCAGATTATTAAGTAAAAAGTGATAATTGCGATTAACAGAGCCATTGTTCGCATTGTCCAGTCATCATTTCTTTGTCGTCCATCTCTTCTTTACTGTCATGACTCATTTCTATTTTCGAATAAAATTAATCATATTTCCTACTTCTATCCAAGAAAACCTTGCGTAGAACGATCTAAATTGACCATTACATGGGTAGTCGTCCCCTCATGGCCATGCAAACCAACTCGAAGGAGTCCGTCACGTTCTTCAGTCTTCCGCGCGAGTTACGAGATGCTATCTATCGACTGGCCTTGGTTGGCGACGAACCTATCGACCTTTGGCCTGATAAATGTGTCCGCGATTTTCGAACCCTATCACCTCGAAAGTGCCGAGCAAAGCACTGCACTAGCCATCGCAACCACACATGTCGCGTAAATGACATATGCCGCTGCGAGTGGGCTGTCGACCCAGAATCTCTAGGGATGAACGTGGACGAAGAATCTGACATAGTTTTTGAACAAGAAAATCTGCCAATCTCATCTATCAAAACACATGATGTGTCTGATTGTCCGGCCTGTCACAAAAACATTCCCGTGAGCCATCCCTCGCGATATATCGACGTTGACATGAGTCTCTGCCAGCCAAACAATGGGTTTGATCTTGCAGGTATGGTGCCCCACCAGACGTTCTTCATGAATCGTTTTGGTCCCGGTGGCCGCCACTGGCAGCCTCTTGCTATGCAATACGCAGAAATCGACTTCTACTACCAGTATCGGTACGTCAGAGACCAACACGGTCTTCGTTTCATACGCAAACAGCTTGCCGCCGGACTCTTGAGGACATGCAAACAATTGCACAACGAAGCAGCAGCAATATTCTGGCGCGAAAACCATTTTCGCTTCTCGGGACAAGACTGCTGGCAAGGGTTGCTTCGCTTCTTCCTCACAATTGGGCGCAGCGCTCGTCAGTTTATCACTTCTCTGGATGTTGGTCTGGGATACGAACGTAACACAGAGTGGAACTCCGAGAAGTACACCGAATACCACAGGCGGACACTTGATGGGAGTTGCAAGAACGATCCGAAGCTTCATATGGCAAAATTTCCGCCGGAAATGCAGGATCAGGAGAAATGCTTCCGTGAGATATGCAAGATCATGGTGGGGGATGGCGCCATCAAGCACCTTAATCTGATAGTCACCGCTGGTACTACCCTGGAAGATAACCACGACTGGATGTGTAATCGCCGCCCACAACGCCATCTGCGTCATATCCATGGACTTCAAATCAATGTCGTCGTAGAAAAGGGTGCATTTCTCAATATCGATGATGTTTTCCACATGCTCGATGTTCTGGGATGGAGTCTAACCTGCCATCCCGGATCATACCTCAGAGATCCTGATATCGATCACGCAGCACGACATTTGAGAGAGCTGTATGTAAGGAAAAGCAACGATCCCACGATTCTTCAAGGGGTTTCTACGATGTTCGGGGCTGAGGAAGAGTGGTTGAAAATGGAGGACCAGAACGAAGCTTGGGCGAATAGCCCGTTATTTTCCATAGATGACGTATTGGAGAGATTGGCTGAGGATACGGAGACCCGTTAGGCGACGGTCTCGAATCTACAGGGCGCAAAGTCTACAACGATGGTCTGGGACTAGCGGCACGAGTGGTGCATATTTATTTTCAATCAGACAATTTGCAGTGATGCGATATTGCTTCTGAGACAGATATCCTCGTGAACAAAATAAAACCTGGTATCAGCCCATTGCCGACTTTCAAGTACGACCTCTACGTCATTGCTGTGCTTGCTTGATAGTAAACCCTTCAAACTCACCGAAACCGTCACCTTGACTGCCCTGGATGCGCATAGTAACGGGATATTCATGTCGCAATCTTTGATCAGACTTTCATTAGATAATAGATCTATTTGTCTTGCTGAACCCCAGAGGCACTATGATCCTTTGGATTGTCGATTTACGTCTGTAGTGCCCGTTAAGCTCTATACTTTGCACTCCGAGCGAGGTTGTCGATTGGTCACGGCTCCTATGATTCGGGGTTCCAAACGCTTACTATACAGCCTTGTAGGACCTTTACCTTGTCTACTTCGTCATTCTCTTCAGCGTCGTGTCTATATATGGTGTATCGAAATGCATTTACCCTTGCGTTGATATCGTTTGACACCATGCCATTTGTAAAGTTGCATCTACTCTTGTGCCACACCGCTAAATTTCTTGACAAAGAGACTCGTCCATTACCCCAATGTTCCGACTTTGAAGACTACACTGATGTAAAAGGAGAGGATTTCGAACTTAAGATCCCTTTTGATGGGTGAGACTTTCGACTTGCGTTTCACGTAGAACTCGACACTTGCCTTGGTGCTGTGGTATTTAGATGGTCGTCCATTGTGAAGTGGTGCTGAAAGAGTGATATGATTTCCCGAGCATAATGAAAGATGGCGAAACAGTACATAGAGCTTTGACGAGCGTACACTGATGATATTTTAAATCGACCGAGTCTGGAAGTGGCTCTGGCGCTTCCGTGAGAGCAGTGTTATGAGATTGTGATTTACACAAAAGTAAATCCGCAACTTAATCTCTTTGCCGAATTAAACGAATGAGGTCCCTTGCAATGGCTCCTATATCCGTCATGTCGAAGGAAGATTGAATACACACTGTGAACTACTATTCACGCTGTTGGGCAGCAGGGCAAAGGGAGGGAATTATCGGCAATGAAATCTTTGAGGGACGATGACCGTTCTTCTGGCATGAGCAACCGCTCACATGGCTGCCGTTGGGATTGCTTTCGGCCAGGGGGATTAAGCTCGTCGTTCATCTTTACATAAATGAGGGATCGGATCATAGAGGTCTTGGAGATTGCGCGTTAGGGTTTCTGGTGGCACGATATATAATTACGCAGAGAGATATGAGGTGCGGACCGCCTCTATGGAGATTTCGAGAACACAAACATCACTGATATCAGGAGCGGTTGTGGGAAGGATTGACATTGATTGAAATGCCCATAACGAGCTAACAATGCTCATCCCATCCAATCGCGTTCGAAGTTTGCTTTCTTTTCCGCGAGTAATCTCATCTCTCTTTCAGAAAAATTTGCTATCGACTCAGTATCCAACCTGCCGTTCAATATCATATCACGCCAGATTTGCTCGTCGGTGATAGGCTGCCTATCGGCGACACGTTGCTGAGCGACAATATCTTGCTGCTGAGACTGCAGAGCTGCCTTTTCAGCTTCTATCTGCTGGAAGAAACCGTACCACATCTGTCGTTCATGTTTTTCCTTCTGCTCCTGATACTTCAAAATCTCAATCTGGGCTTCGAGATTTTCCCACGTTTCTTGAGCCTCTGGGCCAAAATCGGCGCTGGTGCGTGGAGGACGAGAACAGACTGCGTCGAGGTTTGCCGATATTCTCGAGTGGTCTGAGTCGGTGGAATAGATATCACTGATGGGAGGAGAATTGGAGGTGTAGTAATGGTATTCAACGGAGTCCTCCGCGTCGGCGTCATCGCCATCGAATTGATTAAGTAGCGACGATGGAGGTTCAGTGGTGGTGTTTGACGTTTCCGCTTCGGCTACCGAGCTGTTCCTTGCCGTCCTCGATGCATCAGTCTTGGGTGATTGACGTGGTGACTGGATCGGTGTGGCATCGTAGAGTGAATCGAAATCAGAAACCTCAACTTCGGTTTCTCCGTAGAGGTTTGCATACATCTCCGTCAACCTCAGCTGGCGATCTGAGACTTTCGAAGCGTCCATTGAAGCTCCGGTGACATGGTCGTTGGCTGGTTGAACGGCATCCCACCGCTCCGTGGTGTCCCAGGGATTGACTGGAGGGTTGTTCTGGGCCTCGGCCCATTCTCTCTTGATCCGAGCTCTGAACGTGCTACTGCCGTATGGAGGAGTGAAAGAGGAGCTGGAGCTTGTCGAACTCAACTTGGAAGACTTTGCACTCTTCTCAGCCGGCGCAACTGTCCGGTCGGGTTGAGACGTGGAGTCATCATCGTTGGAGGTTACTGAGCTCGACGTGGGAGAATCGACACCAGATCGCTTTTGTTGTTCTGCATCGAGGGGTCCACGAGCTTCTGACGAACTCGATGACTCGGTGCTTCCTGCACTGCTATGCGTTGCCTTTTGATGCCGTCGACAGGGTTTTTGCCGAAGAGCTTCGCATTTTTTGAGGGCTCTTTCCAGCTCACTGTTGCGAGCTTCTGTGTGTTCGAGAGCAGTCTTAAAATCATCGACGACCTTCGATTGCTCGAGTCGACAAGTCTCTGAGTCCAGAAGAGCTGCTTGCAATCCGCTGATCCGATCCTTCGCTTTGTTGAGCTCGGTACCAGCCGCATGGTGGGGTGATCGCCGGCATGTCATGAGGTCTTTCCGTAGAGCACGTTTTGCTGTCCGCAGCTCTTCAATCTCGGTCTTCATCCCTTCGGCCCGAGTCTGTAGGTCGCTGATCTCTCGAGACTTTCTGCCGATGTACACCACACGTGAGGCGATGGCATAATTCAGCGACTGAACCTGACTCTGTAAGCCATCAATATCGTGAGACTTCATATCAAGATCAGCGGTAGCCTGCTTCTTGAAGGCAGAGAGCTCGGAACACTCATCCTCAAGTGCACAGACCCTGTCTTGCAGCTGCTCAATCATCAGATCCTTTTGCGAGAGCGCAGGACCTCCCATGCTCGATGATGAGAGTTGGGGAGTCCCTAATTCTCGCAAACGAGACGACATTCTGGTCTCTTCAAGGGCCAGTTCCCGTGAAGGAGTCTGACTCATTGAATGAGACATTTTTGAATATGAGTCTGCCCCTCCTCAGGAGGTTACAGTCTAGAGCGTGAAGATAAAGAAAGCGTGGTGAATGGGGGAATTGAGGAATCGCTACCTGTCAAGAAAGGTGGTAATTCAGTAGCATGAGGTTGATGAGTGGGTATGAAAGATGGACGCGGACGAAAACTGATGCAATCCGGCAGAGCGTCGCTTAGCTCGGCAAATCGGATGGTAATGTTGACATCTTCACTCGGTTTCGGTCCTGGGTTTGCAAGTCGAGGTCTCGAGTTCATGGCACAGCGCTAGAGGCATTTTGATCTCAAACGTTCTAGTCTCACAACAGTAGAATTTTCCGTATTTTGCATCTACCCGCTGGAATTGTTTCATGTGCAAAGGAAATTGATAGCATTAGATATGTGGATCATTCCTGGAGCTTTCCATTTTTCCAATCTCGTTACGTTGCTGCCTTCTATCTCCTTTGCTGATCCACAGCTTTGCTACGCATTGACAATGATCCTTCCCTAATATCAGATAGACATCCCCCAAGCAGCCAATTCTCGAGCATCGCCTCCTTCTGTTGACTATCCACGATCGGGTCACTGCAACTCTCCATTGTATATGCCCAACATCGATCCCACCCGAGGACTATCCTCCCTTGCCAAATGTCGAGATACGTTGTAGTGACGGAGCATCTGTAGCAATGCATCCATGTAATTACCGTCGCTCATTCAGCTTCATGGCAGTCCTCCGGCGGTATATACACCCTTGATAACTTCTCTCCATCCTCTCCATCAGCATCGGAGCTTATGGGTGAGTACTCCACACGGTACTTTCCCCGCGGCAAGTGACTAAGATCCATATGAGCGAATGTATTTTGCCGTGATGGCGGCGCACCCCTAGTAGATACCACCATCTTGTCGGCTGTGGGATCGGATATCGCAGTCTCCGACGGTGTAACCGTAGCCGATGGTTTCGTCGACGGTTCAGTGACATTGTCTTCGTCGGAGTCGGCCTTGGCAGTATCCCGGTATTCAAGCGGGTCCTTCGGGAGGCTGGGCGGAGTCTCAGATAGCCCTGGAACTGCCGGATCAGTCTTGACTTTCCGCCACTCCTTTGGTAAGCCTCCAAATGGGTAAAATAATGACTTTGGCTCTACGGTAGAGTCAGGATCTCCGCTTACGTCCTGGACAGCATTTGAATTGAAGTTTCGTAGGTTTCTGCCTGAGCCTTCAAGTGAGTCGAAGGTCAATTTTCGCTTTGCCGAGGCCCCAAAGATTGATGGTGACTCGTTGGCTCCCCGGCTGCGGTGTCTCGACTCTGGCAGTGCAACCTGTGCTGCTCGGGCATGTGGCTTGGCCGGCGAGGGGTTGTAGACAAATCCGAAACCAGGCGTGCCGAACTTTGCTGCTTTGGCTGACTGCGAGAGCGGCGAAGGCTTGGTGTCGTTGCTCAAACATCTGTCCTTGACATTGAAGAGTTCAGTGGTGACCTTTGGTGGCTGCAAGCCTAAGGGATCTCCGCGGTCCCACCATCGCGAGGCGGGTTGATGATCTCTTTCTTTGTGAACTCCGATAGATCGTGGCGGAGCTGAAGCATGAGCTTTGATGTCAGGAAGATTCTTCTTGCGCTTGACCATCCGGGAAGTTGCATGCTGGATTAGATGACCGAGCCATGGCTTGGACTGATCATGCTCTTCACCTAGTGTATGGCCCCGGGCTGCAGAAGAGTCCAGCTCTCTCTGCAGGCGACGATTCTCTTTCCGAAGCTCTTTGATGACGCTATCTCGAGCTGCAACTCGACTTCGTAAATCATCGACCTCACGACACTTCTGACTGAGGTCTTCCTTGGCTCGTGTCGCCGACATTTCTGCCTCATCAACCCTATCTTCAAGGTCAGCGACGTTCTGCTCTTCTGGCGGTACCTGCCGCTGAGTCGAGCTGATGCCAGATATATGGGGTTGGGGTGAACCTGCTCCACGGCAACGTGGCGACAGTCTGATTTCTTCTCCAGGCGGCAAATTTTGCCTTGAAGAAGTATGACTCACAGAGTGAGACATTTTGGGTTTGATCTGCTACTCAGCTTGAGATTGCAGTCGAAAGTGCAAAGGATGGTCCTCTGAGCGAGGAACCAGAGGGGAAGCAACGAAGGGGGCGAAGCGGATAGGGGCAATCACAAAAGGGTACCAGCCTAGAGAGGCATTGAATTGGTGGCATGTAAATTAGTAAATATCATAGGTGATGAGTGAGTATAGATAATGGAAGATGGAAAGATGCGTACGAATGTTAGTGTAATCCAGAGTCTCGCTAAGCCCGGTAAAATAGACGCTATTGTGATGATATCTTCACTTACAAGTCATGTCCAACTGTCGTAAATACGAAATTCCTTTAAAAGATGACCGTCCCTGATTGAGTCTGCGAAGCTAATGGTCTTCTTCTGTACAAAATCGCTGAACAATCGGTATCATTCATTAAAAGTACTGGAAGGTGGCTAGACAGTACATAGAGCTGTCTGTAACATAAGTCTGAATCAGGGTCTGGCGTATCCACAAGAGCGACATCTTGGAAGTATTACATTTGCATCTGTGTATCACCAACTTGTCTTCCATTGTGTACTTGCCAGAAGAGATGGMCTGGATCTTGTCCTGATATTCAGACAGTGACGATACAAGATGATCTCTGGAATCTATTCATCAGTTGTCGAACAACGTAAAATAGCTCTAAACAAAAGGATTTGGAAGATAGTGGGTACTTCTCCTGTGGCATAATGTAGGAGAGTCTCTAGAGGCTATATTACTTATAGCATCATTGCATGTACGGACTACAGACATTTAGGAGCTATTGCATAGTATTAGTCACCAAATGAGATAGACTCGTCCCTTTCTGAGCCAAGAACCTATCTAATCATTGAACTGGTGCTAAAGTCACCCGCCTACTAATTGCCTCCTTCTATACTCACAGATACGGTCCTATCACTGACAGCGATAGCGGCTCTACTTTCACACTCAAAGAACCATTTTCAAGCATCCAATGCTCGATAATTTCCTTCAGGTTTGGAATTCGTCGAAACCCCCTGCTCACACAAATACATTCCCTCAAGGATGACCCCACTGCCCCTTCATCGACCCTAGTAAGCTCGCCATCTGCGCATTTTATCTTCGTCTAGGTGGTAGCGTCGGAACGGGATGCGTCCAGATTGACGCCGAGACCCATCATTATCTTCAGACGTAGACCGGGGTTCAGCAAACGAATCGAAATTCGCTCCAAGGTTCATTGAGCTTGGTGTTGCAGCAGTTGGCAAGGTACTAGAGCTAACGCTCGAGTCCTCCATAGGTTCGATACGTTTACTCAGGCATGCAGTGCGAGGAAAGTCGACATGTTTCAATGGCATTGCCGTTCCCGTAGTCACTATCGCCTTGTCAGCCGTTGTGTTGCTCTTCTCCGCCTCCGAATGGGCAGGTGACTTAGCTAGCGAAGCATCATAAAGACAAGTGAAGATAGGCTTCCCAAGGACTGCTCCTTCAGATGCTTGCCGAGGTGCAGGTTCTTCCCAATCAGACCGCCTCTGGAAGTGTCGAATCGGAGGCTTGAACTTTTTGGGTTTCCAAAGCAAGGGCTCTTGGAGATCCCACCGGCAATCAATAAGAACATCTTCTTTCTCTTGATGCGATCTGATAGACTCAACTTGAGCCGAGACTCGAGCTTGAGTGGCCTCAAGATTCCGTTCAGGCACGACGAACGGAGTTTCCACTCGCTTTAGCTGACGATCTTCAGTATCTTCGAGAGCCTTTTCCAACTCTGCGATCCGAGTCTTTGCTTGATTGAGCTCGCTTAGTGTGGCTTGGCGTCCGTTACTTGCCCGTGTTGTGAGACTCTGTCTTTGTAGACTACGTTTGTCATCACGTAATTGTTGGATGACGGAATTGAGATCGTCGATCTCTCGCGATTTCCTATCAAGGTCAGCCATGGCTCGCTTCTTGAAGGCTAGAAGCTCAAAATTCTCATCCTCGAATGCAAAGACCTTTTCTTGCAGCTCCTCAAGCGCCTTGCTCTCCTGCCAAGAATCTCCGATGCCGGACTTTGGAGGCTGAGGATTTTCTCTTTCTCGGAACTGAGGCGACAGTACGATTCCCTCAAGAGGCAGATTCTGCGTTGAAAGTGACTGACTCACTGAGCGAGACATTGTTTTTTGAAATATTGTCTGTTCCTCCTCCGGAGGTTACAGTCTAGAAAGAGGACAACGCAAGGACTAGTCCTCTAGAGCGAGGAACTAGAGGGGAAGCAATGAAGCGAGTAGATGCTGGGGGAAATTACAGGATGGTCCTAGTCTGGAAAGACATTGAGTTGGTAGCATGTGTGGTCAACGAAGGTAGAAGGTGGTGAGTGAGTAGGGAGATCGATGGAGGTGCACGGAAGTTACTGTAATGTTTTAGCGAGATTGTAAAACGGGCAAATTAAAACACTGCTTCACTKCAATTGTGATGGTTCTTTTACTATCGTCACTTTATCAACACTAGCTTCTATAGTTCGCCAAGGTGACGTTGATGTATCGACTCCTCGATATGAGTCTCGCGAGTTCAGCTGCTGATGCTGAACATTGCCAATTGAATATTATGCTAGTCCTACTCCTGCCAATTGACTGTGATTGTGCGACATCTTGGGAACGATGTGAGCTACCGCGAGTGAACGTACATGGGGGACCTTTCATTGATTGTTGATTTCTTGATGAATGTAACACATCAAATTCACTAAAGAAGTAATCCACCCAAAGTTAGCGCCAACTAGGGCTGCATATGATGCGGGCAGATTCTGCATTCATTCTACATTGCTCTTCTACCCGGAATCCATCTGCTTGTCTTCAGCTGCTATCCCAGGCTTTCAATTCTCCACAAACTCTCTCATTTTATCGCAGATTCAACTTGAGGCACCATATTTCCAAGTCACAGTTCTAAGTAACGATGTCAACAGACGATTGTTTCGATCCTACCTTTGAGGGTATGTCCGACGACCAGCTTGACATTTACATCTGCGATCGTAGCGTTGCTATCAATTGTGCCAATCTAGAAGTTGAGATCGCCTATGACGAGCTACAACGACGCGAGCGAGCACGGCAGACGGCCAGAATGCATGAACTGGAAGTTGCATTCAGTACCTCAAACGCCAATTCCCAGGCGGCTAGCGCTAAATCAGCAGCTTTGGTAGAAGAGCTCCGGAGGTCTCGAGATGCATTAGCCTCTACGGGAGCCAAACGACAGTCAACGAAGGCTCATCTAGAGTCTATCCAAGAGCGATTCATGGCACTTGGCAAGATAGCTCTTAGGCAAAAGGAAGCTTTCGACGGTCTTTTGACAAAGGCGGAAGAGTACAAAGCATCACATCTTGCTACTGACGACAAGGATCAACACGAGTATGCGATAGGCTAACCTGTGGACTGTGTCTCGCTAACGTCTGCTGCCAGGGATGAGCAAGTCACGTCGTCGAACACCATTCTGCCACATGTTCCTTACCGCAACGAAACCGGTGGTCGGCTTCCAAACCTCGGTCGACAAGATGCACGTTCCATCCGCGGACAAGTTACCCAGAATCTTGTAGCTACAAGTCTGGACAGCCCTCCTTTGAATGTTCCGTCAACCTTCAACCCTCTTGAAGCAGAAGACGCCACGACAGGTAGCACAGAGCCCGATGAGTCGGCCACAACCGCTACCGTGATACCACAATTTGGAAAGAATCATGCCCCTGTGCTGAAGAAGATGCTCAAACGGGATCAATGGGATAGCGAGCGTCGAGATAACCACCAGGAGTTCAAATACTGTCTTCCCGAAAATTTCCTGACTGCACACCGATATCAGGAGTCCGAGGCAACTTCAAGAGATGACGGTGCGGGAGAATGACCGCTGGCGGAGGCTTGATTCGAGTTTTGGAGGAGTTCTGGAAGTTTACGGCCACTGGACAATGAAAGAATGAGGCACCAATGGATGGGTCATAAGACTGGGATAGGAGACGTATGAGAGCTCGGCTGGATGCGACGTTCATTCAGGATAAATATGTCGATGGTTTCTGCTAGTCTGAGTCCTGAATGTCATTGAAAATTGGACATCAATGGAGGTATCAAACACCCTTTGCGAGTCATTGGACTTGACTCAATTGTTGAAGCTCATTTTTAGTGAGGTTAGAATGGGGATTCACGTATGGATATTCTAATCACGGGAGCATCTTCGAGGGGTGGAGGGTTGTTGTAATAGTAACCGGTGGAATATATGGATATCAGTCGTTGTCTGCCTACCAGATTCTGCACTTGTAATTACTTCTAAATTAGTATATTTGATGCATTCACCGTAATGAGCAGCTCGAGATCGGCAAGCATACTAGAGAAGACTAAAGGATGGTAAGGATTGAACGATGTTCGGTTGCCATCTTCGTAAACGCTGACCTTTCCTTAAGCTACAGTACTGTACCTTACGCCATCGGTGAATAACCCATTGATACTCTATGAGCTTTTTCCCATGCTCTCCACAAAGGCCGTTTGCTGTAGCTACATGCCAAATATGATTTCAAGTCCTTCAGCTTCTCAAAAGTGCATTCATTGACTTGGCCTAGGGAATTGGCCTAGGGAATTGATCTACATTACAAGACGTTAAAGCGTGGGGTGATATAATACATCATGGCATAGAAACATATGTTCTCTAACATCGCCAGATCGCGAGGAACTCATTGTCATGTAGTCGCTACATCGATATATGGACACGACGTACATCATGATCGTGACGAAGTTCCGTCATTGTTCTTGGCGTTAGCTGTCGTGCCAAAGTACTTTCTCTGTAATCTTTCATCATCCCATCAAGGTCTAACGTAGCATTTGACTACCAATCGATTCTGGATTAGCTCTAGTCTGCTGGAACCTTCTTTCTGCCTACGTTGCCCCTCTCTTACCTCGTTGTAGTGTGTTACCTCAGGTTTGAGGAGTGCTTTACTAGACCAAATTCCTCTCGTACCGTTACCTCGATTTTGAGGATCGTCTTACCATTCAAGGTCCATCCAAAAGTCAATTGGTAGCTCGGTTTGGAGCAGCGTCATTAAACAAGGATGTCTTCACAATCTAAGGACGCTTCAAACGCTTCCACGGCTCAGAATCTGGAGCATGGTGCCTGCCATGATCATTTGGCGCAAGAGGATTCGGTTCAGACAGGGTGTCCTACTCATAAAAATGAGTCAGGTTCTATTGAAGAGCAACAGCCGGCAAATTTTGATCTCCTAGCGGCTTTGGAGCAGAAGCTCGATGAGTTGATTGATGATTCGGAACCACTAAAGTCAGACTTAGTGCCAATAAAGAAACAATTTCAGCAATCTCAAACTTCGGGCAATTCAACGCGTGAAGGGAAGATTATCAATTGCGACATACCTCACAAGGCCTTACTTACAACACGCTGCGCATTCCTTCTGGACGGCGATGATCTTCTTGTTGGAAAGATTCTTTCTTCACCTATCGACTGGGAGCCCTGCTTGATCATGAACGCTGGGTACATCCGAGATCCCCATATCACCTTCACAGTAAGAGTGGCCCTAGAGCTAAATGGTGGAGCCTTCAATCAGGAAGCCCCCCGCGATCTGATGCAATTACTATGGTATCCAGCAACACCCTCCGCTGACGGCCATGAAATGATTACAACTTTCCGTTATCAGACCTTCGATGAATGGTCTGAGCAGTCGGCGGATAAGTCGTTAAAGAGGGCTCTTCGTGAAGAAGCGGATCTCGAAAAATACCATAAATTATTGTTCACCGTCGACTGTACATTGCAAAGGGCCATTATCCAGACAGACTTCAAACACGAATCATCCTGGATGAAGCTGCCGGAAGAGATACGAGATCGCATTACTCGTCTGAAGGAGCGGTCTACCTCCGTGCGCTTCTGGTTCCGGCCTCGGTACAATTCCTATGAAGCTCAGATGCACCTCTCTCTATTCTCGGACCGAGTCTCCAGGAATCTTGGAATCCTCTCACAGTACTGGAGTACGGAGGAGTTACCGCTATCCACGAGTATTGTCGACAGCCCTACCGTTGGTGAATTCCCAGGCCAGCTCTATACTCTACCGAACGATGAAGGTTTTCTCAGCCTACCGAAAGTCGATGTCTATCGGACAGTTCGGCAGTTCATGACCATCACCTGTCTCACGGCTTTGCGAGAAGCACAGTTTGCGAGACGTTGCAGTTCCAGGCCTCAACAAGCACGAGGACATCGCAAAGTCACGGTAGCAAGCAATGGCGAGCCGGAGGACCGCAGAGAGAATTCAAACCGTGGTGTCGAATCAGACGCAGATACCAATCCATGGCAGCAGCAAATGACGGCTGCTGAACTTTTCAGCTGCGACACTCGGCCCCAGATCCAGAGCATTCGGTCTTTGCTCATGGACGGAGGTCAAAATAACCGTGGCACAAGGCTAAAAATGGATCTTCGGCCGGGCTTCGCGGAAATTGAGAGAGACCTCGCATTCATGACCGCTTTATGCGGAGTCAAAGAGACCGGAGGATTCAACGAAGATCAGATCAAGGCTATCGACAAGCTCGGAAATATCGAGGGAAATGTTTTGGCCATCGTCGGTCCTCCAGGTACTGGGAAAACAAAAGTTCTGAGCACAATGATCTACCTCGAAGCAAAGATGGATTTCAAAGTCCTTGTCGTCGCACCCAGTAAACAAGGCCTAGACAAGCTTACCAGAGAAATCTTCGTTTATGACATAGATTCGGCTTTAGTAAAGCGAAATGTCCAATTTGTAACTCCGAACGTTGGAGACTGCCACGCATTATTCAACCCGGATATCATCTTCGTCGACGACACAAATCAAGTCTCGTTACCTGCCCTCTTCGTACCATTGATGGAATTCAAAACTTGGAAAGCTGTCATCATGGCTGGTGATTGGAAGCAGCGCCAGCCGCTCATCCACGCTCACAAGTTCAGCGAGCTTGGAGAGAATGCGACAGTCTCAGCTATCGAAAGGCTGGACAAATTCAAGACTCATACAGTGGGACCGAAAGAGCAGTATCGTATGGCAGAATCAATCGCCCAATTCCCTTCAAAAAACGTTTATGGTGAGGTCCTTCAGACAAGTGCGAGTACCAAAGTCGATCATCCATATCGCCAGGCAGTTAGGAGCATCAGCAAGAGCTACGGCTTAAAAGATGGCTTTGGCTCAGAGTACTTCTTCCTTGAAGTCCCTGGAACTGCACACAGAGAACTTAATCCTCACGCACCCAGTGAGCACTCATTCCAGAATACTGCAAATGCTGATGTGCTTGGCGAGCTCTTGTTGAAACTGAGCGATCAGGGAGTGCCAGMTGCCAGCATCGCAGTTCTCTGCTACTACAGTGGTCAAATGAAGCTTCTGCAGCAGCGCTTGAGGTCAAATAAGGGCTACGGACTATACACAGTCGATTCATACCAAGATCAGGAGTCAGATATCGTCATCATCGACTTCGTGGCTACTAGTACATTGATAGGTACACGCACGGGACCGAATGCAGTATCCCAATGGCATCGGAAGGCAAGTGGATATTTCAGAGACTGGCACCGCCTCAACTATGCTCTCACTCGGGCACGGCATGGCCTGATTCTGATCGGTCAACAAGATTTGCTTACTCATTGCTTGAAGGAGACGGATGATCCGATGGTAAATATGATGCACCATATGATGAAAGACCTGGTAGACCGGGGCTTGATAGTTCGATGTCGAGGTATCGACATTCATCCAGTTGCTTCCAAGCATGCAGACACCCGCGATACTAGTATAGTCATTTCAAAGAGTAGGGTTGGGACAGGGAAGCGCAAACCTGAGTCCATCGAAGCAAAGTTCGCGCGGTTTCAGCAATCGCAGAAGCGGGTCAAGAGAGGGGAAGACTGAGTAAGCTGAAAAGAGCATCCAGTAACACCTTCAACCCATTCTGGGAAGTCGATACCTAGAGTTCTGTTGGGTTGATGAAGTGAGATAGCTCGCTGCAGTGATTTTGCTCCACCCTCTACAATGTCTAGCATCCCTCCCTCTGCGTGACACGATTGGGATTATTATCTAGACTTCAATTGCAGACCCGCCTGCAAATTCATAGCTTCAATAATCGAGCTTCATAGCTTCAGTCAGGTCGGTCTATGTATCATGAAAGAAGATCATGTAGTATACCCTGGTGGCATAGTCATATCTTCACGTGAGATTCTTTTACCGCAAAACATCGTGCGACCATCGCTGTCCAAATTTTTCTATCCTTGAAACTTCCATGCGCCTTCAAAGCATGCCCTACGATCTACCTATCTATTCTTTGACCCGGTTTTTCAACCCGGGTCACCCACCCAGAAGGATCTTCAAATTTCACTCCCCTGAACTCGTCACGTATTGACATCTTCTTTGAATGCCACGTTTGACTCATTCCAGATCCTCATTTTTCCCGAGCCGTGTCATGTCCCTGTTTCTTTAACTGTCTCTGGATGGTCTAAAGGAGTCCCGACCGCCATGCTCTGAACTTGACCGCCGTCTGAGCTTTTCCAGACTGGTGACGCGCTTTTGACGGGGTTTTGGTGCGGTGGTACGGGCTGCGGGGAAGAACTTGGATACAGTCCCGGTGGATTTTGGCATGGCTTGCTTAGGGAGATTGGGGGAAGGTTTGGAAGATGATGTGGGAACGGCTTCTCGGTTGATCTGGAATTGACTGAACAACCCGACTCCAAGGTTGTTTCTAGACGTTGACGATGGACGATAGCCAAACTCGACTAAGCCCTGGTTTTCAACTGTATCACCCGTGATGGACGGTTGGTGTTGATTGAGTTGCGGTGCTTCATCGCTTTGATGACGATATTTGTGTTGCAATTTAGTCGCATGCTGAACCAATAAAGTAACTCCTTCATTCGCTTGTCGGATTCTCTCATTCCTAGCACCGAGCTCATTCTTTATTGTCTGAAGCTCGCCCTGAGTAGATTGGAGCTTCTCCCTCGTCGCGTGGAGTTCCTCTTTCGTTGACTGGAATTCCGCTCTCATACCCGCGTTATCCTGCAGCTCTTTCTCCAATTCCCCGATCCTGACATTGGCGTCTTTAACCCTGCAGCGAGCGAGTTCCTCCCGAAGATTTTCCCTCTCGGTGCGGAGTTTTTCGGCTTGGGCGCGGTCTGAATCAATCTTCTCGTCTAGGATTTTACGCTGTTGGATGAAGGAATCGGTTGAGGATTTGTGAGCGGAGATTTGGCTGCTGATGGCTTGGATGCGGTTTTGGAGATATTGGATCACTTGGGTCTCGGGAGGTGGAGCTGGGTGTTGTTCGGAAGACATTTCTTGAGGTTGAAAGAGTTGGTTTAAGGGTCGCCCACTGTTAAGGCAGGTAATGTACAAGATATTGGAGAATTCGCGTTTAAATATTGACGATCGCGACGTCAGTTCTTGTTTGTGTAGAGTCATCATCACCTATCTGTCTGACTCATGAAGGACTATCACAAAGAATCTGTTGTTTTTGGTCCACGCAATGTTTACACCAGGACAGCGAATTTTGTGCTTCTCGACACAATATTAGAGACTCAGTGAGTAGAGCTCAAGGAACGGAAGAAATGCGTCAGTAGAGGATCTTGATAAAAGAAGATAGTCTATAATACGATTCAGGGTACCAAATACTAGACTTGAAATATTATACCTACAGATAACTTAAATACCTAGTCTCATTGACTTTTACTTTCCGAGGCCGGTGTCAGCGCATAAACGTGTTTTAATGACTTCTTCCATTAAGAGAAATCATTACGAGACAGTAGAATTCTACTCCGGAGGTCAAGTCAATACGATACTCGATAATCATCTCAACTCTCGCTACACTACCATCCCTGACTGAATCGAGAGAGGTCATGAATGACGTTTCATCCGTGGGGTGTAGAKATAGAAGATTGTATGAACAACAGAAAATGTTTAGTCCACTGGACTGTTGATCCACTTCTTTGGAACAACCCGATTCATAAATGTGATGAAGGTCATTTACTATAGACTGCCAAGCTAGCCGTCTATGGCAATGGGGGAGAATTAGAATGTTCTCGCACTTTCTTTGCCAAATTCTCTCTTCGTTGCGATCTTGCAAAGTTTTCTCCGTCTCTTCTTACCGCATTCGATAGATTCTGGGCCGCTACACCACTCTGCATCATCATTACGTGTCTCTAGAGTTACGTATCCGAAGGTAAGTACCTTCTCAATAGCCTTTGCTCAGGTCCTCGCAGCATATTGCGTCACTGACACGATTCCCACATCTCAGGTCGCGTAAAACCAAACGTCTCACAGCAACACGCCGGTCACATCACCATTATCGTCGATAAAAATGGAAGGTATGGCCAGTAAAAAGCGTCAAGACGAGCTCAAGAGTGCCAAGGAAGCTTGGCAGGCCGAACACAACGGGAAGATCAAAGAGCTGAGCGACCAAGTCACGACGAAGTCGAAGGAAGTCGAAGGATTAAATCGTATTGTTGGCTCCAAGATTGCAGAACTCAACAAGCTCAAAAAGCAGATCGAGCAGAAGTCCTTGGACAACAAAGAACTTGAGGGAGAAAATCTCAAGCAAGAGACTAGGATTCAAGCTCAGGCTTCGAGTATTTCAAGATACATGGACGAGGAACAACGACAAGGCTCAATCATCAAGAGACTCAATGACGAGAAACGTTGCCAGAAAGCGACGATTGGCAAATTGACCAACGAGAAAAAGACCTTGAGGAGACGCTAGCGGCCGCACGCACACAGCTGACCGAGCTCGAGCAAGCCAAACAGAAGATCCGAGATCTTGAGACCGCTGTCGAAGAGGCAAATAATCGTGCTTTGAGATATCAACAGGTCATCCAATCCACAGCATCTGATGCTCAGCACATGCACGAATCACTCACAACATCAATTGAGCTTCCTCTTTCCCTTGCGGCGACGGATACGACGGCTGCGGCAATCGGCTACTGGGCACGACTTCGATGGGCAATACGAAAGTTCATTGGGATTTAGATTGGAAGTCTAGTAGAAGTACTGTTGGAGGTCGGACATAGACCCACCGAGTACACCTTCGAAAACGGTTTCAAATGTAGAAAAATCTTCTTTCGCTTCCAACTGAATTCGACGGTTGCAAAATTAAGAAGGTGGTTGAGCATGTAATTTGGGGGATGAGGAAGGATGCAAGAGTCGATAAACCTTCGAAAACCTCATCCTGGCGAAGTCCAACATCTTGGAAGGATTCCGTCAGATGATACGGACTCTCTAGGTCATAGAGTATTTTTCATCAGCGAATGTCAATACCTGCTGCAACCACAATGTATGACGAAAACAGTAATTGCCAGTGGACAACACAATTTTGATACAATTTTTCAACTACTAAACACCTTTCTCTCTCCATGCATGAAAGTGTTTCAATTGTGTCTCATACCGGAGAAAAGATCACTTGCTGCCGATACATGTACATAAGCACCTCTAGCTTTTGGAGGTAATTTTTCCTTTGTAGTCATTCTATTTCCATCTGAGCCTGAGAGTAATTCCAAGAACTCAATGAAGACTGATGCTATGGTACAAGAATAGACTGATCAGGCTCTTACCCTACCATTCATCCGGAGTATCGGTATCCATCTCGCCAAGTCATCATGTTGCTTTCTCCGCATATTCTCCATCATTGAGTCACCAACGGACCATTGAACTACTGATGGTCTCATGTTCTAAGCTTACATCTGTGACAACTTAAACCCATTAGCCATTTCATGATTTAATGCGATCCATTGTCGTTTTGCGTTCCCAGATGCGTTTTCTTAAACCTTTCTGTCTTGGGGTTTTATTATATCCTCATCTACCTTACATCAACCACTACACCTTTGAGTTCGGTAATAGAATTGATATTTCCCCTCTTCTCATTTTTCTTTACCAAAGGCGACTTCCAGACGAGTGTGTCTCTTGCTTGCGCACTTCTTAGTTTCAATCACTGTTACATACAATACACAACCAAGTTCTTTTTGTATCCAATGAATCAACCCATGGAAAGCAATTTTCGAGACACCCTGTCGCCAAAATTGCTGCGGAGACGGACTTTATCCAAGTGCAAGCTATTTATGCAAGTTCAAGTATTCAAATCGTCCCCCAAAGCGAATGCACGGAAATTGTCAAGACATCAAAAGGAACATGTTAGATGTAGTCGGGAGCATAAAGCCCCGAGAAACTGGGTCCTCTGCGTGCGTGTTTTCGTGAGAAATAACGATATTTGTTCATATCGACCGCCTGATCAAAGAGACTGAGGCCAAAGTCCAACGCCGATACGAGCTCGAGACTGAGGCCGACTATTTCAGTCTCACCTAGGAGATGGGGGTGTAATGGATCAGCAGCACAGTACCTCCTTGGTGCTCGACATCAACATTTCCTGACGCAAAGATCCATGTACAAGTCTTATACCGACCATCAAGTCTAAGGTCCTCACAGCATATCCAAGATGGCTTTCTGAGGATCAACGAAACGACGCCAAGTCTCTGACTTGGTATGTTCTACGAAGAACCGTTTCGATATTTGGTAAAATCAGAGTGGAAGACTCAAGGCTGTCATATCAATGTGTATAGATCATCTCGTCGAAAGCGGAAGGTAACTCGCTTCGAGTTCGGGCCAGCGCGCCCGCGGTGAGTGATTCTCGTTATGCCTATGGAGGCTATTGGCCTTCCCAAACTGTAAAATCTTTTATAAGATCTACGAGTATCACTAAGACGACGGAAGGGACAAATGTTCGAAGCTTGGGCTTTTGCTGATGACTTACTATTTGATACGCGTTGCTCTTCCTCGAGTACGTCGCAGTCTTGCCACTGTCTGACATGATCCGCTACTGATGTGAGCGATAGATATAACGGCAACTCTTTCCCAAGCGCCGGAAACAACATTCATCCAATACTACAGCTAATCTCGGCATTACATGCTTGACTTCAATGCTTTGAGTCAGGCCTACTGACGATTTGCTATAAGCAATCAATAGTAAACCATTACAGGATATTGATCTATATATTAATCCGACGCTTTAAAACTATTAACGGTCTTCCTGAACGTGGCAATTAAACAACGAGAACGAACAGACTCTTGCACGTCTATATCGCCAGCGTGACGACATCTTTCCACAACATGATCTTGTCTGAATCCTGTATCCCCGCTTCCATTTCTGGCTTGACATGCAACTCAGACCTTTCCATAGCTCATCTGCCCACGCCATCTTCCGCGTCCGTTGACTCATGCTGGGAATATTGGCTTCTCAGGCAAACCAACCCGGGGCAGACGGTAGTATTCTCGACGATCATTGTCCCATTTGTTCTGCCATTGTCTCTCGTTAAGGGCGGCAACACTCTTCTGCCAAGTTTCTGGCGCGGTGACATTGGATGGTTGCTTGGCTTGATGAGGGTCGTCGGATGGTGATGTGGGCACGGCTCCTGGATTGCACAAATTTGTGGTTGTAGGGTTCGGTGCAATACCGTCGCTGGAATGGTCTGGATGCGTGTGGCTGGCACCACGATGTTGATCGCTGGGCTGTAGGGGACTGCATGGCGCTGATCCAAGATTTCTGCTAAAAGATTCTGTTGCAAGGGGCGGAAAAAGACGATTGGGATACTGGTCCACGGTCTGGTCCTCTTCTCTGTTATCAATGGCTGACATTTCCCCATCCGATCGTAGTAAGTTCCGGCTTCGATGAACACCCTGACACAATGTAGTCGCAAATTTGGCAAGCCCAGAAGCTCCCCCGAATTTCGTGAGAATTCAGATTGTACTAGCTGAAGTATCTGGTTCTTGGCTCGAAGCTGACCCTTTGTTGCTTGCAGCTCATCCCTCGTCGCCTGAAGTTCTTCTTTGGTTGCCTGGAGTTCAGCCGTCGCAGTAGCAGCTTGAGTATTAGTAGCTTGAAGATCCTGTTCCAACTCTGCGACTGTAGTTTTGGCCTCTCTTAGCTTGTGCCAGATCAAAGTATTCTCGAGGGTTTCCTTCTCAGCTTCGAGCCCTTTCATCGCCGTGTTGTATGAGTAGATCTTCTTGTAGTATACATGAGCATTAAGTTTCTTCGTAGCGACCTTATCATCGATTGCTTATATACGACTCTGGAGCTGTCCGACGGATGGATCTTGCCACGGCGAATCGAGATGAAACTTAGAGGAAATAATGCTTTAGGTTTTGTGACTTGGGTGATAAGGTTCAAGGCTCGGTGTATGGGGTTCAAGGAAGGAAAACGAAGCTAGAGTAGGGTAGAATGGCAACGGTCGAATTCTTTGACACGAGTGAGAGTATTGAATTCTAACCCTGAACGATAATACCCGTGGAAAAGTCTGAATATGGTATTATGGATTTTCGTGTTGTGGGGCTGTACCTGGCGCTAATGCGAGGATCACAATCTTATATAAGGCCAGGCTGGTGATATTATCCTCCAAGATTTTTCCGACGCTGTAATATTTCGATACCTCGACTCCTACTATGCCGACATGCCCTGACAGAATCGAAGGGGAGTACCAATAGATTCTCCTTCCTCTATAGGTTGCAAGGCCTTATGACTCGATAAGTTCATTCCTGTGCTATACATATGTAATTTTTCCCACTAATCTAGAACTTCTCTCTATAAAGACTAATCAGATGCCCGGATGATTGATCAATTTGTTAGAAATAATGAGGGACCGATGTTATTAATAATGATTTGTTGATCTACTTCTTAAGAACAATTCTGTTCATGATTGTGATGAAGCTCTTCCACTGTAAAGCACTGTTGAGCTAGCCAACTACGGTAGTGATGGCAAACAGAAAATTTTCGCAGTTCCTCTGAGCATTTCACTTGATCTCTCAATCCTTGGTCGCGACGATCTATTTCTCCGTCAACGCTCATCTCTAGCATTGGATCTCCATAATAGCGGCAATCTAATTCTGAACCCAACGATGTCGCACAGCGAGAGTCCCACCTTGTCGCATAGCGAGAGTCTCACATTGTCTCACAGCGAGAGCCCCACCTTGTTGCATAGCGAGAGTCCAACTTTAGTGCAGGGCGAGAGTCCTACTTTGTCACAACCTCTATCAACAAAGATTGAGCAACTCGCGAAGGGAATCCGGGACGAAGTCGAGAACAATGAGCGAACCTGGCAAGCAAAACAAAATGCCATGATTCAAGAATTGAACGAGAAAGTTGATGAGAAGTTAAAAGAAGTTGAGGAACTAAAGACGATGTACGAAGACAAGTGTGCCGAGACAACTGCTTTGGACAAAAAAGTTTTGTCATTGACTACCCAGGTCAAGAAGCAGGGTGGCACAATCCGAGATTTGCATGAAAGAGAGGCTGTACACATCCTGCGACTAGAAGAGGAAACCTGCTCACAGAAAATAACCATCAATGAGTTAAGGAGCGAGAAACGAGGTCTTGAGGAAAAGCTAGCCAAGAAGGAGGCCACACCTGACCAAGCAGTCAAGATCACAAAACTAGAACAGGCTCTCGAGGAAGCCAACGCTCGCGCTTTGAGCAGTCAGGAAGAACTCCAAACTATCCAATGTCGCACACAAAAAGCGGTGCAAGATCTGTTCCCTAGCTTGCCCCCGCTTGTAAATACTCAGATTGCAGCAGTTCAAAATCACGGTCCTCCGTGTGTGCCGAACAGCTCAGCAGACTCGACGATCCGCGAGAGGGCCTCGGATTTTAGCAGATGGGCGCAGATCAGACGCGCGATGGGGAGATTGACGGGAAACCAGGACTGAAACCCATACAAGCTTCCAATCACTTGTATGATCACTCGAGATAGTCATGTTGTGATCGAGTAAAGTACTAACTCTCTGTAGCAGATGAAGTAGCACAGAACTGCGTGTAGGATCAGAAACCAATAAGGACCGAAAGGTTTACAAGAGATGGATCACTGTGGATACTGGCCTACGGAAGGGGACGAAGGCAACATCGGAACCGAACCAGTAGTCTGTGAAGAGAGGATACATCTGAGGCTCGTTCCATACCTTTCTTACTCAATTTCAATGTTCATCCCTGGCAAGGAACCACACAGCGCTCCACTGCATGGTCATTACCTACTACCATAATTTGGCGCAGAACGGCCAGTCTTCTCCTTACTATTACCAACGAGTACCGATTGCATTCTGAAGTAGATGTTGGGGAGT
This sequence comes from Opeltia flavorubescens, assembly GCA_000442125.1. NCBI lineage: Eukaryota > Fungi > Ascomycota > Lecanoromycetes > Teloschistales > Teloschistaceae > Opeltia > Opeltia flavorubescens. The sequence goes on from KE546979.1 coordinate 1,376,703, forward strand.
TGTTCATTGACGAATCATGTACAAAAGCACGCTCAATGCTTAAAGCAATGGCATTCGGCGTCCATGATCTTAGGTCAAAAATGTAAGGGGGGTTGATACTGATTGCCAGTGATAGATTGCTAATTGAGTCATTTATTTCATTCGCTCCTGAAACCATGTTCTTGCAATGATTATGATCTTTGAGTATCTTTTCTCCACTAAGCTGTAGCATCAGGTGTGTATAAATTTCACTCACTGTCACTCAAGCTCTCAATCTCGTCTATGTACAGTACTCCGATACCCTCTCCTACGATTACCTAACGAATCCTCCCGATCCGCCCTACAAACATCGCTGCGTGGTGTCGATATAGAGATAGATGACAGGACTTGTCTCATCTATCTTTGGCATTCTCGCATCGAAACCAATCTCGAAATTTCGACTGGACACTTTCAAGTTTCCCTTCCTGGTTTGGAAGCCATGTTCTGCTGTCCTTTTATGATGTTTCTACACCAGTGCCTACTGCATCATTCTGAGATTTGATTTACGCACCAGCGCAGCGACCAGTGCTGCTACATTTCTGCTCCGCCAAATGATCTTATGGCTGCACAGGCGGAAAGGCGCTTAATGCTTGCCGCCACAAAAGGCGGCCCCGTGTTATCACGAAAAGAAAGAAGATGACGGCAGCACGACTGGATAACCTCAAAATCCTTCTTCAAGTAATCTATCCAATGGACTTATCCATCCGCCTTGGAATCGCTCTATTAATTTGGCAGCCATCAACAATGCTAGGCAATTCCTGTGGCACAGTTGCCGATATATACGTGGCTTTGGTCGCTTCCTGCGACGTTATGGCTGCCTGTAATTAATGAGTGCAGACTCAAGAAAGGCATGCGCCAATGTTTCGACGGTCACTTTGAAGAGCATTCAATGATGACGGAGACATTATTAGGGGATGAGATCGATTGCAGTACATGAATGGTTCAGATCTAGTCATCACATTCCAGCTTGTGAGTATGTACGATATCTCAGCCAGTCATTTCTCATGGGCACTCCCAAATATTTGACTCCTACCTCCCTTTCAACATGACTGCCTTGGTGGCTTATCCCTGCATCAGCTATCAAGGGGATTGTTCCACCTGCTCGAGACTTCGCGTCACAAGTATCTCATGGTGCTGTGGCTTCCGGCCCATCTCCAAAGAATGATTGTCGAAGGCTGTTGGACCTTCTACATGTGTTACTATATGTTCTTGAGAGTGTTGAGGCGACACCTTCGATCTCTCTGCGCTATTTTTCGCCGAAGACCGTGACTGAAGCGAGATGGCCGACTGGACACTTCGGATGATACTCCTGATACCTTTGGATCTCGTGAGGCCGTACTGAACTGGTAGGCATGCCGCGCAGAGTGCCAGCCCAGATTCGATCATGCTCCAGTAAAGTCCGGCTGTGCAGACGACTGGTTGGCGGTTAGCTAGGATTGACCGAATCTTTCAAGCTCGAACTTACATTCGAAATCAGCGTTGGGATTGAATTGGACTAGAGGGTGCTTAGCTTGCAGGACGGTAACCAGAGAAGACGTTCGGGGGTGCAACCGTACCTGACGTTGCTTGTAGGAATACGACCATCCTCACAATAGATGCACCGACACTCCTGGATCATATCAGCGGGGGACCATGGCGACTGAGGCGTGGATAACGCACAGAGCTCCAAGGCCGAAGATAGCGCAAAGACCCAATTTCCGGCGGGTCGTCAGATGCAGTTGCCATACCTACCTCATCTCAGACGTCACAAGTGCACATACGTGTACGAGTGGTGAGTAGCCGACCATTGGTAGAGGAAGAAGTATGATGATGAGATCTGTAAGGAAGTCCGAGATGGCAAAGGCATTATGCAACATATTGGTATCAACGCAACGCTCTTTTTCGACTGCTGTACTGGTCCAATAGGCAGAGAAATCGGTCCCACAAATAAATACGAGGGAGAAAAAGAAGGCGATGGCCCAGCTGACGACGACGGCCAATGCAACCCAACTGACAATGTTGAAGACGGGGGCAGTCCTTTTGGTGAAAATACGTCGATAGAGAAGAACGAAACTTGACTTGACCAGACCCAGTGCTGGGACCTGCAAGAGCTCCACTGGCCAAAACGCCTTTGGTCAAGTCAGCACTCTATAGACCAAAAATGACTGGATTGACATACTATATTTGCGGTGGGTTTTCCTGGGTCTTTAGTTGCCGGATACGCCAACTGTTTCCGTTTAACCTCTGTGGAGTATTCAGTACAGCTTTCACGTTCGGATCTCGATACGATTCTGCTCACCGATGATGATCGTGACACCCATCGCAATCACAAAGACCTGATGTATGGCTGACGTTAACCAACGAGGCTCAGTAGCACGAGCTCAGGAGGAACAGACCAAAGCTGAGATGACTGTCCAGTCGTCGCCGCCAAGTTTGACACCGTGCAGTCGTCGGGCGTATACCCGCAACGCGACGCAGATCGAGCATACTGGAATGAAGACGGCACCACAGGCGGTAGCGAGATTGGCATGTATCTGCAATTCAGCCATTTTGTGTAAGAAATATCAACGAGCTTGTTGAAGACGATGCGACGAAGAGTAAGAAATCACATCACCAGTTCGATGGACATGATGCTCGTGGGAAAGAAGACAGGCTCAGATAATGCCTCGGCGGGGTGCTGCTACATCGTTCCCCGCGAGCCATGCAAGGGTTGAATCCTTCGTCGTTCGGACCTCCTGCACCGTCCAAGGTAATTGTGATCTTGATTCGTTCAAGATAACTGAAAGATGCAGGCGGCTGGAAGAGGCGATAAGGCAACCGCAGGCATTACGGGTCGTTTTCCCCGGCGCGAATCCTTCCTGCCCTCAGCGGCTGCCTTAATTCCCACAATCTCGTCGTCAATGCCGGTGGGCGCACAAAATGCAACAAAAATTGCAAACTTTGATAGGTCACAATGACATCGGAAGTCGATCTACCGATGCGATCGGCGGGCGAAGGAAAGTACAGCTTTCCTGTTTTGAAGGGAAATCTATCTGATGTGCAGGTTCACTTTTCGCGCCATGAGTACAACAACGAGTAAGCGACGTCGGCTACATTATCTCGCGCCAGGTTCCCCAATGAATTGACCACGGATTGCAAAGTGAGAACTCTCAAACAGCCAAGTCTACCAACAGAGACATACTCGGCCCGAACAGAGAGAATCCTTCCAACGAATTCCCTTTCACCCTAATTGTCCCTGGAGCAGCTGGAGATCTCCCGCCAAGCCACACCTTCATGCCGCCGAATCCTTCTCATGCCCTCTCATGCTAGGGTACGCTCGATTGCGACGCTTTCCTCCTGGTAGCCCTCCTCTGCAATCATCATCAAACTGTGCTCTACATGGGTAACGTATGCAATAACTTACGACTTTCAAGTGGGAATGAGCAGATAGTGACAGCCATCGCTGCTACAAGACCGATAATCACTCCGAAGCGCATTCCGGCCTTACTGATTGTATGGTTGGCCTGAAGGGCTTTGCCTGGCGTTGAATCTGATGATCGATATTGCTGCAAAGAGAATCTGTTGGTACTCAGGTTGGAGAGGTTGGAGCGAGGCTCCTGTCTTATATGTGGCCTTGTCCGGGATTTGATAATTCGGGAGATGGGTTTGGGCATGATTCGCTGATGGGCGCCCAGCACGGCGCCTCAAATCGATCAATCTCCGAAGGGCCACAGAAAAGAGGACAATGATCGGCAAAGCAGTGGTGTTCCCAAGGTAAACGAGGCAAACCACCATAAGCATGCCCACAGCACCCACCAGGCACACAACACAAATGACATAATGATAATCCTGTATTTTGCTACCTTCCACTTCTGGATCCTATCTCCGTTGCGTGACAATATCTAGATTACGCCTTGAAAGCTTGTTGCGTCCTCTTGGTTAGCGTCCTTCCTGACTTTACCTGTTACCAGATATTCTACACTCACTTGCATTTGAGATCTCATCGAGCTTCCCCTGGAGCTACTATATCTACCACTGAGCATATGTACCTACACTGTCGCCATCTACCTCGCTCATGATGGAGATTCAGATCAAAAACAAGGGACGTCTTTGCAGCACTTGCGCCAAGCATTTGAAGCAAAGTCCAACAGTCCGATTACGGGCTTTGCCCACGATTCTGATACTCTACAGCATCACAATCACTCTCATCGTTCTAAGACCGATGATTTCAACCACATCTGTATCGCAAGTTTTCTTTCCGAAAGCCAAAAATCGTATCTCGCGATATCCATATTCGTTATACAGTAAGTCCCCAAGGATGCTTGCAGTCTTATCCCCTAATCACGATCGAAGCACCTCTGGGCCATGGAATCGAGTACAAAACTCAGAATGTTGCTCCGGATGCATGGCACAACGACATATTCATGGGAAACCCCAGTGACGAGTCTGAGCGTGCATGGAAGAAGCTCATTCATCGTAAGTGATCCTCAAACTTGCAAAGAACAGCTCAATGACTGGATAATAGCAAACAGACAGCATGGTATTCGGCTCTACCGTGACGAAGCTTTGCGTCTGGGTATCAATGAAAGCGTCCTTTTACCAGATAACAACTTTGCCGTCATCCTTACAGTTCATCACAATTTGCATTGCCTGGTGAGTAGATCAGTGTGCCTCCGCTTCCACGCAATTATGCACTGATAGAGATGTTTCAGAGAAGGCTTCGCCAGACGTTTTATGCCGACCACTACTATCCTACACAAACACAAGAGGAAAAGGAACATGATCGAGCACACAGTCGTATGTCATGCCAGTGACATTTTCATCATTGGGTCATTCGTCGCTAACATGGTGGTGTAGTCCATTGTCTGGAGTCTCTTCGTGCGTCGATACTATGTCAACCTGACATTGCTCCACTTCCTTACTATTGGTCGGGTAATCAATGGCACGACATGAATGCGAGTCCAGCGGTGAAACGCGAGTGTGTGAATTGGGATGTTTTCTCCGAATATTTGATGGGTCGGAGGTATGAAAAGTCGGAACTTGTCAGATAGCGTTCCGATTTGCCCTATGCGCAGACCATGTGCACCACTTGTTCCAGATTTGCATTAGCACATGTAATGTTAATGGTTCCGAGTCCATTTACAATGGCTGAGGTGTAGGATCGATTGGTTATGCGCCCTTCAAGGCGAAAGGAAGCGGCACAGACTGCATTACAAGCTGACCCGCATTAGAGCCAGTCAGAGGAGACGCGGATCCACAATGCCGACGCCATCCATAAATCGCCGAGGTAAGTACCTCGTAAGGCGATCTTTGATGCTACTGGTGACGTGCATTTCAGCTGCTGTCGGCGTCTCACACACCTTTATTCGGAGATAGAGAGATCTCCAAGCAATAACCCTGATAAGTATGGCCATCGACTGTGGCCTGAGCGCGTCTCCAGTGGTGCACAGTAACTCTGACTGAAGTAGACTTAGTCATAGACGAGATGGCTATTCTGGATGACCGAGACACCTCCACTCAACAGAAGGTGGAATATGGAGAGAAGGGAGGCACGGAAGCTTCCAACGCTCCGACAGCTGTCCCGTCGCTGCCAGACTGGACTATGGACCCCAACAATCCCATGAATTGGTCTGCGATACGCAGGTGGACTATCATAGGCCTCCTTGTCGCCAGCAACATGATAGCGTGAGCAGACTCCCCCATCTCAACCAAAGCTGCAGCAAATTCCGACAATGGTGGAATGAATATGCTAACAATCGTCCTCGAAAACAGATCAATCAGCTCCACGGCATTCGAGCCCGCATTACCATCGCTCATGTCATCGCTGCATTCTGACAATCCGTCTCTTGCCTCTTTTGCTATTTCGATCTATAGCTTAGGCTATGTACTGGGTCCTCTCCTCGCTGCTCCCGCCAGTGAGATATGGGGCCGCCGATATGTACTATATTTTTCATTTGTTGCCTATTCGGTCACTCTGGTGGTGTGTAGTATAAGCAGGAATCTGGCCCTCTTCATCGTCTTCCGCGCAATCCAGGGCTTTGCTGGTATCGGATTCGTTTTATTAGGGCCGGCCGTAGTGGCGGATCTCATGCCTGTGGAGAGAAGGGGCCTCAGTCTAAGCATAATGTCCGCAGGACCTGTCGTTGTGAGTTCGGGAATACGTTTTTCCTGATTTCGGTGATGTTCGGGCTGATGTCTGTCAGGGTCCGACATTAGGTGAGGCGCTTCTTCCCGCTCATGCAAACGAACGACCATCCCTTGACCGATGCGTAGGACCTGTCATCGGAGGTTTCATCGACGAACACACGACATGGAGATGGATTTTCTGGTCCACATTGATCGCCGTATGTATGATTTGCCGGGGTTTTGAATTCATCCAAGACATATCTAACCGATAAAGCTTGGTGCGATATTCCCCGTCGTATTAATCGTGTTTAAAGAGACCTATGGCCCTGTAATACAAGCTCAGCAAAATGCGCAAACCCAAACTCGTACAGAAGACCAGCCGATCATCAGCAATGCACTGGCCCTAGCCTGGACTCGCCCGCTAAAACTTCTCTTTCTCGCCCCTATCGTTCCTCTCCTAGGCTTCTACAGCGCCATGACCCACTCCATCGCGTTCATCTGTTTCGCAACCGTGGGTACGGTCTTCGCAGACGAATATGATTTCACCCCAGCACAAAGCGGCATGGCCTACTTTGGGCTCACAGTCGGCTTTCTCTTCTGCCAAATCACACTCGGACACTTCTCGGATTGGTACATTAAGAGAATCTCGTCCAAGCACGGAGGTACCATCAGACCCGAGGACCGCCTCCCACCTATAATCATCGGAGCCACCCTGCTTCCTATTGGCCTCTTCTGGTACGGATGGTCTCTGGAAGCGCATACGCACTAGATTGTCCCTATTATTGGTAGCGCGTTCATAGCCATGGGCATTCTTTACACCTATCTACCGGTGCAGATGTATCTTGTTGATTCTTACACGGTTTTCGCTTCCAGCGCGACGGGTGCAGCGACAATCATTCGAAGTCTTTGCGCGGCGGTTATCCCATTGAGTGCAAATCCCATGTTTGCACGATTGGGGTATGGCTGGGGGAATAGTCTGTTGGCTTTCATTGCGCTGGCGGGGGTACCTGTCGCATTGCTGCTGATCAGGTACGGGCAAAGGATTAGGACTGATCCGAGATTTCAGCCAAAGTTGTGATGGCAGTCGGGGCGAGGGGTAAGTGTAAGATAAGAGAGAAAGTAAGATCGTTTGCTGGAGGAAAGAGACTGAGCAGACGATCAGTTATTGTAGCTTTGTATCCATGTACCAAGCAATGTATCTACCGAGCGAATGTGGAAGACTTCATGGATCAGTTTGGTTATTCTTGAAGTGAATAGTCTTCTGATTCGGACGACACGACTGTGATTCAATGGATCGTAACACAACACGATCAATCTCTTGACTACCGGATGACATAGCCGTAATTTGGTTCATACCTTAATAGGAAGGTACATATGATTGGCAAATGGGCTTGCGAAGGAGCAGACGTATAGTGCCGTCATCGTGCATAACGTGCCAATAACGAGCTCCGAATTGTAGTCTGGGAAACCAGACGGTCGGCGTCGTCGGAATTGCCGCCGGCAAAAAGCAATGCGAATTCAGATTTGAAGGACGTTACCATTCAGTACCTCTTTCTTACGGTTATCAAACACTCGTTGAAATTTATTCCTACAATGTCTGAAGCAGATTTTGACGTCCTCATTATTGGTGCAGGTATGGTACGCTCGAGGCAGCAGGTACAGTCAGGCGGGATATCTGATACAGCTGGTTGTAGGAATAAGTGGTATAGCATTTGCCAGGTTCTACTTGGACATTCATCCAAAAAGCAGACTGGCTATTCTTGAAGCCGACAGTTGTATTGGTGGTGTATGGAGCTCGAGTAAGCAGTCTATTCTCGTGATAGAGGTCGTATTTGGTGTTACATGCCGCTCGTTTACATATATCGCATCGCCAGAATCTACGATCATTTCTGGTCTCAGAGCGGAATTCGTATGCTGGGCTTCTCCGATGTTCCTGTCACTCTTCCTCCGGACGCTTCCTCATACTACGGATGCATAGAAGCTAAACATATCACTCGCTATCTTGAAGACTATGTTGATAGCCACATCTACAATGGGAGCTCCCTCCGAAGCAGGATCCAATTCGGATGCCGCGTCGAGAAGATCGACAAAAAGAACAACTCCTGGATTGTTAGCTTTAGCGACTCTGAAAGAAAGGGTGTCTGTGAGATAAAAGCTTCCAAGCTCGCAGTCGCAACAGGTCTAACATCACAACCATACATGCCCGTCTTTCCACATCAGCCTGGATCGAATTTTAAAGGGCCAATCATGCACCACAAACACTTTGGACAAATCTCTCGAACCCTGCTTCGAGACCCGGAATGTAAGAATGTAGTTGTCTTCGGCGGCGGAAAGTCCGCAACAGACATAGTCTACGAATCTGTCAAGAGAGGTAAAAAAGTCAATTGGATCATTCGAAAGGATGGCGAAGGACCGGCACTTTTCTTTACAGCTCCTGGTGGTGGCGGCAGATATCAAAACTCCACCGAGGCGGGCGCGACAAGATGGAGTGCATATTTCAGCCCGTCATCTTACATGCCGCAAGGATGGCTGGCAAGTCTGATTCACAGGACGAGCTACGGTATCAATTATCTTAGGGATAAAATCAGGCAAAGTGACCAGAGTTGCCGTGATGCGGCTGATTATCACAGTAGGAAGGGAGCTCTACCATGTTTTCGAAATCTAGAGACGACTACTTCGTAAGTGGTCCTCCCACCGCTCTCACGTCGGGATAGCTTGTTCACTAAGATTAAACAGAGCCTTCTGGTGTACCGGACCATTAGGCCTAGTACAGCATGACGATTTCTGGAACACCCTCGCTTCCAATGTCCACGTCTATCGTAATAACATCGAATCGCTGAAAGCCAATCACATCCTCCTCGACAACGGCACCGCAATTGAAGCAGATGTCCTCCTCTGCGGCACAGGCTGGCGCTCACACTATCCATTCTTCACCAAGGAACAAACCGTTTCTCTCGGCCTCCCACATCATCCAGACGAAGATCCCCCAGAGGATATGCAGCTTTGGACTTCGTGCCTGCAAGCCGCAGAACAGCAAGTCCTTGCCAATTTCCCCATCTTGAAATATCCTCCACCGCCGTATGATGAGATATCAAGCAACGATCTCACCACCACCACTACTACACCGCTTAGATTGTACCACTGCATAGCCCCCCTTTCCGACCCCTCGATAGTCTTCCTCGGCCGCGCCCACCTCTCAAACTCCTTCCGCACAGCAGAAGCTCAAGCTATCTGGACCACGGCGTATTTCGATGGCAACGTCCACCTCCCTCCCCTGGAGCAAGCGCGCATGGATATTTCCTACATGAACGCGCTTTCTAGGAAGAGGTATCCTTCTCATGGTATTGCTGGGGATTTCCTTTTCTTTGAATTGGTGTGGTATACGGATAAATTGTTGGAGGAAGTTGGACTGAGGGCGCATCGGAAGGGGTGGTGGTGGGGGGATTTTGTGGAGCCGTGTTTGGCGGGGGATTTTAGGGGCATAGGGGAGGAGTATTTGAGGATGTATGGTGGTGGAGGAGGGTGATTGTGGGTGTTTGGGGGGTTTTTAATAGCGTTTTTTTTTGGGATATAGTTTTTTGGTATTGTTGATGGATATAGAGGTTTCGATATATAAGCCCAGGGGGTAGAGTCCTTGACTATCTTGTACAGATTACCTTGACGTTAATTTTCAGTTATACGTATGTGGTGAAGAGCCGAACTCGTTATATCGACTCTATTGATACGAGGGTTCTTTGCGGAAGGGTCCAGACTGGCTCTAACCTTTGGTAGTTATGCACAGCTACCTGAACCTCGAGTTGGACTGCCCTTGCCATTATCATCGTGTAGGGGGATATCGATTTATCGATTGGCATGGACTCCTACCTCGAGGGTTTGTGCCAGTGGTGTCAATGTCTCGATCTCTTCGAAATGGATTGACGGTGTGGGTATATTTAATTGTTATTATTGGCACTTTCCACCATGGAGGCACGCGGCTTTGAATGAGAGTTCATTGATAATTCATGTGCGTGGAATACAGCAATGCTTGCCCCCGTAAAAACCGCTAGATAACATGTCATCGTCGTTTCAAGAATGCATAGCCAATACTATCGCTAAAATATTGAGGTCTATCATCAATGAGGTTTCTGGATCAGCTTTCCATCCCTTCAAACCTTATTCGACCATTAGGGGAAAATCCCCTCAGGCGTCTCCATCTGTATCACACACTGCTGCTTCACACGCTCATTCTCCTCCCTTAGTCCTTTTAATTGCAGCTTCTTTTCCTTGATCTGCCGCGCCCTTTCTTCAACTTGCCGTTCCTCTTCTTCAAGTCGCACCTCCTCTTCCTCCATCCGCTCATCCTGGATATCGAAGTTTTGGATGGCGCCTTCCAACTTCGCACTCGCTGATCGTACCATTTCCTCCTGCCGCTCTTTTTCCGCAAGAACGAATGCCCGGCCCGCTTCCCAACATGGCTTGCTCCGCTGTAGATTTTGAACTCGTGTTTTGCAGTCCGCGGCATCCTTTCGCGCAGTCTTGATGGACTTTTCGAGCGCGGTCTTGACGTCCTCGGCATGGTGAGTCGTGAAAGGCTGGTAGTATTCGAGGGATTTCTCGTAGGCGGAGACGGCTGAGCTGTGCTCGTCATGTTGTGCTGGGGCGGTTTCAAGCTCTGTTTGGAGGGTTGCGAGTAGCGCATCAATGGTGTCTAGGACTTTGGAAGTATATCGAAGACTTTCTTCCGCTTCCTTGTGCTTGTAGTCGCAAGCATGGAAATCGGCGCCCAGCGACGCAGGATCGGTCCGTCGTGTTGATTGGTGAGAGATTGATCGGGAGGCAGGTGACGAAATATCTGGTAGTTGGGTGGATTCTGTGGTCTTTGGGCGCTGTGAGGGCGGTATGCCATGCAGTAGCACGGCGCGAAAAGTCCTTCGCCATATTCCGAAATCGATTGCTTTCGGTAAAGTAAGGTTGAGGATCCGATAGATGGCGTTGATGATGACAGCGATCCCACAGTCACTGTTGTTGTTTTGACTCGGGCAAGGCTGAACTGTAAAATGCCAATCCATATCGGAGATATCCGCCCGGGTTAACTCCCATAGACGGCTTACCCAGCAATTAATCGCTGCTCGCGCTCCTTCTTCGTATTCCGGATCGGCGAAAGAGTTGTAAAATTCATTAACGCGGGTTTTAGGGTCCATTACTACTAACGTCCAATGCTTGCCAGAATGATTGACAGGGAAGATACTAGGAACTTTATCCCAATGCTTCACTCTCGCTTTTTTCGAAATTGCTTCTGGATCATCTATCTTGAGAAAGGCTGCATCGTAGATCTTGAAATTGTTGCTGGGCACTTTGTCGAGTAGCATTTCAATGGCTGTCGAAGATAGCCACATGCCTTCTTCTAGAGTACTGGCAGCTCCTTTCTCGGTACTTTCGGGCGTTGACTGCCGCTCACGTTCCGGGGCAGGTTGGGATAAATCTTGAGGGCATCCGTCAGGTGCTGGAGATGGCGAGGCGGTTGGTACCGATGTTTGGCGAGAATTTTCCCCGGCGGCACTCTGATGGCCGGCGCGATCATTCTGAGTTTTTAGTATCTCACATACTTCTTCTTCGGTTGTTTTGAACCACATTGTACTCTTTGTACCGGAGGTCTGTACGACTTGTTGCGTCTTCTTGATAGGATAATCCGATCCACCATCATCGCTCTTGCGTTTCATTCCTTGCGATGACGTAAAAAAGCCTTTACGAGGGGGTCGGATGACTTGTCGAGGCGTGACCACTTTCTGCGCCTTCTGAGACGTCTATTGGTGGTTTAGTTAGAGCAATTACTATCGTCGTATTGACTGACCGGTTCAACATCAATTACCTCGGCTTTCGCATGTTCTTTCCGAGCTACCTACTATGATTGAGTTATGCTTCTGTGGAATTTGGAGGTACTCACTTCTTTGCCCTTCTTGTGGAGTTCTTCCTCGCGTTTTTGTCTCCCTAGCACCTATCGAGGGCTTTAGCTTGTTGCAGGAAATCTTGCATGTCCCAATGCAGGATAACAAGAAATCATGAGGGAAATATACTGACCCCTGGTGAATCCTTCGACAAGGCCTCCGAACTCCGTAGCTCCATGGAAAATCCTTGCTCTTCTTGAGGTGTGCTATCCTCAGAGTCTGAAACACTTACTGTTTCGTCAGAGGTCGCGTTCGTCTTGTTCGGCTCACCAGGCATTGATGGGAGCATTGGAGCAGTGGGTGCTTGAACGCGACCGGCAGAAACTTTGCTAGCTAATGGAGAAGTGGGTGAGCTACTAGGTTCATGGAACGCAGAATCCCGGAAAGGTGTCCTTTCTTGATGATGTGGCCGAAGGTCTGTTTGCGTTAGTACGTGATTAATGACTGCTATTTGCTGAGTCGCATCGGCTTCGGATTCTGGCAGCTGTGAAGGACTGCTATCTATACTATATAAGTGTTTATCTCAAAGCGAAAAGGGTAAGAAAATAGAAAATACTTGATGCAGCTTCCTCTTGTAGGGATTTGAATTTCAGGATATCAGTTCTCGTCAATCTGCGATATTTGTTCGGTTGATTAGTCTTCGAGTTCTTGAGCGGTCCACCGTAACGTTCGTCGACGATGATCTTCAACTGAGCTTTTAAATCTGCCTGATCGAGTGGTGAAGACAACTTTAGGAAGGCGCCCAAGATATGGCTCGACCATTTTTCAGGTGCATAAACTTCATCGACTACATCTGCGGGTCGAAAACGGTGTTTGTCATAAAACTCTTGCACTTTGCCTTCTTGTCCGATATCGACCTCGCTTACTCTTTTGTCGCTTGGCATTTCCGCAAAGAAATTTCCGATAGCATGGAGCCAATGAAAGGTAAATGGAGGAAGCAAATGTTTTTGGGATGGATTTGCGTTGGTGTTCATGAGGTGGATTTTGAAGAGATGCTAATTGAAGTCATGTTCAGCAACATTGTGACTGCTGTTCCTTGGCTTATCCCTTTTCAAACATCATGATCCGATGATTTTGCGTTGAGAGTACAAGGAGATTGAAGGTGGAGTTGGAAAATTGATGGCTGGGACAAGGGTCTTTCGGATGCACCTCCCCGCCTTGGCATTTCCACCCCACTTCGCCACCTTGTCCACACCAATATATTTATTACACTACAATACGGTTGAGTCCGATTCCTCCCAGTTACAGCGCGCTTGAATGATATTACCCTCATCAGATTATTTCCTTCCTCTGATAGAACGGGGCTTCACAAATTTGAGGCTTGCATGAATGAACAATAGCTGATGTAAAAGCAGTACACTAAGAATGGAATCAGATAAGCAGTCCACTGCCGCTGCCGCCTTTCAAATCCACGATCATTTGCTGGCTTGCCGCTTTCCTTACCGTATCACAGTCTACTCAACGCCGCGATGGATCTTGACTGGCGCAATGTAATCAGTATGACCGAAGGCAACAAGGTTCCTCTATGGTCGTGAGCACTATGTAACACACAGTGGCATATTGACGAACACGAAATCACCGCAGGCCGCGACGAGAGATATACCTACGAGGCTGGTGTCCCTCGCCTCAGTGGATGACCTTGTGCTTGTGCAATGAAGGCTTTGTAAGACATCTGAGACTCGAATAGCAGTCGGTCTATTCAGTGACCACTGGTCATCTACCGTTTCGCAAGAAAATTATCAAAGACAGGATCCTGATGGAGAACTCCCCATCAGCTAAACCTTCGGCATCAAGGAGCAGAAACACCATCGGTTGCTACCGGGCATTGTTGATGCCGCTTTCGCTCAGCCTTCCCTCTTGCTTTATATCTATCTTGCCATCTTGAAGATAGCGATTAAGCCGAAGGAGTAATTGCTAATGCAAGCATCCTAATCCGGAGAAGAACTCAAGACCCGGAAGGAATTCAGACGTGATGGGAAACACGAGTCGTGACAGAAAGATTCAATGCTAATCATAAAATGAGTCCTCCTTGAGAGACCCGCACAGATTATCTATCCATCAAATTAAGGGCCACATCATTGCTTCTGGTCTCAGAAATCAGTCGCCAGGTGCACACTGAAATCTTCTTCTTGCCAAAAATAGCACTATAGGCGTTCTGCGCCGACTGGACCAGTCCATGACGGTTACAATACATATTCTTGTAAAAGCTGAAAGGGATCAGATGACCGCTGCATTCGAAGTCAACGAATTCGAACGATTCGAGATTCGCGCTAGTCAGCCATACTGTTTCGACTATTTCACTCCGACTATAGCTCTTGCATGGCACTATATAGCCACTTCGCTATTCTACTCTTCTAAGTTCCCTAACTTCAAGTTTCGTCTCTCGCTTTCAGTATGCTGTTGAAAAGTCTTTGCAGCCTCAATTAACCTGGGAACCCCAGTTTCCAAGAGCTCCTCTGTATTATATAAGAAAGAACCTAAATTATTGAAGGCTTTGAACTCGATATAGACTCCTAGCTGAAGTCAAGATGAATGCTGACAGGGAATTCCGCTGACCTCAGAATCGTCTCACCGCTCAAGTCTTCCAAACCTTTTCGCTTGGTCGGATTATCGCGGCTGCAATTTTTGATGCTGATGTCGTACCATACCATGGTCCGGATATCCGCCGGATAAGACCAAACTAGGCATCGACTTAATGGACAGAGTAATAGGTAGTCTGGAAATAATATAGGTTTCTGATGACTTCAGTTTGCGCGCCAGCCTCAAGACTGATCAAGTTTCTAATTCTTTATTGTATAAACCAAGACGTCAAATTTTGAGTCTCTTCCGTTCCATTGACTCGGTACAACCCTTCTCCTACTCCGGTAGACCGGTATTGCGTTCCACTAACGTTCATCACTGTTGGATAGACCATCTTTCGTGGCGGACCTGCCAATACGTTTCCTTTCTCTGCAGATCGAATGTCCCTCCTGACTGGCTTACCCATCCGTTGGAGCGCCGCTTCCGCAGCTGCACTACTGAACCATGATCCGCCACCCTGTAAAGGGAAATCAATCAACTTTATCCCGCCGCATTCGTCGATGGAGCCTTGGCTTTGTCACTTACCCACACAAAACCCAATACCCCCTCTATCGTCAGCGCAACGATGCCTTGCTTATCCACCGGAAATCTAGCCGGCATCGTAATATAACTCGCCCCGGACGCAGGACTACCCCATGAATTCGGACCAGGAGGTACACTCTTCCATTCCCATGTACCTGGACCGGTCCTTGACGCCATCACTGATCCCGAACACCATCCTACCGCGGTCTTTTGTTCTTCAACGGGAAGTCTCCGCTGCCATACCGCTGCGATGTCTAGCGCGGTGAGGTGGTGGAAATTGACCGATCGGTATGCACCGGAGAATCCTATCCCCTCCCTTCCGATACAGCATTCTCCTGGTTGGATGCCCTGGCATATGAAGTTGTCACGGCCCCAATTCCAACCGTCGATGAGCTCGATATCGACTTGGAGGGAAAGAGAGATGAAAGAGATGAGAAGTAAGATCATATAACGAAATAGCAACGAATAATGAGAAGCGGCCATGTATGTATGGGGAAAGTAATGAACCGATAAAAACTTCAGGATATTGATTCCCATGGGGTTTGCAATGCAAATCATGCGATTTCAGGATAACACGTGGGTGGTTTCCCGTCCCCATTGTTCGCTTGCAACGGGTCGGGTCGCGCATGGCGCAAAACTAGCAACGCTTTTACACGAGACAGCTAAGCTTGCTTTCTCAGACAAAACCGGGATTCATGTTGCAGAATGCTCCAGGATTGTAAGGATTGTGCCGTTCGAGCAGAATTAATGTCCTAAATAGTAATCTAGAACTAAAATGTGTTCTTCATCCAACAGGAAGTGCTTTGCGGGTACCGAACCTCGCTTTCCCGTTAATGCCTTGGTGGTGGTGACTTCGAAATCTTGGAATATTTTGGTAAACAACGATTGGCATTGACCGAGGTATCTTCTAAGCATGTTTGAGTCTGTGCACTGCCGCCAAAACTCGATACGTCTCAGCGCAATGCGCAAACGCTTATACACCTCTCGACGAAATCCCAACGAAAATCAAACTTCCTGCCATTACTTCCTCGAATCTTGACTTGAAATGTCATTGGACACCTTCGACGACGCTCGGGAGATTGCTAGCGCTGATCATGTCATAAAGTCGGAGGCCCGTATTCCTGGAGACGGAGTGAGTTACTGGCTTCCACTTTGCCGTTGATATAAGATTCATAAAAACTGGAGGCTTTTATCGGTATGTCGACAGACGGGCCGGAGGCAGTGATTTGGATTATGTGGGTAATCTAATACGACACTCGATCAATATTCTTGTATTATCGGCAAGAATACTACCATCTCATGATATCGATATATCGATCGAATGCAATACGAGTTGTGTTATTACGTATCGTGAAGCTAGCTGCGTGCGCCTCTCCTTCAATGGAGGAGKCCTGCTTACCTTGAGCCTACATAGAGCCTCTGGCTTTGCAGATCATAGATGGTATAATTGGCTTGACACCATGGTCCTGGAAACGTTCTATTCAAGCAACTAGTGAAGTGGAATGCAGAGTAAAAGTAGAATTTCCCAGATTTGTTCCATCGACGCATGCACAATGTTGCTTTAGTCAACTATGAGGCGATATTCTATCGTTCATAAACCAGACTTCTGTATTGACTCGATAGAATCCAACGTAAACCAGACGTCTGTATTGACTAGATAGAATCCAAGTGTCTCAATAGTGTGTCCTCCGAGCATAATATCGAAATCTCCAGAATGCTCTTCATCTAATACGATCATGGTAGAAGTGTATGTTTTGCGAAATTGATCAACATGCCAATCGAAAGTTATCTGCCATTCAGGGGTGTAAGGGATTATGGCCATCGCAAGAGGATCACCTTTGTATTTTTCTTTTTTGAGATTGAGCGACTCAACCGCGTTAATACTGATGACGTCTACAGCGGCAGCGGTATCGATACATGCAGAACGCTTTTCGTACGAATCTTCTGGCAGATGGATTACCATAGGAAAGGTTCGCTTATGGGGAAGGGATGTGTCTGGTCGTTGTTTCGAGACCTCGATTGATTGCCCAGAGTCTCCGGCGGAAGGTCTTATTGGAACTTGGTGCTCATCAGAAGAGGCAACCGTTGACAAGGCTGGCTTGCGGTTTTGAGAAGGTACATCCAGAGTCGATGACGAACTGCGGCTTGTGACAGATGTAACTAGCGTCGACAAGGACTGTCGGCTTTCTGACAAATTATACAGCGTGGATCTTAGAGATCCTTTTGACAACTTTAGCTTCGACGGCGTAAAATCCGAAACAAATGACCAGTGTGGGTCATTCTTTAGTCTTTTCCACCAGGTTGATCTATCGACCGTATTCCATATTTTATCTTCCGGCGCAACGATCGCTCTCGATGTTTCCAGGTTGTTTTCTTCATTTGCTTCGAGAATATTCTGTCCAACAGGCAGGTCTTCGGGTGTCAACAAATTTCGAGACCTGACAAACGCGACGAAACTTATTGCCGGATCCTTAGGGAGCATATCCCAGATCGCGATAGGAAGCGAAAGAATCAAGAGACTGGAGTCGCTGACGTAAGCACTTTCAACACGTATCCAGCGAGCCAAAGCGGGAATTGACTTGAGCCAGTCGATCATATCCTGGGTTCTCATTATCTGTTCCTGTTCCAATGCCACGGTTATCAGGACTCGAGGCATAAGGTTCTGTGACTCGATCGAGGTCTGGCTAGAACTAGAGTCTGTCTGGTCCGACGTATCGATGTCATGTGACAGTGGCGATGAAGTTGTGACTGAGTGGATGGCGGAATTTGCCTGAGATGGATACATAGCGAAGTCTGAAGTCATGTCTGACTGTACAATTGGCCAGAATGACGCGAGCTCAATACATCCTTGCCTCGACCTCTCAGAAAGATGTATATGTACGGGAGTCTTTCTCCGCTCATAGTCTGCATCCCTTTCAAAGCGAGGGTTCCAGGAATTTTTGGCTCTGGTAACAATCTTACCGTACAAGAACGCTGTTGAGATGGGATATCTCCTCCCATAATACCTTAATTCTTCGATCAGGCTTCTCGTAAAGGAGTGGTCGCCAACACCTGAGGCTTTCGACTCAAAGCCACAGGCTCCCATTACTTCACTATGGCCTTTGCTAGATCCTATAGAACTCGCGGCAGCACAACAGTCCAGCAGGATAAGAACGTCGGAATCGGCTTGGCCTAACGTGGTTTGGATACTCGACCACTGCAAGCTCGCAGCGTCTGGCCCTTGGTTACTATTGCTGCATGTCAGCCAAGACTGTACCATCACAAGATTAGCGACGTTGCATCTTCAAGTTACCTTAGCCACACACAGTCACGTTGATCGTTCATGAAGCCATGGCCACCATAGTATATGATAAGCAACTTGTCGGTAGAGCTAGCAGTGACCAGTAAATCCAGGATTCGACGCGCAAGAGCAATATGAGATTGTGTACTGGGTATCTTCCACTGATCTGTGTGGTACCCGTACACATGACGAAATACAGAGTCCAGCTCGGATAACTCTGTCGCGACGCCAAGATCGTCGTCTTGCCAGCTAATTAGGAGTACGTTCACTTCGAGGTAACGATTTCCACCTGTCCGAGGAAACCCCGCCGAGACTGATTGGTTCAGAACTTTAGTCAAGGCATCAAGGTTGCCGAGGTGCTTCCCGGTCAATGAGATATCGTGGGTCCTCTCATGGACCGGCATATTCAAGAGTGCAGTGATCACCAGCTGTCTTGATAGAATACTTTGCGCATCTCGATGGCTGCTTGCTTTTCATGTCCATCTCAATCCACGAGGCTGCAAGGCTGTATTGCTGCGCCCCCGCTCCAAGTTCCGATGAGGCTGACAATGTGCGTGGCCAACCGGATACATGACTCACAAAGATGGTGGGTCGGTCATACATATGCAGTCCGGCCTTAGTTCACTCGTCCAAGGTTTTTTGGTGTGGTCAATCCTTCACCCTCCATCAAGTCGGGCAGCAATGACTGGAACAGGCACAGGTGCCTAGTTCCCATCCCCAGGTTCCTACAAGGCCGACATACGTCCAAAGCGCTTTGGCAATCAGCTCATATCCAGCCAGCACTCAGCCATAGAATTTACGCCTGTCAAATAAATGTTTGTGTGCGCATGAAATCCAGTACCTAGTAAAATTAATCCCTGGAGAATGCAGAGCTGAGGCGCTAGTGTCTGACCGGGATTAGCGCTTCTGAAACGCCGCTGCTTGGCGCAATGCGCGCCTGTGATTGGCACAAACATAAAGAAAAAGATTATCCACAAGCGAATGGTTTAATGCTCCCCAAGCTCTTCAAATGAAAATTGGCAGCGCCTTATTATCCACTACACGTCCGAGACTATGGAAAAAAATGTTATTTCATAGCCTTGTTTTTCATTTGAAGATTATGCACCCACTGCGATAGCAAAAATGGAACTCAGAACTCATGTTATATTGCTTACGTATCAAAAGGTATTCTCTTCACTTAGAAATCGTTTCTTAACTGTGACAGCCTTTCAAAGAAGATCAGCTTATTATCCCGGTGGGGGCTGCAAAGAAACCATCTAGGACAAAAATTCTATTTAAATACCGAAAGTGTTGCCCGCCCTGCAGATTCACCTATATCTCAGTCACTCTTCATGATAAATATCTACTGAGCTTCGGGGTAAATATATCAATTGGACGCAGTCGTCTTACAGTGTACAGATTCTCGATGGCATGTACCTTTAATCATGCGGCTTTAGCCCCTCGGTATTACACCAGACAGAGGACCCAGACATGGACGTGTTATACAGATCAAGACACCGATCAATCTATCAATAGGACAAAAGCTCTCGGCTGGTAGCAGTCGAGTCTGCAGGTATAGAGATCTGGTCCATCCAAGACGTAGCACAGTTTAAGGGCAAAAGCGACCTTCAGGGCCATAGCGGCTACTCTAGCGCAAGGTCGTTATAGCCAAATCCCATGTCGAGATGCGGCGAGCGGGGGATTCCGTTCGGGGTATTATTTAAACTTCGAATTATGTCCAAGAATTAACCATTCATGAGCTGATACGCATTCTGGTAGACTTGGACTAGCTACCGAAATTACAAGATAGATCTGAGGAAGGGTAGTCATTTCAGTATTATCATTACTAATTTCAACTCCTATAGGAGAGTATTCGTTGCGATACATCAATCTTACCTAGGGACATCTACTTTTCCCTCCTAAACAACCAAATGCTCGTACCAAATAAATCATAGAGAAAAACAAAACTATCATCAACCAACACAAACCGCATTCAACGTAACTCCCTGACAAGACCCAAAAATACTCAGCCCAATCGCAACACCGCTCCCCGAGTACGGCTGCCCACCACAAATCTGCAAGATCGCCGCCCCACTACTCGACACGCACTGCAACGGTCTCGCCCCTTGTGCATCCCCACCGCCCAGTGAGCAGGTAACGTAATTGAATCCATAAGTAGCGATATTTGCAGCAGTGTCGAAATATAGAAAGGACCCTGTACTGCCTGTATATGTGTCTGCGAAGTCGTTGCCTGATTGTAATTGACCACTCGTGGTCAGGGAGAATGTTGAGGCGGCGGATTGAGGTCCGAAGACGATGGCGTCGTCGAGGCTGTTGCCGGCGGGGAGGATTTGTGCGTATTGTCCACTGTAAGCTGCGTTGTCGGCGGCTTGGAGGAGGAATGTGGAACATGAGGGCGCTGGGGGAAGGACTGTTGTGGTTGCGACGGTGACGCTTGTGGGGACTGTGATGGATGTCGTTGTTGGGGCTATGACTGTTACGGTCGAGATCACGACTGCGCTGACGGTGGATGTTCGGGTGATTGTTGTGGAGGGTGCGGCGACGGTGGTTGTCGAGCGTGTAACGCCAATACAGGAGCATGCGGATGCGTATGAAGAGCTTGCGGAGGCAGGGGAGCCGTTGCAGTAGGATGCGTAGGTTGGGATAGTTGATGGTGCTTGGGTCATTTGACGTTTCTCCAATGTGGCGGTGAAGTCTGGAAACCTTGGCTCTGGAAGTTTGTTATTTGCGCGCTCGGCGAGGTCATTGTAGTTCCGTTTGACAGGTGGTCCGGCGCTGCTGACGGTCACTGTGACGGCAATCGTTGAAGGAACGGCAACGGTGACGGGACTGAAATCGGTAACTTGCGTGCCGACGGTCGTGGTTGTTGTGGTCGTTGCACTTGCGTAGACGGTAAAAGTCGCTGGAGTCACCGTGGTAAGAAGGAATGAGGAACAATCTTGGCGTGTCTTCCTTGTAGTAAATGCCGATGCATCGACAGCTAGTCCCTCAGTCAGAGCCCGTCTCTCACATCCATGTCAATGCGTGGAATTTTACCTCGAAGGCAATTGTCCTGTTTGCATGTGGGATTAGGTGCTGCGAGAGCTCCGGCCCCAAGGGCAAGAGTTGCGATAAAAGTAGACCTCATGTCTGGTGGCTACTGAGATACTCAAAGGACTAACGAGGGACATCGCCCTCTTCAGCAACAAAATGAGCGATATCAAGACCACCGCTCTGAAAATGCCACATGCTGGAAAGTGCGGCCCCTTCAGCTGTGCATAGACTACACTAGATGACGCCCCAAAGGACCGTTGATGTTAGTAAATAAGTGTTCCTGGGTGATCATACCGAGAGAGACTGACTATGGTACGCGTGCCATTGCTCGCTCCTGATAATTGGATCAACTGAGGTTTCTTTGATTAGTCCCTGTCTGAATCCGGTTAAGCAGTGCCAGCAAGTGCGGTAACAAGCTTTAGCTAATCAATAGTCTGTGAGGCTAGTGGGGCCGAGATGAACATCGAGTTAGATCCAACAATTTAGGGCTGACGAAGGGGAGACTAGACCAGGAATTGATGACCAAATCCGGTCGAGGGAAATTGCTGCTCTGCATTAGCAAGTAATCAGCATATGAATAGTGTGATAGTTACTACAGGAGCTGATCCAAGTATATGAGCATCGCATTACAACCATTCAACTTCTGCTGTGTAGTAGCAGAGATAAATCTCTAAAATGCGATTGATTTTCAGGGTTGGTCAATGCACGCAGGAGTAGGATGGCAGATTGTGTAGCGCGGATGAGAAGTCGCCTCTTCGGATGGAATAGACTTTCCGCATTCCCGTCGCTTCAAATCTGAGCGTCCGAGCTTTGATCTTGGGTGTAAAGACTTGATTGTTATCCAAATCATATAGACCGTGGGCTACTATCGCAAATCCCCCCTTGTTCAAAGCAGATCTATACCCGTCTCGAAAAGCTCTACATGTTGAGATATGGCTATTCTTGTTACAACTCCGTTATCTTACCTGTCTTCCCTGCTTTACCTGACTCTCTCTGTGCAGCAGGCTTTTGCGACGACGGTGACATTTGCCAACACTCAATCCTCCGAAATCTCAACATTTCAAGTATTCACAGCGGGAACACACTCAGACCTCTGCTGTATACCTGTAGACATCAACAGGAACGACGGCCGTGGTTTCGGCTGGTTCAAACCCGATATGGTCTCTTTCTCACGTATCGAAACCGCCCAGACCGCCACCACTGTCTTCGGTCATCGTTCTCAGCTCGCATGCGTCGATGATATACGCGCAACGAAACAGGGTAAAGCAGACTGGCAGACGGAGGTACCGCTAGCGATCGGAGGTGTCGGTAGTGCAGCCGTCACTTATATAGGAAGACCTGGACGGCTGAGACCGAAATATCCTGACAATATCGTTATTGGGGACGTGAGGTATAAGTTCGCATTTGAAGATCAAAGCGGGATTTTGACGTACTGGGATGATGAATATAATGCTATTGGAGGACGGCCGCTTGCGCGTCTTCCAACACATTCTAGCCAAGCTCGTGACGATGAGCAGAGGATGGATAGTAGGAAGCGTGAAAGGTGATAACGATATTGTATACGCATGCAATATCTCCCGAAGCAAATTCGGAAGTCTTCAACGCAGAGGAGCTCGGACACGACGAAAATGTACTGAATGCAAGAATTAACGCGGGCTGGCCCTTGAATTCTCCAAAGAGAATCTTTGATTGAGTAATTGACATGAAAGACAGGGAATTATCACGTGTGATTGTCTCGGCAAATGCAGGAATAAAGCAAGAACATAATTATGGATAACGCTTGTCCACATGCCAAAGCTTTTACTCCTGTGCGATTGCTGTATCGATTCTGATCATGAAACATGGTCGGAATACTTCATTCAATCATTCAGACCGAGATATCGGCTGAGTCTTGACTGCATCACTGGTATTCTCTATATGGCGCTCCGCGTTGTTGAGCCTCTCCAGTTCACGCACGTTAAGAGACAGTCTCGTGATATCGACTTTCGCAGTCCTAGAGCCTTCATAAATGACATCGGAAATCGCCCGAGGGATGTCTGCCAGTCTGGAAGAACGAGCAAGCTGGTACGCTTTTCAAGCAAGCAAGATGTTCGTCCTCGCGGCCGTTGATGGGACCATCGGTTCAAGCTGCTCGGAAATGTGATTGTTGAGCTGATTGAGATCACGGGTGGTGGCCTCGGAGTTCGCACATCTGGTCATAGGAAACATAATCATCGGTGTCGATGCGCTAGCTTTCGAATCGTCAAGGTTTTCATCATTGTTCTCTATAATCGCAGGCCTCTTAACAGCTCATTGCCAAGATTATGTGCCGCAATCATCAGCAGCACGAGGTATGTATCCTGCAAACCACATGTCCCCACTACACCTCCATAGTTTTCGCCCCCATACTCCAGAGAGTCCATCAAGTGAGTCTCTGCACGTAGATTCAATCCTACCAACCCTCATACTATTCGCTAGCACTGAGATCAAAGCCTTGGTATAACGAAGGAGAACCAAATTCGCTAATGTTAGGTGAACAGAGTTCAATGTTATAGACCAACGATTGAATCACAGGCGTAGACATTGCTTTCATGCCTGCTAAAGTTGTGGTGGCATGGGCCATTTCGCCGTCTGTTTTATGCAGTAAGGGCATTGTCGCTGATTCCGTGATGCATGACATCTATTCGTGATTCATCGATGGAGAGCTGGTACGGAGCCGGATTGGTCGCAACCTGGTCTTGGCTATATGAACACTGCATCAACGACGCTGCAAGGTTGAATTCAATCTTGGCAAGGCTACTATTCTCCAGATAATTCACATAAAGCCTCTATGTGTTGCGCCTACTCTCAGTTCCTCCACTCGACCAACGATCGATATCCCTTCAGACGCAGCACTACAGAAGTTCCGCCACTCAGTCGATGAATGTGGATACCCGAAAGCGTGCACCAAAGTCTGGCGTAGCTGCTAATTGGAAACCTTGGCAGACCAGCCCATATCTCCTGGTACCTATGTTGGTCGCCTTAATAGTCATCATGGCAGTGCTGGAGCACTTGACACAACTCAGTCAGCCAGCGCTTTCCAAACGATCCATGCGATACATTTGGTTTAAATGGTATAGTTCTTGGCATGGTACCGATTTGAAGAAGATTAGAGCTTCGCATCCACATTTTCACAATGTTGGCTCTTGCAGGAAGGGTATCATGAACCTGAGACATAACTCCGACGGCCAGTATTTCGCTTTTGTCTACCTTCCCTCTGCACTAGCCATTGTTGCAGCCATTTTATGGGGTATTATCGATGACGAGGTCAAGCGTATTGAGCCATATCACCAAGCGTCGTGGCCTGGAAGTGCAAATGTCGGAAGTACCATGTTCGCAGATTATATCAGTGCACCGTCATTATTATCGCCATTCCAAGCGCTTTATCGGAAACAGTGGACTGTTTTACTATCTGCAATCTGCTATGTTATCATAGGAACAGTGACACCTATACTTCAGTCCCAGCTATTTCGCGTGCAGGTACAAGTGATCCAAGTGGGATACAACTTAATGGGCGATCCCGATCACTTTACCCCTTTCAGAATTCGTGAGTACGATTTCGGCCTCGACCTTTACGATAAAGAGTATGATGGTCCGATATATGGGCGATGCGTAGTGGCTGGGGAAGGTGACTACCAAAATGCATCTATCAGCATTGGTGATATGCTAGGGATTGATGAATCGCAATCAACGTCCGATGAAGGTGCCATCCGGCCCGTGCTCTATTTAGCTCCATCTTGGAGCAGGGCTCAAGAGACTCTCCTACTGCTGATCGTGGTCCTGGGGGCACTTCTAACATACAGACTATTCACTCGACGCAGTGGCATGACCGCTTCTTATGGAAGCCTAGCCTCATTGTCAGCCATCGCCACAGTGGACTCCGGTTTTCTCAAGTTTCTCTCTAACACCATGGACTTAAATGACCGTCGGGCATGCGTTTGGAGAACGCGCCTTGAACGAACAACTGTGCATCTTGGAAATGTCCCAAGTAAGCTAAGTCATACGCATGGATCTTCCTCATCGACAGATGATTACCGAGAAGCTCCTTATGGCCTTTATTTTGGATCATTTCCGATACCAGATAGTCCTTTATCCACCAGAGATCGGACTCCTTCGTACAGACGTGTCTTGAAATGGATTCCACGGCTCTGTATTATTTTCGCTATCTGTACTATACTCAGCGTAGTCGGTGGAACCCTAGATGCTCAGAGTAGCGCAAACAGACATATCACAGAGGCCCAGAATTCTATAATTCCGACAATAGTGCTGATTATTTCAGCCATCACAAAGACATTATGGAAATCCATGGAGCAACGGGTCGTAGCTATGACGCCATTTTACCATCGATTCAGCACATCCTTGAAAAGCGAGTTGTCTGCCTATCCAACCTTGGGTCGAGACTACAGCCGGATGCCTCTTGGTTCATTGACGATTCATGCCCTTCGCGATAAGCAATACACGCCCGCCTTCGTATCATTCATGAGTATGATTCTCGAGATTGCCAATTTCCTCCTTGCATTCGCTGCTTCCATGTCGCAAGGCTCTGGCTGGAACGCCCATGCTTACTTCAGAGTGTCTGTGACGGCCACAGTACTATACACACTATTACTTCTTTTCTGTTGGTTCGGTTCCACCCGGCTCGTTTCGAAATACACACCTCTTCTGAACACACCTAGTTCCATTGCCACCCGACTTGCATATGTCTCAAGGAGCGACTCCCTTCTTAACGATATGTTACCACTCAACGTCATCACGGACACTAAAGACAGGATGGCATATCTCAAAAGCCTACCCGGCTCTTACTGCTTCGGGCAAGTCAAAGCTCCTGAGCTCACAGGTGGATTCATCTATGGTATCGAGAAATCCGACGCGGTGCTGCCTTTTCATCGAGATGGCTCGTTTGAGCCAGAGTTCAGAGAAATCGATTCAAATAGGCGGATGAGGAAGCGGTATTCCGAAAGAAGGCGACAGGAGTCGTCGAGTGTAGGGCAACAAACAACGGAGCTCTGCTAGGGATGTACGATCCATGTACGATATGTATCAAAGTCAGGGAGGACAACATTGAAGACGGATAGAATAGGAAAGTAGGCTACTCCTCGTGCACGGTATGGCGGTCTGGCTGCCGTATGAATGAATTGAATCTTGAATGTTTGTGTTGCATCACTCATGCAACCACCTACAGTTCTCTGGACCATATGCTGCTTTAGTAATTATACTGACTCGCCATCCTATGAGACTGGACTGGTGATTTCGTTGCATTACCTGGTTACCGAATCATAGGAAGAGGAGTCGTCCGTTATTTTATGGAAACCATTGTAGCTGCCATTTTGGTCCATGTTTTCCTTCTATAAACCGCCAGACAGGGCGGTTCATTAGCTGGCAATGCGAGCGATGCATTGGATGATCAATATTACCGTACTGATATGGTAGTGCAATACTTTACTGAAAGGTATAATCTGATAGAGATTGTTGTACGCAGCGATATCAATATGATAGCTGAACCCTGCGAGTCTGGCTGAGCTGACTCAGACGAGATCTTGCTGGATCTAAGATACCAATGTCCTCTGACAGCGACGTCGAAGTCCCACTTGACTGCATGTTGGAAGTCCCCTCGGATGGAGGCCCAGCTAAGCCGGGCGGCAAATTTGACGGCGAGAGTAAACGGATCGGTTTTCTAGTCTTGCACAGTCCCCTTAGTCCCTGACCAAAAAAAGAAAGTAGAAAGCCTAAGCTTAGCACGAGACATTCCTGCAACAACCACTACATGGATATTTTAATCGATACCTCGAATACCTTGAGATTCAAACCAGAATTCTAAGCTCTGTGATTGGGAAGGCAGTCAGTACTACTTAATAGCTTCTGTGTAAGGTTTGAAGACTATTGGCAGTGTTTGATCCTGCCCCGTTATTCCATCGGCTGCTACGTTCTGCATTAACGAGTAAGTCAACTCTTCGAGGTATTCGACCGCAGTGCTGATGAGCATCGTTACTACAGAAAATCCTCCATGCGGAGCCGATCGGTGTCGCAGTTTTCAGTCGTTTACCAGATGTATGGTTGCTCTTGACCTTGCTTTATTCAATACATCAACCTATAAATGCTGATATCTTCTTAGATGGCTTGTCTATTATCATGGCAAAGATTGCGGGGAATTTTGGCCGCCCGTACCACCGCAGGCATCTCCAGCTTTGGAGTAAAGCAATGACGATGGCGCAATGCGACGAGCTGGTGGCAAGTGCAGAACGCAAATGACTGGCCGAAGGTAGCTGGAACAATTACTTCACCTTTTTGATCTGGATCAATATGCAAGTGCGCCTAGGTAAGGTAGAAGCTACTTTACCGCAGTAAGCAAAACGACGTTCTCATCCAAGAGACCACTCAAAACCCGTTCGAAATGTTTTTGCTGACTAACGATCAGTACGATTTGTGAAGCCCCACTACAGACGCTAAAGTATCTTACAGTGGCTTACAGGTAGTGGAAGAAACTAACCTCTATTCGTCGGCATTCTCCAATTGGTCCCTTGGCAAGAGAACAAATGTCGAAATCATTGGATACAATAAGATTGGCGATAAATTGTGGAACGAATCGACCAGATCTGGACCACATTCTTTGCCCTGACGGGCTGACATGGTTTTGCCAAGAATCTTTGACCGCTATGAACACAGCTCTATTTCAACCTCTGCCACGATGAGATTGATCGTCCTATGCTGCCAAGCAGATGGGGCTTCATTCAGGCCTCATTCTGTATGGAACAAGAATGGCAAGTTCCGTAAACCGGTCCCCTTGGCCAAATTGCCATTGATGATAAGAGAGGACCTGAACTTTCGAACAAAGATCTTCCTCTGTCACACTTTTGTATCGTGGCCTTGAGATGCAGTGATAACAGAAAGAACCAAGCGTTGTTAAATCTCACCAATCACATAATTCATAATGTTTCTATATAATCTGCTTCTATCTTCGCTTCTCATCTTCATCTCCATTACTTCTGCTCAAGATGCATGCAAGCGTGACAATGTCTACCGTGCCCTGAAGCGCCAACCGGACGGTGAAGGCGATTTCTTCTGCACTGAGCTCCTTTTAACAGTCTCTGTTATTGGGACCCTTGAACCTACCGTCACTCTCCCTATCTACATCACCTCCACCGACCTCAAATCCCGCGACCCCATAACCACCTTCAAAATTAAAGGCGAAAAAACGAAAACCACCACCACGAGCTACGCCTCGCAGACTGGGCGCACCGCAAATCCCACCAAGTTCACCCTCCCGCTTCCCTCCTACGTGCAGGAGTACCCGCGTAGCAAGGTCAGCAGCGCCTGCTCCTGTCTCGTCACAGCGGGTATCCCGACATATACGCAATACCGCCGCTGCGATATCTTATCGAGTACCGCTACCAGCACCACTACCCTGACCTACACCACCGGCCGACCCGACACTCGCACCACTATCACGTACACGTACACCGACACCACTACCCGCACAAAATCCACCAGCGGGCCCTACCCGACCGCCTGCCCCAACGCCGACCGCGTCGACTACATCGCCACCGACACCTCACTCTGGGACCGCAGCTGCCACGCCTCGCTCAACTCCTATCGCGCCATTGACGTCGTCAAAGCCCCCAGCTTCAACGCGTGTATTGAAAAATGCGTGGCCTACAACCGGAAGGAAGGGTATACGCAATGCCAAGGCATTTACTGGGACGAAGCGAGTGAGAAATGCGAGCGGTACAATATGCCGGGCTACTTGAGCGATCGACCGGATTCGAACGCGCAGGTGGCGACGCTGAGGTTCTTTGAGCCGGAGACTTCTCAGAGCGATTATTGTGTGGGTGTTACTGCTATGGGGGCTTTTTGAGAGAAGGGAAAGGAGGGGGGTAGGGATCGGTCGATGTTTTGGGATGGGTGGCAAGTTACGATTTATGATGGAGTGGGTTTTTCCCTATGGAAGCTCTGCTTTTCTATTTGTTACGGTGATGTCAAGGGACGTTGTGTTCAATACGTGTGCTCCATCGATGATTATATACTGGTGAAATTGTTTTTTTCATGTGCTCAAAATTCTTTTTCTTAGCGATCGTCTTCGCCTAGTTTCAATCTCGACGTCATTCATCTTCCGTTTGACGCACGCCTACCACATGATTATGTGATACGTGAAGCATTTTTCTCTGAGTTTCCTCAATCTCCCTTTCATTCGCAATCATCCCATTCACCCGTTTATCGGCCATCTATACCTCCATCCTTCACCGACTCTCATTCACGACTCTTATCAGCCGCCCCTGGAGAGATCGAGATGAGTGTGCATCACAGCAGAAGGGTGATTCCCCACATCCATGACCCACAGGGATACTGGCCAGGCCGCAAAGATCGTACCGGCAATATCGGCTAGTCTCATAGAAGCATAGTCGCTTGCTATTGTCTGCACTCAAAGCAGGTGGCAATGAAAACAATAGCTACACACAACGAGAGGGGTGATACATGCGTAGAATGGGACACCAAAAATTCAAGAGAGTAGGCCCCAGGGTTGCAAAAAGAGTGCATAGAGGCGAACACGACACCTTGACTTGCTCTGAAATCTACTAGTCATGTATAAAAGGCTGCCTATAAATATCGAAGAGTGCTTCTGATTCACTAAGCTAAGAATATGGGGAAGACTATGAGGCAACGAGGCATTTGAAGGAGAAGATATGTTGATTAAACGATGATTCCGGTAGTACTTGCTCGCCAAGGTAGGCCTCTCTATCTACTCTTTCTGGCTACTTTTCAAGAGTAGGCGCTATTCCCTGCAGCTCACTTGACGATATGGTCGCCACCAATCGGTCTTCTTGCTGCTGAACCAAAATTGTGGTAAGAATCCGTAGTGATCCCACCTCTCCTTCGAGGTTATATAGCATCCGAGGTCTTTGCGTGCAGAAACTTTGTACCCTGACCAGCGCTCTCTGACCTTCTGTTCACAAGTATGATCCCCGTGGATACTCCTCGTACCGATAGGCAAACCTTTCGCGATCCGCTCCTGGACCACAGCATCTGCTGGTCCAAAGCACACTACCAACTGCTTTTCTATAGAGCCTTGTCGATTAATGCTGAGGTTTTCTGCGGAAGGGAGAGCGTTGAAGCCTTCGCACATGTCGAGGAACTCCCCAACGCCATCTTCATACAATGTAGTTGTCCGCCAGATCCTGTCCCTAGCTTTTCTGAGTTTTCGTCGATGAGTGTGTACGACGCCAAGTTCCATTTGCGAGATCCATGTATAACGATGGCTATCTCGTCTATAAACCCAAGTTTCTGCCTGATTGAACTCCACAGCTTCGGTACACTGTGCAGCTATACTCGAGTGGCGGTCACGGACCAACTCAAGTTCTTCGAGCAGATCAAGTTCAAGGTAGTCCAGCCAGAGTTCAGACGCAATAGTCACCTCATGATACATACTCCAATTCGTCAATCTCAATGCGCTGAGAGTCTTCTGGCCTAGCTTAATGTCGCCCTGGACAAAGACAGAATAAAGGGGATTCGGATCGCGTAGTGCCGCCTTGAATTCTTGGGAGTCATATGTGCGGTACAATGCGAAAAGAAAGATCTTGAGACGAAGCTCGCATGGCAGACTAGAGAGTCCAGATACCATGATCGCAGATTTGACACTTTTGGAGCATGCCCTGGATGCGCAAAGTCGGCATCTTAAGGCTTGAGTTGGAAATGACTCATCGCATATTTGCCAAGGTAAATGAGCGCAATTACAAATGGCGATCCACCAAAAGGTTCTTAGATGTACGCGACATGATAAGACGGCAGGACTTGAAGTCTGTACAATCGAACAGAAGAGTTAAAAAGCGAGGTCGTCGGCCCATCTCCAAAATATCAAAAAGAATACAATACACGCTCCTCTTCAACAGCTAAGGCTCTCAGTCCCCGTGCACATAACGAGAAACATTTCATCGCTACATTTAAGTCACAAACTAAAACCAGATATATGTCCTTAAGTTAGAGTTTCAGACGAAGTATGGGGTTCACGGAATCCAGAATAGAGCTTCCTCTCCGCCGATACCTATCAAGCGGGTTTATTCTTGATGAGGGGAAATCTTGACAATTTAAGAGGAGCAGTTTGAAGACGTATTAAAGCATCACCCTCCTTAATATTATCGATTAGTCATAGTCGGCCGATTTTTCATCAAAGCTTTGACACCTACTCTGAACACTTGACACGTCGCATATGTTAGAAAGCGACGACGCACGATCCTCAGCTATTATCAGCCTTCAAGACGGCATGTTGCTCCGCGATATATTCCAGTCGAGCACCATCGTTCATGCAGTGACACGGCGCCGGACGCCTACGCGATTTCCATTACCCAGAACGTCCGAGCTATTTATCAACAATGAATTTGCCTCGCTCAAACTGTTATATCTTATCGAGTATCAGACAAAATAGAGATCTGTGTATATTCATCGAGTCGGGTATTTGATTAATATGTATACACTGATGATCAACCCTACTTCTTGCGGGGTGCTTTGTGCATTCGTCTAAGCTAGATATTGATATTTCCTTTCATCAAATGACTCATTCAGTATTTTCCTCAATTTTGAAAAAGGCTATGATTACACCAGGCTTGGTTTAGTCACTTATCGTGTCGACATCGTTACAAACATGCTATCCTTCCAATTTCTGTCATTTCTGCTTGGTTTCGCATCCATATCACGTACAGTCGAAATTGAAATGATCCTCTTTTTTGATGGTTTCGATAACCGGGACCATTCCCAGCAATACTCGGTAATATGCAGTGACATCCCTCCCAGGGTGTGCTGTTCAGCGGGTAGTATAGGCGGCTTCGCGGGCGTTGGATTTGAACGTTTGACTGCCTACGATATCGCCGCTGTCTGGGGCCCAAGGTTGAACGACACAATTTTTGGACAGATAGGCGGATGCTCTAGGGTGGTTCTTGATTCTAATGCTGGACCTGGTTCTTCGTCATGGCCAGATCCCGACGTTTATGGTCTTTGATATGATGCTACTGCAAGAGGTGCATCCTATATTACACTACCAAGGATTTTACCTCCGGACTCAAAAGACCATTCTTCACTTCTTATCCAAGGAATACTGGGTCTTGTATGGTAAGTGTACGCCCAGATATCCGGTACTCGTCAAGGCTTCGCTGACTAAATTTCGCGCAGGGGTGGTGGGAATTGGTTCATTAGCCCCAAGGCTCAACGTTTGCTGGAGAGTCGTGGCAAGAATATACCTCGCAGGAACATTCACTCGCCTCTTAAAGGGAACGTGTATTCTGGTCCACCCGGGAAAGTGGTCTATCCAAACCTCATTAGGATGAATGGAACAGAATATCACAGACGAGGTACCGAGTTCTTATATATGAGTGCCGACACTCAGACAGTTCTAAATCTCACGAATACATTTATATAGGTGGGTGCCTCGGATAAGAGGAGTGATGACCTTAAATCATATGCTTGATTCTTAACCCAAAATCCATGCTTATCAATTGAGTCTATGATAATCCTAGCATAAATAATGGAGACGTAGCCGCAAAATCCTGATCAGAGAAAATAATGTACAGATATTTTTACCTTTGATCAAGGGATAGCGAGTAGTGAAGAGCAGAATTCAAAGGCTCTGCCTCTCGTCTTAAATTCTTTGCCTCATTCAGCAATATGATCATCTTAATGCGCGACGATATCGCTGTATCGTACCTCTAGCCTGCAGCATTTCCTGCATGATCTCTCGGTACGAGGTAAAGATTCTCCAATTCGAACTTCTTACCACCCAGCAATCATCGCCTCAAATTGACACCATCTACCGAGATCATTATCAGTCATCGAGCAGCATTGCTCTGCTCAATAATTAAGCTCTGTTGATGCGCATGCCATGATATTCCATCGATTCATGGTTGCGGGGACACTTCTGTCGAACGATTGACATTCTTAGGCGGACTCTGCTCTTTAGCCTACTCTATAAGCTACAATAAGTCTACAAGTCTCTTCACGGGCATAGAAATCCGAACGTCCCCGTATATTCTCATATTGTTTATTCTTTGGCATGACCCAAAGCCTATCACTGCTACAAACGCTTTGCGAAGGGTCTTGAAACCCTCAACGGTTTCTACCCCCTTCTCATCCTGTATTTTACTATGAATCCTTGCAAACGCTCGCCCTTTCACAGAATTCCATCTGTGACAAAATGTGAGATCAATCCTCGATTTTGAGACGATGCGCTAATAGAAAAAGGTCCGAGCCTATCACTGTCCTCCTAGTCCTCGTGCGCGAAAGCGCATCAATAAACCCCTCTTCTTATCTTGAAACCTTTTGCAATTGTATCATCTAAGATCAAACTCCCAATGTTCGACCATGATGCTTTTCTCAATCTTCTATACTTTACTACTTTCAGCGCGTTTTGTTGCAGCGGCAGACCTACCTTCACCATCGGTGGACATAGTCGCACAGCATCAGCTGAGCGATCAAGATGATCCACGTTTCTCAATGCGCATTGCGTGGAGCGAGACGAAATTACCGGCTACAGCAGTCCTCATGAGCGC
The DNA here is from genome assembly GCA_000442125.1 of Opeltia flavorubescens. Classification (NCBI taxonomy): domain Eukaryota; kingdom Fungi; phylum Ascomycota; class Lecanoromycetes; order Teloschistales; family Teloschistaceae; genus Opeltia; species Opeltia flavorubescens. The sequence continues at coordinate 1,410,689 of KE546979.1, forward strand.
CGTCGAGCTAAGTGCCCGCTATGCAGAAATGGACTATCTGGGGCGTGCCGCCCAACGCCACGGTAGCGTGCTCCCTCAGTTTCCACAAGTTGAGATTGCGGTAATACCCGCGGCTCCTGCGAGGACAGTCGAGGTAAGGTTGATATTATACACGATATATGGCATCATTCTCGACATGATCTATGACAAAAAGTTCAACGAATGCGAAGTAGAGATGAGATGGGAGAACCAAGTCAAGGGCTTTGTGTACTTTACTCCACCATTGGATGATGCTCGTCGAGCCAGTGGCCATCTCACACCCTTTCAAAATAAGATCTCTGCGGCGGAAAGAGGGTCTGCCCTTCAAGCCACCACAAACGATACAATTAATGTGGCCTTCGACTGGAAACCTATCTACAAACCCGGCGGGGCGAATCTCTTCCCAAACCATGTCTTCCTCCTCGCCCTCGGCACTATCAAAGTCGTCGCCCCTTATCCTGGTATTGAGCGAGTTGTTGGCCCCTTTCACATCGGCTCGGATCTAGTGGACGCCAATCTGCAGGTCTGGACAGATGATAGACGGTCGATGCCACCGCCATATCTGAGGTATGGACATGTCCTGGAAGCTGTGAGGAGAATCCCGGGATGGCAGTTACAAAGGAGGAGGTTTGCGGAATTCTTTTGTTCAATTGAGGCGCAGAGGAAGAGTGTAGGGGTTGTTCTGATAGAGAAGGGGCCGTTCCAGCCGGAAGGAGAGGCAGGAAGGGGAGGAGGAAATTTATCAATCTCTTGATCGATACCAGGTGGAAATCCAGGACCTGGCTGTAGATGCTGATAGTACTGATCATTGCTTGAATACGAGATGATACTTAGGAAAGCCGTTAGTCATCTTCTACGGTTAGGAGAGCACTTAGATTGTGGGTATGCGACTTACGAAAGAAGTATGGACTCTTGCTGGACAGAGAAACCAGAAGCTGCCTCGAGGAGAGATCATTGATATAATGTCAATCAAATGGATGACTCCTTTGCTCACCTCCGCCTTGAATTGAGTAAATAATCCTTGGCCATCGCTTTGGCAATCTTTATTCGTCAACATGATCTCTTGTCAGAGCAAGGGGTTTTGAAATAGAGACTAGTCTCTGGAATCATTTGGTATTTGTCCCAAAACACATCTTTAAGTCGATTTTATTCAAATATGGGGTAGCGAGTGCAAAGATGATTATGATAAGAGAGAAATGGGAACCCAAACGAATGTATAAATTGATACTACCACTCTTCAGCTCCAAAAACACGACAACTCTATGAATTGGGCAACACGTAAAATGATTTTCCAGATAACGGGTATATCTTAGCGATGGTGATTAAGTTGCATMAAGCCAGTTTGCTCTCGCATCAAAGCTTACAGGGTACACAGTATTCTTACCGATAGGTTCTCGCCTGCGATGACGTTGGCTCATGCAGGTCGGAGAATACCCGTGGTTCTTTTCCGTTGAGGCTTGCACTACGTAGCTGATCTTCATCGGCGCCTAAAGAGTCTAGAGTCCGTGCGCTCTGTCAGTCTGAACAACAGTCGGCAATGATAAGGGGTTAGGGTGAGTTGAAGCCAAATCCAACCATGTAGCCTCATGTATAGTCAAAAAGGACTTGACAGATTAAAAGATAACACAGATCAGCTATGGATCTGGAGATGTGCACCCGACTTGTCAGGTATAGAATGATCTTTCGATTTCCATGTTCCAGAGTCACGTAAAGCGTCCAAAGCTGTAAGGCCTCCAGCTATCTCCCGTCAATTGATAGCCACCAATGAGCAGAACACGGGAAGAGGAGATGAATTGTTGGTACTGCCGTGGGCGTTGACCTTTGCCAGCTGAGTCCAGCACAGTCCCGTGCCATGGAACTGTAAATCGAGGTTCGAGGATGGCGCACCGCTGAAGCCAACAGAAGCCGTGTCACTTGGTAGCCTGTCAACATCTTCACCGCCAATTGAAGCTCTTTTTCAGCTGAGAATGTACAGTGATCAGAAGTTGTGGCTGCAGATGTGGAGGAGAACATAGTATGTGTCCAAACCTTATCATGAGTCTAGTAAGGTGGAGTGGCACGCCTGAATGTACGCCTAAAAGAACAACACTGGACGCCTGATCCTCCATGAGCTGTCCGTTCCACAACTCATGAGAGTTGGTCGAAAAGATATAAAGCCATCGAGTGTTACCACTTGAGAAGAATTTCAAAGGCCTCGACGAAAAAATCAGACAGCAGTATCGAAGACCATCCACCATTCCTACTATCGTATTCAGATTTTAAGCCATCATCATGGTATGTGCCCTGCAACTGGCATTTTGGCCTTTTCAATTCCCTGCCACAAATCGTTGGCTGATTCACTGATCACCTTCAAGCCTGACGCAGACGGAACCGCCACTTTCGGAGAGGAAATGTCCGACATCATGGAAGCCCACCAGAGCGAAGAGGCGCATGAACCCGCTGAGCCCGCTGAGCCAGCTGGTGGGAACGATTCGAGCTCGGATGCGGGTGGAGGAGATCCTTGCGATGCCGGAGATGGTGGAGAGTAGATGAGATGATATGGGGGAGAGCTGTTGCTTGGTGGAGAGAGATTAGGAAGGGGAAGAGGTTGAGAGTTTCTTTTTTAAGAGTACGCGCCATGTTGGGCTAGTCATTCGTTAGGATTACTTGATGCGAGGAAGATTGAATGGTGGGAAAGGATGCAGTGTCATGGCTGAATTGAGGTAGCGAATGAATGTTATGCCACTCATGAATTATTCATGAAGATTGGCAACTGGTGATTTGTGAGCTGAGTGCGCGCATTTTTAGATGAGTATGCAGTAACAAATCTCTCAGGGGGGCCTCCTGCTCCCAGGCATTGTATTTAGTATTATAATTAAATCACTGCTCCAATGTTAAGAGGTGACCCGGAGATAGTGATTTTCCATTATATCTTATGCCCATACGTCCACCACCTGCGGTACAGTAAAGTAGGGTGGTATAATGGTACTCCGGGCTCGAGAAGACTAGAGCCTCGGTTTGGTAACAAGTGACTTGACATAAGGCAAGACTAGGATCCTTGACATAGGATGACCTGGCTGAAGGAACTCCACGACGTGAGACTTGGATTCTCAATCCGCCCATCTAGGCGCCGATTGAACTGCTGTGCAGTATTCTTCCTACTTTTCTACGACGTGGACTAAGTGCGTGGCATTTGTACTAAGATGATTAGAAAGATTTAGTCACGACCTTCGAGCTTATGGGTAGAAAGATGGTATAATTCGGGGAGACAAAGGTCAGAGTGAAACACCTACCTAAATCGTGATCTCCATTACCTTCAGGAAATATGGCTCGCTAAGCCTTTTCGATTTTGAGCGTCAGCTCGTGTTTTTCTGGCAGTGTCCATAGTCGTCCCCGTCGAGTCCATCGGACAGGGTAGCCTTGGATGATCTCCTCGTAATCTATTTTCACCCATGGAACTGCGTGGAATTGTCAATATTGGCGATGAACTGTCTTGTGTGGACGCCTCAGAAAAGAAAAGACTTATATATCTTTTCTTGTCTTGTTATCCTAAGGCGTGCTACAGCTCGCTCTTTTACGTAGGACGGCCATTCATTGGCGTTACAGAATCGCATATTGGAGACTGCATATGTCCTCGAACACTAGCTAAACTATGTTAAGGAGGTCTTAGCTTCGAGTCGTACAAAGGCGGCGACAAGAGTTCCAAATGCAGAGTAGTTGGTATCGACATGGCATCACCGGGTGCAATCAGAAGCGTCTTGGACACTTGCTTTTACTCTATCAGGTACTAGATATTAGACGCAGTGGATAGATTCCGCCAGAATAACGGTTTCTGCCCACGCTGTATGCATGCACATACACGCCCCTTCTCTGTATTTCGTGCTACCAATCTTGTAGAATTGTAAAGGGTTGGCAGTTCTTCCTGCATTTCTATTATCCCGCTGGTTGTAAAGCTATAAATATATTTTGGGCCTTGTATAACCTGTCGCATGTGATTTAGTGTACGCAAATGAATGTCTCTAGATCGTCTCTTGATTATAACCCTTATCCCCTATGTCGAGCCACGGGTCTCAGGCCCTTCTAGCAATTCCAAACGCCTCTGGTTATTTTCCACCGTTTCAATCTGTCTATTCCCGTCACAAGCACCCGAGTCATCCTTCCAATGTAACGTCTCTGGACATCTCTACTCACTACACGCCCGGGATTGTATTGGTGGCGGAACCCGACCCCCTTCGACCTACCAATTATCATACCTCCTGGTCCCATCGCCTCCACGTACCCAAACGCCCAAAACCCATGACCCATCATCGCCGTCTCAAAGCCTTCCCTCTCCATAGAACCTAACTTCACCCATGGTCCCTTCGCCGATCTACCACCATAGAACGCCCACCGTTCCACCTCCGTTGCGCCGTTCCAGCTCGCATATATACTCGTCGTCCCCCACCAACACGCCCATGAATAGCTGTAAACATCCGGCCCCCTCCTCCTTGGCCGACCTACCCACTCCTTGGACTTGAACACCCGCAGACTCCCCACCAGCTCTGCACGGTGCCGATCGCCCATCCCGGCATGATATACCATCACCCCACCTCGTGTGTGCTGTGATACTTCTCTCGTGCTACCCCAGCCGATGAAACGGTCCCCGTTGGAGAGCAGCTGCATGCTTCCAAACATAGCCGCGTACTCGCCACGAGGGTGCGGATAGCGTTCTATCACCTGGGCGGTCATGGCCTTGAGGTCCAAAAGGATGATGATGGCAGAAGAGGAGGGTTAAGTTGGCCGGCTATAGCCGTCGAATGCATTGTCGAACATGGAGAGGGCGAGGTAGGTGGAGGGGTCAATCCGATGGGAATTTGGCACGGAAGAAGGGAGGTTGATTGCTGAAAGCGGGGCTACGCGGACGTGGTGGACATGGTTCAGCGTGTAATTGTCGATGAAGGTGAAGGAGCTGAAGGGGCCGCCGAGGCGCCAGAGTATAGCACCTGTGCTGCTGGAGATGGAGAGGATGCTACAGACGTTGTAGCCGCTGATGATGTAGTTGCCGCGGGGGTCTCGAGTGACGGAGTTGAGGTGACTGGGATGAACGGCTTATAAGTAATCATTTGGATACAATGAGATGAATCAGGTGATGCCAGAATAGCCTTACAAATAGTCGTAATAAGCCAGAGCCATGCAGGTCTGGTTGGGTGGGACATGATTCGTCGAGCGCCATTCAAACTCGATTTCTTTTGTTGAAATTTCCACGAGCTGAACAACTGCTTCGAGGAGATTGCCTTGCATCGCATCACGACCCCCGAGAAAATGGGGCATGCGGCCTGCTTGGAGCACCTTTCTGTTATCAATAATCTCAAAGTCATGCAGATCCAGAGTAATGTGGTTGTCCAGATCGTGGAATTCTTCGACTGTGTCATAGCTGCTGTTGAGAATGGTGTGTGTGCCGATCTCGATCCCGTGCTTCCATTGACTGGCCGTGTATGCTAAATGCGTGGTACCTCGATATTGGATGGGACGGAGGTTGTGAGCGCTAGTCGTGAGACCGCTCGCTGTAACATGATGGCCATCCCAGATGAGTCTCTACTCGAGAATTACCACGAGTTTGGACATGGGAGAGAGTGGATGGTAGACTCGCCCCTTGTAGGTCATATACGATAGGACCGTCATGACGGGTATTGAGGGGAGTCTTATAAACATATGGAGTCACAAATAGGAGACCTTGATCGTCGTCGGATAAGCAATTGACGTATACCGTGAATGGGGGGGCTTCTATATTTGGACTCTGACATAATATTAGGCCGCGCAACTGTGGTTCGATATCGAAAGACCATACGTACTGACAGGTAGGAGGAAAGCACGTGTAGGCGCAATGATCCAATGACGATAAGGGACCGCCTCAATACGACTGCTAGCCGCATTGTTTGCGATACGCCGCTAAATATCCTCGCCGTAGTCTTCGCTTGAGCAATGGCTCTCCAGTTGCAAATCAGGAATGGACAGCTCTACCTTTATTGATCCAGTCAACGAATGATCCTACTTGCGCAAGCCATTCCGTCATGCATTCAGACTAACCACTTTGAACTCAGGCGCCAATTCAGCGCTCGAGTACTCGATCTTTCCCCGCTCATTGGGAAGATCGCTCTATTAAATACCAATATTATGTCCTGTCGGAACTATCTGTTCATTTATAACAATGCCAAATTTCCCCAAGTTATCGTGGTCTCCATGCGACTTTCATGTCCCTGGCGCGGACAGCAAATTCCATTCACGACAGAGACAGGTCCCAATGAAAGTACTCGTCCTTGGGTTCCCTCGCACAGGGACATCATGTATGGTTCTTCTTCCGATCATGATTGCAAAATTTCATCCTGATAGTGACATAGCCATGCAAATGGCCTTGGAGCATTTGGGGTTTGGACCTTGCTACCACATGCGAACAGTCATCACTGAGAAGCCTCACGATTCTACCATGTGGCTCGAGGCCTTTCGAGCGAAATACGATGGCATTGGCACTTTTGGAACAGAGCAGTGGGATCAGTTGCTAGGCGACCATAGAGTAAGTCTTGAAGGTGCTCTACTAGCCCGAAGTTGAATGACAGGTAAATAGAGCGTGTGTGACTTGCCAGCCATTGCTTTTGGACCGGAACTCATGGAAGCCTACCCGGACGCCAAGATCATACTGACCAACCGAGACGTCGCTTCTTGGCATGCATCTTGTGGAAAGACTCTCCTGCAAGCGAGAAGGTACTGGCTTCATCAAGTGTTGCAGTACTTGGACTGGATGACAGCTCTCGTCCATCCTCTCCGGAAGGTTTACTGGCGCTGCCTGTTCGGGGATGACTTCTCCAAGAATGGACGGGCAGCCATGCTGGGCCATTACGCGGAAATAAGAGACATTGCAGCAAAAACGAATCGAGAGATACTAGAAGTGTCCATGGGCGATGGATGGGAGCCATTGTGCCACTTCCTCGGCACGGAGGTGCCCGATCGTCCGTACCCATTAGCAAACCAAGGCCCTGGTTGGATCATGAAGATGCGCCAGCGAGCACGTCGGAGAGCCGTGGCTGCAGCATACAAGTTTTTCTGTGGCGGACTATCCATCTCGGTTGCTGGCCTGGCTGTATGGTTTGCGCAGCAAAGCTTGAGCGCTGGCATTCGGCCGGCTCTGGGAAAGCTTCTGCACCCGATTTCGTTGTTTCGAGGGGGCAGGGCGTGAAGGACTTACAGTTCTGGGCTCTCTTTCCTCTGATCGTGCCGGATTTGACGCAAGTAGCTAGCCGGTCAGAGTGAGGAGAGAAGAAATTGACTTTCCAGCAGACGTACCATGATGTCACCGCATATGTACCGCGTCGCACGTCGCGATCGAGATAATCATATTGGCCGTAGTAAAACATGCATATGTAGTAAAGTGCTCGCTGTATCTCCGCATTGGCAGCGGATAACTACGATTCGCAACCCACAATGCAGTACAGGTCTAGATGCCAACTCACCAGATCCACCACCTGCAAGATGACTACTTTGATGCATGAGCGTTGTGAGCCTTCAGCTGGTTTCTGCTTGAGGGAGTCCAAGCCATTACTCGTCAACGATTTGGTATCATCGACAGCTCTGCCTCGTCCTCTCCTCGCCATGGCTGTCCATGGCAACTCGGCTGGTGACCTGGGCAGCAATGAATCTATTGCTCACGTCGACACCATCAATCTCCCATTCCTTCAACACGGCGATGTCAACGAAACCAGTAGACTGCTGGACGTATGCTGTACCTCGGGTTTCTTCTACCTCGATTTGTCCTCCATCAACCCAGATTTGTCGAAAGCGGTCGACGATATATACCAGCTTGAGGAAGACCTTTTTCGTCTACCCGAGGGCGAATTGATGAGCTTCGACATTGATGTACTCTCGCCATCGAACAAATTGAATGGGTGTGACGTCAAGCCCAGTGCATCCTCGTCTCGAACGTTCGACTGACGGATACATAGCTATAAGCCACTGGGGAGGAACTTTGGTGAGCTCGCTGGCCAGACTGATGGCTTCCAATCCTACGCAGTATGCTAGATATCTGCCTGTGACCGGCTCCTTCCACCTTCCTAACACACTTCGAACAGCTGCCGAAAGATGGAATATTGCGAATTGGCAGTGAGCGTGATTTTTCGCGGCCATACCTTGTCGACGGCTACCTCTCGGCTCTTCGTACATTCACTCTCGCGATCAATACTGCTATCCTCATCATCCTCAACTCCCTCTCACGGTCCATGAAGTTGGCGTCTTCCTCCACGTTCGAGACGATCCACCACTGCCATCGCTCCTCTCCTCATCTTATTCGCCTCCTCAAGTATCATTCGCAGCCCCCTTCCGAGCACGGTTCATCCCATGTCCCGCACACTGATCTTGGTTCCCTTACCTTCCTGTTCACCCGCCAACCGGGTCTCCAGATCCTAAGCCCCGAAAGCGGGTCTTGGCAATGGGTACCCCCGCCGCTCCAGGCGACAACCGCTATCGTGAACATTGGTGACTGTATGAGCATGCTCACAGGAGGCTTATTCCGCTCCTCCAAGCATCGAGTTACCGGGATTAGAGGGAAGGGAATGGAGGAACGCTACAGTTTCGCGTATTTCTTAAGGCCTGATGAGGACGCTATACTCGCACCTGTCAAGAGTTCGCTCCTGGCAGCAAAGGACGTCGAGGGGGACAGAAGATACGAGGGGGAAGCTGTCACATGTCGGGACTGGTTGCAGAGGAAGTATAAGGTCTTGAGACGGCAGACATGGAATCTCGAACAAGACTGGATTTTGGCGGGAGAGAAATAGGAAAGCAATATTTAGATCTTGTCGTCTGTACCTGTGGAGTCTCCGTTCAGATTGCCTAGATGGGCCGGCTAAGGGATGGATTCCTGTAAACGCAGTGTGACCATGATAAAGATCATAGTTGTAGGCGTTAGTAGCTTTATATATCTTCTTGTGCTGGAGTAGCTTTGCATTCCTCCGAGAGGACAGGAAACGTCTTCCACCAAGCCATCGACGAATGGGGGATGGAGTGACGACGCTAGTACAGAAAGAGAAGCTAGTAACCCATTTTTTTGGTGGGAGGACATATCCTCCTCAACACATAACATCCCGTCTTGCCTTAGAATATTGCGATCCGATAATCGGAAATGACCACGATAGAAGTATCTGACGAGGACACAAGACCTCTCCTAACGGCCTCGTCCCCACCAGCAAGCTACGCCGGTATTGAGAACGTAGTACCTGGATCGGATCGAAAATTCTCCGCTGGACTGGGAAATGCAACAAAATGTGGAGTGGCACTTATAGGTATTCAAATCGCTCTATTCTCGGCTGGAACACCAACCTATATCTTTCCCCATTTGCAGAAAGAGCATAATCTTTTCCTCCGAGTCTCTCTGAATCATAGCGGTTCGCATCGAAAAGACTAATTTCTGATATCTCTATCGTTTTCGTATTTCTCATCTCTCTTCGAAAGTGCTGATTATTTCTCACAGGTGTATTTCTCGCCAACGCAGATACTTCACTGGTGATCGCTACATATGCAGCCATTGCCTCTGAACTTGGAAATCTAACCGCCGGGCCATGGCTCTTGACGATATACACGCTTGGGTACAGTATTGCATTGCCCGTGGTAAGTGATATACTCTCTCATCTAAGACTGGATCTTGGTTGGGACGTACTCCATTGCGTGACGTGTATGCCTCTGGACGCATAAGCAGTGAAGAGCACAGGACCGTTACCGGATCCGTCATATTGATCTTTTACCTACATTGCGGTTGACAGGCAGACCACGTAAGGAAACTTATCCCTCTTCCTTCTAGTACGGAGCCATCAGCGATGCATTCGGACGAAAAGCCCCGTTGCTAATGGCCTACTGCCTCTTCGCGGTAGGCTGCACTCTATCGTATGTACTCGATCTCTTCAAATTCTCTATGTGCTCTAGCTCAAATATAGGTTTTGAAATTACTAAACACACGGTGGGATAGTGGGACGGCTCTTTCCATGTCTCAAATGATTGCTGGTAGATTCGTATCAGGAATTGGAGGCGCGGGCATCACACTCATGGTATCCATTATTATGACAGGGGAGTTTCTTCTTCCTACATGCCAATCACTAGCACTGCAGTCTAGATTAGATACTTCCACGGAAGCTGACTGAGGATTCTTCCTGCAGATCTTTTTCCCCTATCTCAAGTCGTTGTCCTCAAAAGCTACATCAACCTTGCGGCCGTTGCGGGAAGAAGCGCAGGTGGACCTATTGGTGGCATCCTATTTGATAGAGTTGGCTGGCGATGGTACGTTCATCTTTCACCGTGAGGAGACTCTGGCAGGGATATCAAACTTATCTGGAGGCAGGACTTTTGTAGCTCAAGCAATCATCGTGCTTGTTTGTTTCATCATTGCTGCAGGCCAATTCGTGGCTCCGATCACAGACTCGCCCACAAATACTAGAAAGAAGCGTCAATTAGACGTGCCGGGCTTGCTAACCTTCGCACTCACATTGGCCTCGTTCTTGGTGCTGGTCGATCATGCGAGCAAAGATCAACCTTTGACCAACACTTCTGTCGTCTTTGTTCTGGTTGGCTTGACAACAGCCTTTGGGATTGGGTTTGTGCTCATAGAGAGCTACTGGTCCATGGCTCCATTGATCCCTTTGTCGCTATTGAAACAGGGAGGGGTTGGGTTCTATTTTGCCGTGCAGATTCTGCTTCTGTTCGCCCAGTTTGGGGTAAGACTGTAGCTGCTGTACTATGGTGTGGTTTGCGACTGAAAGTGACAAGATGGTTGCGAATCTGGCTCCGTACTTTGCTCGAACGGAAAATGCAACCAACACAATAGCTGCACTGCATCTCCTACCCGTACCTTTTGGCAATGCCATTGGAACCCTGGTAGGCGGGAGGCTGATAAGCAAGTATGATCTCTCTATCTCGAAAGATTCGATATTGTAGTGGGCATATAACGCTTCTGACGCTCCTAGATATAGGTTCAGGCGATACAAGATCCTCTCAATAATCGCAGTAATACTTCTCGTGGCCAGCTTCGTCACCATCCTGCTGCGTTGGCATGGTCAGATCAATTACTGGGAGTCACTGTACGTTTTTCCAGCAAGTTTGGCCGTCGGCTTGCTGAATTCGACTCAATTCGTGGGGGTATCCACGGCGGCAGGGAAGGAGCACTTGGCTCCTATCCTCAGTCTATTCTTTTTAAGTCAGCAGATTGGCATAATGATGGGTGCGAGTGGCTCTTCGGCATTACTCCATAAGGTTTTCCGGAATACCCTGGTGGACAGATTGGCGGGTAGAATAGATAGCAAGCAGGTTGGTCGTAGACCTTATACGCAAAAGCTTCGAAGGCGCAGCTGACTTAAGCTTATCTCTCGCTATTACAGATTATCCAGGATATACTCAAAAGCAACCGCTCCGCTTTTGATCTGCCAGAAGCTCTGCGAGTAATCGCGCTGACAAGCTATATTCGCGGCTTTCATGCGGTAATCGGTAAGTGTATTTTCAGAGCGCAAAGGCTCGTAATACTAATAAACTCCTAGCACTATCGACAAGCTCGATAGTTCTGGTATTATTTATTATAATGCATATTACGGAGAGACGGATTACCTGATTATAGACGAAGATAATTATTCACGTGGGAAAAGAGAAAATGTAACCTAATTCAGCTTATATTTGGTCTTCGTAAACTTGGGGCTTATTCAATATATGCTCTAGCCCTGGGCCGTGGCAGCGCCAGGCGCACACAGAATGATTCTTTATCTTTTGGTTACACATATTCTCATTCATCTATCAGGACTAAGTCCATTATTCTTTGAAAACTGAACCACCAGAATAAGAATGATGCGTATGAACAACGAAGGGCTTGGAAAAGCCCACGATACCCGTTAATACAGGCGGTTGCACATCATGACCACCCTACGAAGCTATATCGCTGTTTGACCATGATTTTGCTGGCGAGCTCTAATCTTAGTAAATGACATGGTGTCTGGTAGTTGCATAGTTGGGTCCGAGAAGTATGCGTTCAAAGCCTCAAAGTCCATTCTACTTAAGATTATGTTTAATACTTTCTTTAAGGCCTACTACCTTCTCGTTAACAAGCATACCTGCCGTTTCACTTATTCATCAAGTCTATACACAGCGAAGCTCCTGCTTCACCCCCGCAGGATAAAAGCGGAGGAATGACACTAGAGTGTGTCGATAAATTCTGGTTTCTCCCTATCTGTCAACTGGAACTTCATGTGGAATCCCAGTACATGAGGGATTAGGGTAACATACCTTCTTTGTTAGCAGGTTTCGATATCTCAGCTTCCACTACTTCTGCGTTCTCCCTTGTCAGTGTTCCATCCAAGACTCTTCTTCAATAGACAATCCCTCCAAACCAACATCTTTCAGAAGGTTGGTTCGGCCGACTTCAAGATCGTGCACCCAAAATAGCGAGGTACTATAATCGTAGGAAGTGAGAGACGATTTGTATGGTCGCGAGGATATTTATAGTCTGCCCGCTACCAATACTCGAGCCACCGGCGAGTATCCAAATTATAGTGCACGGTCTACAAGTCTCCAGATATCGAGGATGTATAGATTCTCTTCCTACAGCCCTCCTTTATCTTTGACTGGTTATTAATGCAATTCTCTATCCTTATACTGTGCTAGGGTCCGTCCACTAGTTAATTACGAAGACTCACTTGCTGCATCTCCTTCCACTCAGACCTCATTACCAGAACCAAGAACCTGCTCCACGATACTCTAGCAACCACAGCATTTACTTCTTCGCTCGAAGCCAGAAAGTAGTCATAAATCGGCGTTGAAGAAGCCAGCCGGAAAACCCCAATCGAGATGAAGCTCAAGGAAAACAAGAACCGAGAGGCGGGAGTAGAAATAAATCTACACAAAACTTTCTACAACCAGAACTGAAACCTCTGAACCAAATCAGACATACCCTCTAGACAAAATATCAACTCCCGGAAATCCATCTCATTCCCACCTTCGCTACAAAAAACGCTTCAAATACGCACTCTTCCTCGCCACAACCCCCGCCAACTCCCCGATACTAATCCTCTCCAAAATCTCAAACACACTCACCTGACTCCCCACCTCTCTCTCCAACCAATGGCTAATCCCAATCGCGCTCAAACTATCCGCGCCATACATGAATGCCGGTTTCGCGACATCCAGATCCCCCGCCGGGACCCCAAGCGAGGTAGACAGCTTATGGACCAGCGCATCACAGATGACGCTGCAAGCATCGTCCAAGGTTGCCGCGGTCTGCAGTGAGGAGAGGAGATCCACGCCGCCCCTGACCCCCGCAGTATTTTCAGCAGTCTGATCCTCGGCTTCAGCCCTGCCCTCAAGACTCGCCGCCATCCTCCGCATCTCATCGACGCCAATCCCCTCCAGATGAGTAAACATCCGTCTCTCCAGCCACGGCCCACGCCGAAGCCCCTTCGCATCCAGCGCAGCGGGCGTATGCAGTCCCGTCAGGACCTGGCACTTCTCCTCCCCCAAAACTTGCAAGCCTAGATCGCAATGATAATCTAGGATAGCATGCAGCTCCCCCTCCTCAAAACCCATATAACCCTACGTTTCCAACCACCCCTCTACCTCGCGATGTTCTGCGATAACGCCGACGGAGCGCATGAGCCCAATGTCGAGGCTCAGTGCTTTTTGGCCGTTGCGCACGCGGTGGGAAGCGAGCGCGCCTTGGAAGACGTTGCCGCAGGCGTAGTTGGCTTGGTAAGCGCTGCCGACGATGCCTTGGAAGGAAGAGAAGAGGATAAAGAAGTCGAGGCTGGGAGGAAGGAGGGTGTGGAGGTTCCAGCTTCCGAAGATTTTGGGGCGGGTGGCTCGGTGGAAGGATGGTGCGGTCATGGTTTGGAAGGGGCATCCTATGTGATTATCAATATGATGATCACTTTTACGGTTGGTATCAAGACGAGAGCCTATATGAACGAGTTATAGGTTCGGACTTACGCTGAGTGCGAACGCGGATTGTATGCAGCCTTTGATCGGCGGCATAGTCTGCACGCATTTTTCCAAGACACGAGCGAGAGCGTCTGCGTCGGCGATATCACATGGAGTCTCAATCCTTGCTCCTTTTTCTCGAAGCTCTGTGAACAGGTTCACAGCAGCGTCGCTTAGATTTGCGGATCTTGCTAGCAAGATTAGATTCTCGGCGCCACGGTCTACTATCCAGCAGGCTGCACTCCTTCCGATACCTCCCAGCCCACCGGCGATTAGGTATGATGCTTGCGCATCGAATACCCAGGCCGGAGTCTTTCGAGGGACGACCTATCCAGCTGTTATTATATGGAGCATAATAAGGGTATTGATATTTTGTACCATGGCCTTCTCGTCACAAGTAATATTAATCACCACTTTCCCGATGGCTTTCCCGCCTTGCACATATCGAAATGCGTCCTCAATCCGAGAGACCCCGAAGACCGTCAAAGGTTGCAAAGTAAAAATTCCCTCGGCAAAGTAATGCATGACGCCTTCAAACGCTTTTCGTAGTAGAGCTGGATCATGCTCTATTATAAATAAAAGATCAACACTTAGATAAGATATATTAGGGGCGAAAGCAACCATGGACAGCGCGCCGTAGTTCTTACGGCCGAGCTCAATAAAACGACCGAAAGGTGCAAGGTGGCAGCTATAGGTGAAAATATCGCTGTCGAATCTTAACGGGGGATACCAAGCCTGCTCCGGGGATACCAAGCCTGCTCCGGGGATACCAAGCCTGCTCCGGGGATACCAAGCCTGCTCCGGGGATACCAAGCCTGCTCCGGGGATGCCAAGCCTGCTCTTCCCGCGGGGTCAAGTACGGGTTCCCATCCCAAATCGCACATCCTTACCTGTCTAGAATGAAAATCTAGCTGAACAATCCAGAAATTTGATCGCAATCGACTGCGCGGGAGAAGCAATACGAGGCATTCTAATCGCAATGGATTAGTTCTAGTCTATAATTCGTAATTCACATGCACCTTCATTGCATTTCTCTCCCTCCTCATTGGTCCACTCCCGCTGATTCAGCAACCCCACCATCTGTCGCCCCCATCCAAACCGGCCACCACCCAGCTTGCAGTACACTAACCCCCCGTCTGAACCATCGCGTCGTGGCCACAGGATCGTGAAGTCGACCACTGCGCTTCCGACAGCGCTGAATCGAATGCACTTTTCAGAATCTCGAATTTTGTTCTGGGGAGGTTGTTATCAGCCGGTGAAGCATTTAGTCGGCCACACTGCGACCGGCAGTGATTCACTTGCAATGCACCAGCCCATGATATACTCTGTCACGGTCAACCTAGTGCAAAACATAGGGATGGGTGCAACGAAAATCTATTAGCTAAAGAAAGAAAGTATGTACAAGAGCTGCTCCAGAGTTTTCAGTTCGTGCGCACGCTAGCAGCTCGGGCGTTAGCCGAATAGGGCGTTAGGGCCACCAGAGCGCCAAGACAACAATAGAGCTCATATCAAACCGTAACAAGAAGGAACAATCGTCAGCGATCAGAGAAAGCCATCAGTTAACAACGAAGGGGGGAAAATATGCCATTTCAAGCCGAGAGCTCACACGATCATCCTCGCTTGCAAATGAAACGAAAGCCACGTAGAAGACCCGATAGAGCAAGATTGTGGTCCATACGTACAGGAAGTCCACGGTTCAAACCCAGTCGAGGACGAGCAGGAACCTGCGATAGAAGCTTTGGTGCAAAGGCCGGTTGGCGGGAGAATGGCATAGAATTCCTATGGAATTGCTGCCAGGTATGGAAACCTTTGACCATGGGCACTCCTGAATGTGCTGTAGATGTACCGTCTCCAAAACCGATCTAAATAGCGGTCGGACTGGAAGAGGGGGCTTTTTTCGCAGCCTCCATCTTCTTTCGCTGAATGCGGTTGAGTGAGAGGAAGAGGTCTGGGATGCGCTGGATGTAGTCATTTGCGAATAATCGGAAGATAGTTGAAATTTCTTCGTATTTTTGTGTACTCTCGGCGGCAGGTTTCTCGGGGATAGGGGCGTGCTTCTGTTGGGATAGCTCGTTTCGGATGCGCAGGAAATTGTCGACAAGGTTCTCGTCTCCCCTGAAAAGAAGTAATTATTAGTAAATTTTTCTATAGAGTCACTGGAAAGAGTGAGGAGATGCCTCTGGAGTTCATGTAACACCTCAAACATGGAGAGATCATCAATTGGCAATTCACTCACCGGATATTTTCCAACTTGTTCACAGGCTCCCATTCCTCGTTTCCCCAGCCCTTTAATGATTTAATTTGTGTGTAAATCTCATTGTGTTCTTGTCGCGACTGAAATCGAATCAGAATGAACATATCTGAAAGCCGAGAAGCGTATTTGAGGTCAGGGTGTTCAGATGAGATCATGTCCGTGAGCTGCTGCGCGGATGTCAAAGTTAGGAGCTCGAGGAAGTCTGCCTCTGAAGCGTCGACCGGGAGGCCTTTGATATCTTTGTATACCTCCTTCTTCCCGTTGTCCCACAGTAGTCTAAGAGCTTGGTATGCTTGAACCATTGTATAGGTATGGGCAAACGAATTCCCCAGACTGGATCGAGATCTCTTCGGTTCTTTGGATTTTAGCTCTTGTTTATCTCTCTACAACAAGCTACCAGCCAGTAATGCAAGCATTCTGATCCAACTTCGTTCTAGTCATACAAGACTCAGTAAATATCTTTATCGAATCAAGAAAGTCGATTCGGCTCAATACACGTGTAGGTACCCAGAAGAATCCATTTGTGGACTGAACAAAGGAAAGCATTGCATCAAGCGGCGAAAGAACGTTAAACGGACCTCTCTTACCTACTAGATGGGTGGCAACCGCAAACGGATCGTAACAAGAAGAGAATAAACAGTTCGAAAGAAAAGTGGAAACCAAACCTAGAAGTGGTGAAAGCTACGATTAAGTTCGTAAAGAATACTGGAAGAATAATAGTAGAGATTATATGAACATTATATTGTTTTCCGTTTTATTATCTCCCTTTATTGCATTGGAAGAAGCACAATATTAATATTCATCGGATTTTGGAAATTGGACTTGAGAAATGAAATTTTGCTAGCGCGGTATACATGGTGGAAACAAGCAGGACGGCTTATAGGTCCAGATATAGAGACCTCGTAGCCTGATAAAATCAAATCAAATCAAATCAAATTATGGCGGATAGGTCCATGCATGGTTATACACCTTCAACTCCGGAATCGGCTCCTCCAGCTCTCGAATTACGTCAAAGTCTGCCGGGTCTTGGATGACCGAGGTCGCTTGCACCTCACGCTTGATGGTCAAGGCATCTTTGGCGGAGAGTCGATACTACACTGCTGGGCCAAACTGCATGCTGACATTGTCTGCAGAAGACGACTCGCCAGTGGAGCAAAACGGTAAAGAATTGATCCATTGGGATGGGAATGTTTGGTCTTGCTTCTCTGGCGCAGTCGATTGCGATCTAATTTCTGGATTGTCCAGCTGAAGTGTCGTTCCAGACATGTACGAGTGTGCGATTTGTACGGAGATGGTCCTATACGATAGAAGCGCCCATAACATAGGAACCCGTGCTTGACCCCGCGGGAAAAGAAGGCTTGGCATCCCCCATCAAGATTCGACGGCGACATTTTTATTTATAGCTGCTACGATAACTACAGTAGGTGTAGTAAATCTAAAAAGTGTATTTAATCGTGCTTAATAAACGTATTAATTTAAGCTCCTATAAACCTAAATCGGTTCGGGGAAAAACTTTATTATTTAACCTACTCGGTAGGAGTAGGAACGCGGCGCGGTCCGGGATAACTCTAGGGGGATAGACGGGCGGTAAAGAGGGAACGCAGCGCGTTCCGGAGGACAATACTTAAGTACTTTAAGGACAATATATCAAATATTAAGCGACCAGTCCCTGTATCAGCAGCAATATTGGTCTTCTATGGAGAAAGCCTAGTTACAGGCCATCAGTAAGTACTCAGACATCCATTTCTTCAAAGGAACCCACATCCATTATATTGTACTCGAAACATGCTGGATCCGACGATTGAACTACACTTTGATAATCCCCAAAACTTTCGTTTACTTGTATATTGCTACCGTATCCTAGATACTAAAGCTATTGAGACCCCGATTTTTTTTTTTTGCAGTTATATCCCTTCAATCAATCGATACTCAGCAATTACCTTTCCCAGACCCACCTGCCGAAACCAGCGCGCGTCCAACACACCCCTTGGACCCGACCGGCAGCTGCCTATTAGTATACCATTCATACACTAAATCATTTGGCGTCCATTCGAAATGCTATTTGGTGATCGCTCCGCATCCCTTGACCTGCTTATGCAAACCCTCACCGTTAGCTCCAAACTTAGCATCCGGGAGGTTTTTTCCCCTGAGCTCGAACTTGTCGAATACGACCCTATAGCTGACATCACAGTCCACTGTATTCACCTGCGTGGCCAGTGCGTCGAATTCGAATCTCCATCCATCACTAGCGTAGTACGTGCCCCCGAACTTGTGCGGAGCTAGAAATCGTCCTTCGGCAATTAATCTCCACTACAACCCCAAGTCAAAATGGTTTATAGAAGGATTCAATCAAGGTACTTTATCCGCTTGCTCTATTTCCATTTTCTATATACTATCAACCCATCGAAGAAGATGTATCTTGCCAGCCAAATCTTTGTCTACCTGTTTTCGGCCTCATCTGTATCTCTATATAGCATTACTCAACGACGAATAACCGTTTCGTCGCCTCAACGGACTTTCGAGGAAGAGGTGGGGTTCTACGGCATCATCGCTTGTGGGGCGGGGATGACTCTCAGCATTAACAGTACCATTGCGGACTTACAATCAAAATCTCACCCTGTGTTATACGCTACGGTCATGTTGTACAGTAACATATAGAGCAGCCCTTGCAGCAATCTTTCTTTTAAGGAGCTTATATAAAGTCCGTAATGAATCTCCTCCCACCCGCTGGGGGTGTCGTTAGCCTTTCCACTTCAGGTATGTAATCGTCGCGGTCCCAACTTCCAAAGCCAACCCCCCCCTATTCTTTGCATGAAGCAGCTATACTACTCCCTAAAGACCTCCCCCTGTCTCGTATCAAGCTTGAAATCATCAAACACCATGAACGGAAATTGCCCCCCAACCGCCATCTTGAGATCAAAATATGCATTACTGCAATTCCTCAACCCGACCTCATACCTCTTCATTTTCTCCGCCGGCGCAAAAAACAACGCGAAAGGGCCTGCGGTACCATTCGGCCGCGTATCGCACTGCACGCTGAATGAACACTTCACGACCTCATACCCCTGGGCATTCGGGTCAATTGGGTAAGCAAGGCATCCCGCATAGAAGCTTAAGACGTCGAAAGAAGTGGTTTTGGTCCCGTTGATGGAGAGGGATGGACGTCCATCCTTGTCGAGACTGGTGACGTAGAGCGGATCTGAAGGTAGCTGGAGGCGTGCGAGAGGGGTGGCAAGGGCGAGGTTGCTGAAACTAAGGTGTTCGTAGGGTTTTGAAAGATTGGGCTGTGGGACGGAGCCGTCTGGTCTGGGGGAGCCTTCGGCGAAGTCGGCGAGTTCTTTGTAGGTTTTTGTTGGTGGGGTGTAGGAGGATGCGGGTGTTGCGGTTGGGATTGCTGCGACGGTGCTTGCGAGGAGTGCGATGGAGGCGAAGATGGAGATGCGCTTCATGGTGCGCGTAAAGAGATTCGTGACGATAAGGTACTTGGATGTTCCTAGATGCCGTATGAAATGTACTTGGGCAGTTTGTGCTCGGCTGAAATACTATCGGTCTTTACGATACCGACAATCTATGMTCAAAAAACCATCAAAGTAGCAAGGGTACGAGAATACAATAGTCAAGTCAGAGAGCCACGGGTCAAGGAAGGCATCTTATACCACAATTTTTACTTCATTTCCACTCTCCATCAAAATCGGCTATGATATTCAAGCTGCTTATGAGTCAGTCACCTCCGAAGCGGCTGAACACCAAAGTGGCCGCATTCGGCTGTGGCTTACACGCCTCATGCGCAATCATTGGTTGCGTGCAATATCCCTGCGATCTCCGGCACGAGGTCGTATATTGTCGTTACATTAGCCTCTCACCGACTTCGGATAATGAACCGCTTTGGAGATCGGCGTCTCAACATGAGCTGCTTTCTGGACGCCACAAGTGGTACTGCTGCCTGCGGCTGAAATTTGGATACGAGATTGTGATCACTGCTTACTTCGTTTTATCCAGTGCCGAAACAATGGTCTCCACACAGAGTACACAGAATTTGGGAGTGACAAGATTGGTCCAGGAATCACTACCCCCGAGAGTAGCTCTTCTTCCATTCGCATGCACCTCGACAGCTTTTCCCTCGACAGCTTTTCACGGCTGGGTCAGTGTCATTCGACGCTCCAGGACTTCTCGTTCATTAGCCGAGTTCTGTCTATGGTCCCAGCATTATGATACGCCCTTCCCACCCAAGAACAATACCGCTTTGATGGTGTTCTGCTGCCACGAACTGGCCATCGTCAAAGCATACTGGATCGCGATGCTCTCACTGGTAGAGTCGACCATCGCCATGGCGAAAGTGATGATCCAATCCCAGTAGATAAGATCAGTACCAGCTAAGACAAGGTTAATAGAGCCAAGGGTGAATGTGTGCTGTTTAACGAGCAGAGTCGCATTTCCGAGCAACTTCGAAGCCTGGTCGACCACGCCATTGTAGAAGTCTATCAGATGCTGGGGCGCCATAGAGCTCGGAATCAACTTGAGGCCGTTGAATGTTTGTGCCCAGCCGCTTCCGATGCTTGGCGAGAGAGTTTTGGCATTGAGACCTATTGATACTTGGGTCGAGGAACCCGCAGTGCCAATGCTTGTCTTAAGCCTTTTTGCATTTGGAGGATTAGAACCCTCATCATCTTCGGTTTCTTCGTCATCATCTACAGACATCTCGGCTTCGCCTTCATCTAATTCGATAACTTGTCCTGCTGGGGTAGCAGCCACTCTCTTGGCAAACTTAGAGTCCGAGGCGTATACAACCATCAGCATATTACCATTGTCGCCTATCGATACACCAGTCACCATCTCTTTGACCAATCAAGGGTATAAGTGCACCATACCTGCCGATTCAAAACCTCCGCTGCCTTTTGGCCTTACACAAAAGTAATTGATAGCCGAACCGACCGCGGCTATCGCCTCGTATCTTCCCGTGTCCCATGTGAACCCATTGAGGTCGACTTTTGGGAGGAGCATGATGTTACATCCATCTAACTCACGTTTCCTGGTCAGCGCTGTGAACAATTTACACTGAATCACGGTGCCTACCCTTCGACCACGGACGAGGATGCGAGAACTCTCTCCCATCTGGCGCGCTTCTGCCCATAGCAGCGGGAGAATTCAACCACCAAGCATAATCTGGCTGTGGGAGTCTTTGGGGTTGCCGGTGTTGTATGGGAGCAACACCAGGAGGTGGTGTTGCAGGATAGGGTTGTGTGTGGAAAAGATGTGGCCTGCGATCGATCTCCCTGATCCCCTTATAGCCTCCTGACCTCGGAGGACCTTCCTTGCCTATGAGGAGTTCATAGCATGACTGCCAAACGGGCTGGCCAAACAATAAACCCGAGCATTTGGGAAGCGCAGAAACTTGAATAATGAGATATGTGGTGGAAAGCAGAGTTAATGTAAGMCACAATCGCGACATACTCACGGTTGTGCCGGCGAGTACTTTCGATGATGGCGCTTTAGATTGTCGGCATGAGAGACGGATTTTCCATGGTACCTTTGTAGTCTTGCATACGTGCGCGCGATCAACGCGTTGATAAGTTGAATTTCCATGCCGTGCCCCTGTTAGCGATACGAAACCTTTGAGCGGGAAGATTCGTAAAGACTGCATAGAAAGAAACACGGCAGACAATTTTGGGACGCCGCTAGTTCTCGCGCTAGAACAAGGCTGAAACATGGGATTTCCGCTGCCACATTGCGGTTTTCCGCTCTATTTCTTCCCCAAGTAAAATATCGCTTATTAGGGCCTGAAGAAGGCCCAAATAATCTTGAATTTAGCAGCAACAGGGTCGCGATAAAATCTGTTCTTTCTACAGCCAGCCTCACTAAAAGCCATGTTGGGCAGTGCCTACAGGTTCGAGGACGGGGGCTGAAATCGGTGCGGTCGTACAAAAGGACAAGGGGATCTGCAATTAATTATATATAAACAGTCAGAAAAACCCATGAAATAATTACCTGATTAACCAGAATCACCTACAAAATAACTTTTAATGATTTTCTTATCCCAAAAACCGAAAATCACGTTCAATTGTTTTTGCGCTTCAAATAAGCTCTGCTAAAATATAATTTCACGAAAAAGAAGTAATGCATTTTAAAAAAAATTTAGAGAATAACAACTAGTTTATTAAAATCTATCCTAGTTCTATTATAATAAGTTACTATATTATTAAAAACGCGATACGTTCTACTATTAATTAAAACGATATTTTTTTGATAATAATCGAAAATTAACGCTTATAATTAAATCTTTATTATTAAATTATTTGTAAAATTTTATATTATAGGCGATAAATATATTATAAACGCCGCGCTAGTTTAATATATATTTATTTTTTTTTATTAATCGAATAATCGATTATAAAATTTTTTAATAATTTATTTAAACGATATATATATTTTATAAAAAAAATTATTGTAAAAAATAATAATTTCGAAATTTTTATTCGATATTTTTATAAATATTGTATCTATATTTTATAAACAACGGACGATATTTTTTAACGAAATTTCAATTTATAATCGAGTAAAAAAAAATTAGAAATTATTATCGCCGAAAAAAAATTAATATAAATCGAGTATTTAAATTATATAAATTTTACAACCCGTTAATTATATTAAAATATTGAAATTTATATTATTTTATAAATTATAGTTAAATAAAGTTAAATTATCGGATATTTTCGAATTTTTAATAAACTCGATATATTATAAATAGCTACGGAATTTATTGATAATTTAAAAATTTTATAATATTTAAATTATATTTTTTTAAATTATCGATTATAAATAAAATAAATTAAACGAATTTTTTAATTCGAATAAATTTTTTATTAATAAATATTTGATTTATTATTTTAATTATATTTACCGTATTATAATTTATATTAAATATTTTATTATTTAAAAATATATTAATTTCGAAAATTTTCTATTTTTTTTAATATAATAAATTATTAAATTTCGCGATTATTAATAATATTTCTTTTGTATTATTAAATATAATTGAAAACGAAAATAATAAAAAAAATATTTAATAATAAAAAAAATAGATAAAATAAATAAAATTTTTTTAATTTTAATTAAAAAAAATTAAAAATAATATAATATTTTAAAATTTATATTTTATAATAAATTAATCGAATAATAAAAATAAATTAAATAAAATCGATTAAAAAATAGTACTAAAATTATAATTTAAAAAAAAATATTTTATTTTTTAAATTTAAAATATATTTTATCTTTTTATTAAATTTATAAAATTCGATATTATAGTTTTTTTTCGTTTAAAAATTTACGAATTTTATTATTATACTCGAAATAATATAATTGTATTTATATAATAAAATATTAAAATAAGCGAATAAAATTCGAATAATAAATATATTCGAGTAATCGATTAATTAATATTTAATAAATATTTTAAAAATCGGATCGATATAAATATTAATATATTAATTGAATTTATTTTAAATTTTAATAATTGCGATAATTTTATTAAATTTTAAAAATTTAATAATTCTATAAATTTTTAATATATTTTTTTTAGTAATATAAATATTTATTTCGAAAATATAATAAATTAATATTATATTATTAATTATAATATTTTTATTAAAAATATAAATAATAGAATAAAATAAAAATAATATATATAAAACTATTAATAAAAAAATTATATTTATTATTAAATTATAAAAAATAAAAAATTCGAAATAATTAATTAATAATTAATATACTGGAAAAAAATCTTAAAATTTAAAATTTCGTTAATTTATTCTATTTAATAAAATTAAAATAATATATTTAATTCTATAATTATAAAAATATTAATCGATATTATAAAATAACTTTATATAATAATATAAATAGCGTATATTTTATTATCGATTTAATTACAAAATAAATAAAAAAAATATATAATAAAAATTTTTTTCTATCCCGTATATATTTATAATTAAAAGCTGAATTATAAAATTTAAATAAGCGCTTTATAGGGCTACCGGGCGGCCGAAAAGCTAAATTATAAAAAACCGGGAGGATTAAATAATAAAACTTTTATTAATTAAATTAAAATTAATAATAGCTTTAATTAATAGGTTTAGCGAGCGTATTAAAATATACTTTTTCGATTTCGCCTATTAAGTCTAGTTGTAGTAGATATAAACTAGGAAAATATCGCTAATAAATATTAATAGGGGATATTAAACCGCCTTTTCGCGTATTAAAATTTAGATTTAGCCTATATATATAATCTTTTTAAGATAGATAATATTCTAATTTTTTTTTATATTTTTATATCTTTTATTTTTTAAAATAGCCTCGCTATATATATAATTTAGGTTTTATCTCTACTTATATTTCTATTTTTTTAAAATAGACTAATTTTTTATTATATTGTTTTAATAGCGAGTTATATTTTATAGAATATATAAATATATTATTTAATTTAATAATATTGTAGAGTATTTAAAAGGGTATTATTATAAAATTTTTAATAAAAAAATTTTAAGAATTAAATATAAAATAGAAGCGATATTAGTTATTTAAAATTTTATAGATTTTAAAATAATTTAAAAACTAGATAAATTTATTCCGGAGCTAAAAATATACTATAATATATAAATTTATACGATTAAATCTATCTATTATTTTATAATATTAATAATAGATATTTTAAAAAACTATTACGCCTAAAAATATTTTAGATTATAAATATATTTTAAATATAGAATATAAAGGTTTTATTATAATTTTTAAATTTAAATTAGATATTAATAGATATTTTTATCGTCGCGAGATAGTAATTACTTCTATATTAATTTATTAGTATCGGCTATTAATAAAACCGACGAATTTATATTTATTAACGCGATAGTAGTAATTAAATAATAAATTTAAAATATATAACAGGCGTTAAAGTAGAAAATAAAAATAAAAATTAAAAACTATTAAAAAAATACCGAGTTTATACTATAATTAGAAATAATAAAATAGTTTAAATATTTTTAAAAATTAGACCGGTAAAAATTAATAGATCTAATTAAAATTTTAAATATAAAAAAAAAACCGCTTATAAAAATTATATAGAATACTATAAATAATATAATTTTATATTATTAGTAGATAATTAAAAAATAAACCAAATATTTTTTATATATTAAAATTATATATAATAAAGTTAAATAAATTAAATATTATTTTTTATAGTTATATATAGATTTTAAAGTATTAAAAGATTATACCCGGTTATAAAAGTAAATTCTCGCGTTTTTCATCCGTACTCGGGTTTAAAAGAATAAAAAACCTATTTATATATTTCGAAAATAGGAAAAAACCGAATTTAAAACTATTATTTAAAAAATTTAATAGATTTATAATCGATATATTTAGCGTAAAAATAAAAATCGGCTAGATAATAGTAGTAATAGTAATAGTAACCCCGCTAGTAATATTAGTAATAATAATATAATATTAAATTCAATTAAATTAATCTAATTATAAAAATTATAGGCTATTTATTTATAGTTTTATCTAGTATTATTAATATAAAAATACCGAGACTATAAATATAAATTACTTATAATATACGCTATAGCGGTTTTAATAATTAAGTTTAAAGGATAATATAAAATTAATTAATATTCTTTTATTTTATTTTAAATTATTAAAATAATACGGTTTATAATAATTTAAATAGTATATTAATATATAAATAAAAATTATAAATATATTAAAAAAAAAACATCTAATTTATTAAATCTAGTAATTAAATTAATAGATAAAATTATAATTTAAAAAAATTAAAAAATAATATAATAAATTTTTAATCGCTATAGTTATAATATAAAAATTACTAGAATTAATATTATACCCGAGAATATTAATTAAATAAAAAATTAAATTTAATATAAAAAATTCGAGTTTAGTATAAACTAATTATAAAATATAGTATATAATTTAATATTCGAGATTTATTAAACATTAAAAAAAGTCCTATATATATTCGAAAAGGATTTTTCTAATATTTTATAGTATTAATTATAGGATAATTTTATTTAAAAAGATATCGAATATAATTTTATTTAGAATAAACGAAATCTATAATCGGTTAATAATTAAATATAGCTAATTAATCGTTTAATTAAGTTAAAATTATTATAATAATACGGTAATACTATTAATTTATATAAAAATCGTAAATAATATAAATTAATCGATTAATATTATAGATTACTAGTAATATTAATATAATAGATATAGGAATAAAACGCCCGTAAATCCGAATTTTTAAATATATATAACTAAAGTTTTAGAAAAAGCTAAAGCTATAATATATTTATTAATAGGGGGTTTAGTAGTAATATTCTATAAAATAGCTAAATAAAGCTAGTTATATATTATTATAAAAAATATAATATTAACGGTAATATAAAAATAATTTATCGTTTTTTACTATATAAAATAGATATATTAATAGTATAGAATATATAATTAGTATAACCGGTATAAAATATTTTATAAAAAATTTATTATAAAAAATAATATTAATAGTAATAAAAGTTATAATATATCGACGTTTATAAATATAAATAAACGCCGGTATAAATAAATTAAAAGATAAAAAAAGCTAGTAAAAAAGTATTAAAAAAAAATTTAATATTATAACTATAATAAAATATTAATATTATTATTAATTAAAAATATTTATATAAAAATAAAAAATAAATAAAATATAATAAAAAAAATTAGAATAATAAAATCTAAAAAGATAAAATTAAAAATATATAGGTAGAATATAATATATATATTATAGGTTTTATATATATATATAATATCCAAGAATAAGATAAAATAATAGAGAAAATACGGTAGAAATTTTAAAAAGCTAGTAAAAACTAGTATTATTTACTAGAATTCTAGATTTTAAAAAAAATAAAAGGAAGTATAAACTAGCGGAATAGAAAGCGAATATTAAAAACGGATATTATAAATAATATTAATAATTATAAATTATTAATATAGATATAAAATTATAAAAAATAATATAAAATAAATAAATAGAGTTTTAAAAGTTTTAGAAACGTATTATAAAATTTATTTTAACCGGCTAGAAGTATATATTAGCTATTAT
Organism: Opeltia flavorubescens; assembly: GCA_000442125.1. Lineage (NCBI taxonomy): Eukaryota > Fungi > Ascomycota > Lecanoromycetes > Teloschistales > Teloschistaceae > Opeltia > Opeltia flavorubescens. The sequence continues at coordinate 1,438,066 of KE546979.1, forward strand.
ATCTATTAAAACGAAAAAAAGTTTATTATTTATATTACCAGTATTTTATAATAAAAGAAGAATTAGTATTATAAATTAAAATTTTATTAAATTTTAATAAATAAATTATTAATTAATTTATTTAAATAATAATTTTATTAATTATATTATAATAAAATTTATATTAATAATATTAAAAAATAGATATTAAATATAGGGAATAAAATTAATAAAGTCTATCGGATAATATTAAAATTATATTAATTACGTTTAAGTCTATTTATAGCGATAATTTTATCCGATTTATTAATTATATTTAAAAATAAAAATAACTAAACCGGATTATTATTAATAAATATTATATAATATTAAATAATTAACTAGATTTCCGGCTCTAATTATAAAAAATAGAAAAGTTTAATCGGGTCTAGATTTTTATAATAATATTAACCGCTATATTATTTTTATCGGAAAAAAATTGATTTATAAAATAGATATAAATTTAGTTTAATAATATTTAAATATTTTAAGTTATAATTATATAAAAAAATATTTAATATTAAATATACCGTATTTAAACCCGAATATAATAGAAATAAAAAAGCGAATTACTATAAATAATTTAAAGAATTCGAGGGATATTAATTAGTAATAAAAAACAAATAATTTATAGTAATTTAATAGAAAATTATTAATTATTAATAAAATCTATTAATTATAAAACGTATTTTTATAATATCGATAATAAAAAAAAAATTTTATCGATTCTAGTATAACTAATAATTTAGTACTATTATTATTATAAGTACTTTTAAAACCGAGATCGATATTTTTTATATTTAGTAGGTTATTTATATTAATAAATTATAGATATTATTTAATTATAATTAGAAAAATAGTCGCGCGGGCTAGAATAGATAAATAAATAAAATAATAATAATTCGAGGCCGTATAAAGGGATAAAATTAAAAGAAATCTTTTATAAATATAAAAAGTTAGTAAATAAAACGTTATTTAAATATTTTATATAAATAGGTAGTAATAAATATATATATAAATAGTAAAAAAAATCGAAAAGAATATAAAACGGGGGAAAAATTATATAAAAAATATAATTTAGAGGTAGTAGCCGTAGATAATATTTCTACTAGTTATTATCGATTTTTTACCTTTATAGATTTATTTTTAAATAGATAATTATTATTATAAACCCTTTAAATTATTTTTATTATAGGCGGAAGTATAATTATAAAGTAATATAAATAAAAAATCCGCGAATTATAAAAAAAAGTTTAAATATTATAGAATTTATTAAATATATTTTAAAAATAATATATATATTATTTATTTATAAGGAAAATAGATAGCTAAAAATATTATATATTTTATTATATAAAAACGAAATACTAGATAATTAAAATAGATTATAACTAATAATAAAAGCAGTTATAAAAATAAAAAGAATTAGCGCGGTTTAAAAATTATTATTAATATTTTCTACTATAAATATAGTATAATTAATAATAAAAATTAGCGGAAGTAAATAAAGCGGGTATATATAAAATAATTCTAAAGGAAAAGAATTATTAATATTAAAATATAACGATAAAAAGTTTAAAAATATTAATTTACTTTAAAAATAGATTTTAAAAATAGATATAAAAACAAATATTAATAGAAATAATATAAAAAAATATTAATTAATATTAGAGCGAATAAATATAATAAGCCGGTATAAATATATATTAAATAATAATAAAAATTTAAAAGAATTTATAATTAAAAGAAGATAAATAAATAAAAAAAATTTAAAAATTTAATAAATCGAATAATCGATAATATAATAATTTAATTAATTTAAAATTAGATTTAATAATAAAAATAAATAAAATTAAAAAATTAAATAATTAATTAATTATTATTATAAAATAAATTAAATAAAAAAAAATATAATTATAATAATTAGAAATAATATAATTAAATTTAAAATTAAATAATAATATTAAAATACTAATTTAAATTTTTTTTTTCTATAATTATAAAATTTTCGATTTATTTATTAAATTTATCTAATATTAAAAATAAAAAACTTTTTAATTAAAAAAAAATATAGAGCTATTATAATCTATATATAAAATTTTTTATAATTATATTTTTATTATTTTAAATTATTAATATTAATTATTATTAATTTTTATTTTATTTTTTTTTATTATTAATTTTTAATATTTAAATTATTAATAGTTTATATAAAATATTAATAATTAATTAATTAATTTTAATTAGCTTTTAAAATTTAATTCGAATTTTTTATTAAATTTTTATATTTTTAAAGCTCTTTAAATTTCGGATTATTAATAAATTCCGATTTTTAAAATTAAATATAAAATTTATTTTTTTTTTATTTTATATTTTTAATATTCCTTTTTTAAAATAATATTTTTATATTTTTTTTATTTTATATATTTATATTTTTTTTCTTTTTATTTTTTTTTTTATTTTATTTTTTTTTTTTTTTTTTTATAAAAACGCTATAATAAATATAAAATTAAAGGATTTTTAATATTTTTTATAATTAAAAAAAATATATAAACCGATTTTTATTAAAATAAATTAATTAAATAAAATTTTATAATTTATTAAATAAAAATACTAATTATATATTTCGAATTTTCCGTTTAATATTTATTTAATAGTAACTATTTTTTTTTTTATATTTAATCGTTTTTTCTTTAAATAAAAATTAAATAAAAATTTATTAATCTATATTTTTTTATTTAAATATAATAAATAACGATTATAATTAATAATATATTTTTTTAAAACTCGAATTAATTTATAATTAAATTTAATAACTAATCGATTTATTTATAATTTAAACTTTTTTTATAATTAACCGGTATAGAATTATTATATAAAATCTACTAGTATATTTTTTTTTTTAAAATTATTTATTTTTATAAATATATATTTAGTTAAAGTTTATTTAAATCTTTTATTAAAATATAAAATCGATTTATTATTAATTTTTTTATTTTTATTTTTATTAAAAAAAATTTAATTATAATTATTTACTATAATATTTTATTTTAAAATTAAATATAAACTATTTTTATTATTTATTTTATCTATTATTAAAATTTATATAAAATTTTATTTAAATTTAAAAATAAATAAAATCGAATTTTAATTATTATTATATATTATTTATTCTAATATCGAATTCGCGAAAAAAATTAATATATTTTTATAATTAAATATAATTCTATTTTAACCGTTTATATTTAAAATTTATTTTATTATTAAATTTTAAAAAAAATTAAATAATATTTCGAAAATAATTTTATTTAAAAATTATTAAATTTTAAATCTTTTTATTAATTTAATAAACTTTTAAAAATTTTTTATAAATTTTTTTTTTAATTTTTATTTATAACTATTAACTTTTTTTAATATTAAATATATAAAAAATTCTAGTATTTATTATATATTAATATATTCAAAATAAATATAAAATTATATTTTTTATTTAATTTTTTTATTTATTAACCGTTTTTTAAAAATATATTTTTTTAATTAATTATTTAGTTTTTATTAAAAATAATAATTTTATTATATTTATTATAAATAGCTCGAATTATAAATTAATAATTAAATAAATTTTATATTTTTTAAAATAAATTCCGTTTATAAATTTATTACCTTTAAATTTTTATTATAAAATTATTTTATATTTATTTTTTTATTATTTTAATAGATAGCGATTAAAATTCCGATAATAATTTATTAAAAATTTTATTATAGTTTATAAAAAGAATTTAAATTATTAATTAAAGAATAAATAAATTTTATTTTTTTTTTAATAAATATTATTAATAAATTAACTATTTTTATAATTTATATTATTAGTATAAACTATTTAAAATTTAATTTTTTTTTTTATAAAAGGTAATAATTATAATTTTAACGTTAATTTTAATAATATAGAAAATATTTATCTCGAGTTTTTTTCTATTATCGATTAGTATAATATAAATTCTAATTTTTTAATTTTATTTTTAATTTTTTTTTTATTATATTATATTTTTTAATATTTTTAATATTAAATTAGTAAAAAATTTAAATATTATATTTTAATATATAAATTTATATTATATAAAAAATCTTATATAAAAAATTAATAATAGTTTTTAATAATTAAAATTTTTTTATTAAATTATTTTTAATAGTATAATATATTTATTAATTATTATTTATAGTATTTTTAATTTCTTTTATATAAATTTAAATCTAAATTTAATTATATTATAATTTTTATTTTTTATAGAAAATCTAGAAATAGATATTTTTAATATATTAATATTATTTTAAAAAGTAAACGATAAGTATTAAATATATTTAAAAAAATAAAATTATATTTCCAGATTTAATAATATACTTTCTATTTATAGAAACTCCGGTTCTAAAAACGAATATAACTTAAATACTTAGCGTAAAATTGAAAAAAAAAAAAAAATAAATTTATAAAGCCTTAAAGTCGTTTAAAATAAATTAAAAAATTAAATATAAAATAAATAATAAATATAATTAACGATATAATTAAATTAATAATTGAATTTTAAAAGATTAACCGACTTCTATAATTTTTATATATTATCTGGAGATTATAATCGAAATTAAAGCGTAATAAAATTAAATAGATTTAGATTTTTATATTTTTTTTTAATATATAATATTTTAACCGCCGATTTAATAAATTATATAAAGAAATTACTAATAAAAAATAGATATTTATAGTAAAAATTAAAAGATAAAATAAAAATATATATAGAATTATATATAATTTTTAGAATTTAAAATAGAAAATATTAATATTCTAATTAAAAAAAAGATTAAAAAAATTTTAAAAATTATATAATAGCTAAATTAAAAAGATAAATAGTAATTAAACTTTTTAAAAAAATTTAAATAGAAATATAAATATAAATATAATTAAAACTTTATTAAACGAAAATTTTAATAATTTTATTATTAATAATAAAAAATTAATAATTACTAGCGAGAATATTACTATAATAAATAAAACCGATAATAATATAATTAAAATCGATAAAAATTTAGAAACTAGCGATAATTCCTATTTAATAGATAAAAATTTAGAAAATAAATCTATATATATATTATAATATACCCGGAAATAAAAAAATAATAAAAAAAAAAATATAAAAAAAAAAGAAAAAAATAAAAAATAATTTTTTTATTATAAAAACGGATTTGTTAATTTTAAAATATAATTATAGAAATTTAAAAATTTTCGATTTTTTATTATTAAAACTTTTCTATTATACTACTATATTTAAAATTTATTTAATTAGAAAATTTTTAATTATAAATTTTTATAAATAATTCTTTTTTTTAATTTAAATTTATTTTCGATTATTTTATTTATATTTTTTATTAATTATACGCGTTATAGACTTTATTTTATTTTAATATTTATTTTTATTTAAAGAATTATAGGTAATTAATATTATTAAAAATAGATAAACTAATTATATATTATTAAAAATATTAATATAATTTACTATAATATCTATTATTAATTTAATTATACTAGAATAATTTTTATTAATCTAATTAAAAGAAAAAATATTATTTATTAATATTTTCTTTTTTTAATCTTTTTTCTATTTTATATTTTAATTTATTTTTTTTTTTATTTTATTATTTTCTTTCTATTTATTATTTTTATTTTATTTTTTTTTTTTTACCTTTTATACTTTATTAAAAGAAAAAAGTTTTTATTAATTTTAAAAAATATTATTAGTTCGATACTAGATAAAAATAAATCTATTATACGAATTATATTATATATTATAAAATATAATATAATTTTAATATATTTAACCCGGTTATTACTACTTTTATAAAAAATACTTTAAATATACTATAGCCGCCGGTACTAATACTATTAAAAGATATATTAATTTAAAGTATTTAAATATTTAATATTATAACTTTAAAATAAAATAAAATAATTTTATTTAATTTTTAAAATCTAAAATTTATTTAACTTTTTTATTTACTTTTAATCTTTTATTAAAATAATTATAAGCAATTTTATTATTATTATCTAATAATATTAGATTAATATCTATTTTTTTTTTATATTACCTTATTATATTATTAACTAATAATATCCGTTAAAAATAATTTAATTATTAAATAATATATTAATTTTTATAAATATATTTTAAATATTTAAAAAACCTTTTATATTTATTATAACTTTTTTTTTTTTATAATAATTATCCGTAAATTTAAATTAAATAATTATAATTTTATTTTTTAATCCCTTTTAATTTAAAATTAAAAATAAAGAACCTAATATTATAAATAATATTATAATCTATTTTATAACTTTTATTATTTTAGATTATTTTCGATTTTAAGTATAGATTAAATATATCTTCTTTAGTTTTTTAAATCTACTTATTCTAATATAAACTAATAGCTAGGTCTCGCGAGTAAGAAATTCCTCGCTAGCCTCTCTTATATATAGCCGAAATCTCTATATTAATTTTCCTCTCCTAATTACTAATAATTTAGATAATAATAATAAAAAAAATAGTAATAATAAAAAAAATAGTATTAATAAAAAAAATAGTAATTATAAAAAAAATAATAATAATAAAAAAAATAATAATAATAAAAAAAAAATAATTTTTTTTTTATATATAATTTTTTTTATTATTTTTAAGCTATTATTAATAGTAAAATCTATATTATTAAAAATAATAAAACTATTTTTCCTTTCTTTATAGAAAAAAAAGAGCTTAAATAAAAATATAAATCTAATAAATTTTAAGCGATTAAAAAGAATTTTAATAATAATAATAAATTTTTTAATAATAATATTAAAAAGTTTAAAAATAATAATAAAAAATTAAAAAAAAAAAAATAAAAAAAATAGAAAGTATAGAAAACGTAAAAAATATAAAAAAAGTAAAAAAAATAGAAAAAATAAAAAGAATAGAAAAAGTAGAAAAAATAGGAAAAACCTATAAATTAATATTTAAAAAAGGATATAAAGCCTATAATTCTATTATAATATTAGAATTTATATATATAGTATATTCTAGATTCTTTTTTTAACTTTTAAAAGTATTATATTCTAAATAATAAATTTATATAAAAAATAAAAGCTATTTACTATTATAATAAATTTGTTTTTATATTTATTACCTCTATTTAATTTAATTTTTTCTAGAGTAATTAATATATTTTAATAATAGTTTTTTAATTTTAATTTAAAAATAGAATTCTATTAATTCGTTATTTTATTAGGATAAATCGAAATAATAATAATTTCTTTCTTTTTTATTTATAAAAGGACTTTAAAAATATAAAAATATATATAATAACTTCTATAAAATACGCTAAAAAAAATTACTAGTTAGATAAAAAATACTACCTATTTTAAATTATACCTAATTTAAAGTAAAATATCTTTATTATATATCTAAAATAAATATTTAGATTTAATAGTAATAGAATATTAATAATTTTATTATTTATACTATTATTTTAACTATCTATAAATCTATTTTTATATTTAATTATACCCTATTTTATTTAAAAACTATTATATAAAATTAAAGGATTAAAATTAAAAATTTAAAACTAGACCTATATATATAACTCCGTAACGGATATAATATTAGGAATAGAAATAAAAAATACTTTATATATATTCTCTTCCCTAAACTATTAATACTAGAAAAAACTATATATATACTATAGAAGAAATTAGAAAAAAGCCGCTATTATTTTATTAAAAAATAATAAATATTATAAATTAATTAAATTATCCGTTTTATTTTAAATATTATTTATAATAATAAGGTCTTATAATACTATCCTATTTTTTATATAAATACCCGCGGTAAAATTAATATAAACGAAAAGAAATTAATAAATATTTTTTATTTTATTTTAATTTATTATCTTATATTATTCTAATAAAAAGTTATATATTTTATTAAAATAATATTAGATTATAAATAACCGATTTTAATTATTATTAGCTATAGCCTAAAACTTAAACTTAAAATATATAATAACTATCTAGCTATTATATATAAAAACTTTTTTTATTATTTAAACGAGTTTTTTAATATATTAAAGTATATTTTACTTTCGCGCGAAATATATATAAACTTTAACTTTAATAAATAATTTATTAATAAAAAATTATATAATATTATTTTATTAAATAAAATATATTATTTAAATAATTAAAAAAAAATTTTTATTTATTTTATTTTATCCGCTAAATATATTTATATAAACTTCTTCCCGTTTTAATTAATATAAAATATAATTTCTATATTTATATATTTAAATAGATAAAATAACCTTTAAATATATAATAAATTAGTAAATAATAAATTATATAATATTATTTTTAATACTTTCGCCTCTTCGATTAAAAATAGTTTTTTAACTAGTAAGGATTATTATAAAACTCTAGACTATAATTAAAACGAAATTAATTATTAATAAAAAATTTATATTAAAAATTTAAATACTTTTTATAATTTTAATAATAAATATAAACTATTTCGGGTTTAAAATAAATTATATATATTAAATAAATTAATATTAAAAAAGTAGTATTAAATTTCGGTTATAGTTTATAGTTTTTAAAAATTAATTACCGAAGTTTTATAAAATTTTATAATATATTAAAAATATTATATTAATTTTATAATATTTATTAACCTTTTATTAAAAATTTAAAATAAATTTGCTAGTTTACGGCCTTTACGCCCTACCGCGCCTATAAAAAACCCGATATTATTAGTTAATAATTTCCGCTATATCGATATCTTTAATACTAATCCTAATAATATAATTTTTAGCGCCTATTATTGCTTTTAGATTTTCGATATTATAAAGGTAATAAAATTTATAAACGCTTAATTTAATTAATAACTTCTTTTTTTAAAAATCCTAATCGTTTAAATAAAAACTTTTTTAAAATTAAAAGTTATTTCCTTTAAATAATAGGGCTTTAATAGTATAGCCGTTTTTATTTTTATATATTTTATCCGCTTTACTTTTAAAAGAATTAAACTTATTTAATTTTTTATTTTATAACTATTTTAATAAAAGCTATAATAGTAAATATAGGCTAGATTTAAAAGCAAATCGTATTATAAACTCGAATATCGAACTATTTAATAGTCTATTAGAGTAGTTTCGCTTTTTTATAATAAATTTTTTTAAAAGAGTCTCTTTTATATAGAGCTCGGTATTTTCCGTATTTTTTATTTTATTAATATTTTCTAATAATAATTTAAAATCCGTTATAATATTATTAAATATTTTATTTATTATAATTATATTCTTATTTAATTATAAATCGATTTTTTTAAAATTAAAAATATCCTTTTAATATCTAGTTTTAAAAAATATAATTTTATTATCTTTAAAGTTTTAAAAAATACTATTAAAATAATAATTTATATTTATATTTAACGCGTATAAAAAATCCTCGCGAATTATATTATATAATATTTTTCTCGCGAGAAAGTTATAAAAAAGTATTAATTATTTTTATACTCTATTCCTAAATTATAAAAATATAATTTAAAAGGATTTTTTTATAAAATTATTAAAAAAATTATTAGCTTCGAATTATATATTATAACTTTTTATTTAATAATTTTAAATTTAAATTTTAATTAAAGCTATTATTTTAATAATTACTATTTTAATAAATTTTAACTAGATTATATAAAAACTTTATTCTATATTTTTAACTGTAAAAATAATAAAAAATTATATATTTAGAAATAATAACTTTATTATTAATTTATTTAATATATTTTTATTTTTATTAAAAAAACTATTAATAATTATTAAATAAGTCTATAATTAAATATTTTTACTAAAATTATATTCTATAAACTACTAATTATTTTTATATATAATAACGCTAATATTAATATAAAGTATCCTAATTATATTAAATAGAAAATCCTTACGCGGGTTTATAATAAAAGTATATAATTTATTTTTATTTATATTAAATAGTTTATACTAATAGTTTCTAATATTATATATTTAAAAGCTATTATACGCTATATTTAAATAAAAAATAATATAAAAGAAAAAATTAAAAAATTTTAAAAGTTATATAAAAACTATAATAAAACTCGGTAAATTTTATATAAATTTATTTAAAATAACTAGTACGTTTATCGTTTTCGGCGGCGATTGAACGTTTATATTCGAAAGTTAGTATACAATTATCTAAGTTTAGAATAAATTATAGTATATTCTTATATTAATACTATATATAAATATTCTACTACTATTTTAAAAAAAAAATTTAAATTTAGGTTAATTCGGTTCGGGAGAAAAATTTTAGACCGCTTATCGCCTGAATTCCTTATTTAGAATTATTCGTTCTGATAATAGAATATTTAGGAATCTATTTCTAACTTACTACTACTTATATTATTATCTTCGAGAATTTAATCGTTCAACTTATTTAATTATTTCTAGATATTTTTAACGCTGTTTCCTATTATAACTTCTAGGTTTTTTAGTTTAGTACTTAATTCTAATATATATTCTATTATACGGGCGAATTAATATTAAATATCCTTTTTTTCCGGTTCGGCTATAATTAATTCTAGCGAATAATTATAGATTTTCTAGACGGGGCGAATATAAAACTAAATATTTTCGATATAAATATAGGTTTAAAGCTTTTAAATATAAATATAAATACGAGACTTTTAAATATAAATATACGGTTGAACTTTTTAAATTTTCTATACGGAGGCGTTCGAGAGATTTTTCGGTACTTTTATACTCTTTTTTAAGGTAGAGATAGGCGAAAGCGAACGGGATAGTATATATTTTATACTAAATATAGAAACCGAAGTTCGAATAACCGGAATTAGGTTTATAGTTAGTACGAGTACTATTACTTATTATCGGCGCGGTAGCCCGAGACGCTATTTAAAATTAATAAGTTTACCTTTATTATTTTTCGCTACTATATAAATAGATTAGTACGAATAATAGAATTTAGATCTTATATAAATACTAGTATAAACATTTTATAATATTTTTAAATATCGAAGTTTTTTTTACCGCTTTAGCTACTAAACTAATTAGAATATCTATAAGCGTAAAATATAACTCTATACTTATTAAAGCTTGCAATATAAACTCGTTCCCTATATATATAATTAGAGTAATATTTATTATTAAATAGATTTTATTTATAGTATCCTTTAAAGTAGCCGGAATTCGTGCTTTTATAAGAACGGTATATATTAATACCGTCCTAATTATCGCCGAATATATAGATAATTAGCCCGTACTACTGCCTATTATAGATTTAGACCTATTTATAATTAGTTTATATTGCCTATTTATATAAAAAAAGCCTGTATAAATGGATTCTTATCTTTAAACTTTAGAATAACGTTTTAACTGTCGAGCTAGTACTTTTAAACGATATAATAGAACTCGCGCGAAAAAATATATAGGCGGATCGCTTTATTATAGATAAGTTTTTTAAAATTTCGAATAATAGTATTCTTTTTTATACTATTATTTTAGCGTTTATTATTAAGTAGATTATATTTAAGTCTAGCTATTTCGGAACGTTTAATAACTAATTCTAGTACTAAACTATCGTAATAGTATACGCCAGAATCTAAATTATAATCGATTGAATATCCGGGTTAAGCGTATAGAGATACTACGAATAATTATACGCGAATAATATAAAAGCGTATAGAATTGCGCGAAGGGGTAATAAACGAATTATTCTAAAAGTTCTAAACGTTTTAAGCGTTTTAGGCGTTTTAAACGTTTTCTAATTTAAAGTCGGTATAAGTTAAAAGTTATTCAAGAAGTTTGAAGAAGTTTTTATTAAATATAGAAATTATTTTAACGGTCGAACGAACTATATAAGACGAAATAAATAATACTACCTATTTATATTAAAAATTAAAAACAATTATTAAAAGATATATATAGATATTTTTTATACGGAATTCGATTATTTTTATCTCTTTAAGCCTATAATAATTATATTTAATTGTTTAATGGAATATTATTTACTAATATTTAATATATTTGAATTATTTATATTAAAGTCTTTATAAAATAAATAATAAACGAATATATATATATATTATAGAAAAAATATATTAGAATACGTACTAAAATAAAAGTACGCTATTAAAAATAAAATAAAAAATTAGAACTTAGATTATAATCTATATATTAATTATAGTACAAAATAGTTAATTAAATAGAAATAAAAAATTCAAAAGTTCCTAGTATATTATATAATTAGAAATTTATTAAACACGAAACTTTATATTATATATTTATATATATCGAATATATAAATTTTATATAAACGATTAAACGCGTATAAATATAAAAGTATTCTTAAATAATTATCGTATTTAAATAAACGTATACTAGTTTTTTTAATTTAAATATTATATAAATATTTAAACTCTATAAACAAAATATAAAAATAAAAAACTTTAATATATTTCACGTAAAATATTCTAATATAGTAAAAAATATCTCGAAAATAAAAATTAAATACGAAAATTAATACGAAATAGTATAAAATAGAAAAAACGAAATCTATAAAATTAATAAAGGAGAGTTATAAAATCTACAAAATCTATAAAATAAAGTTATAAAATTTACAAAATTTATAAAAATTAAAAATTAAACTTACTAAATAATATATATCGCTTGGAAAAAAGTTTAAAAGATAAAGATTATTAATATAATAAATATAGTTCAGTTAATTCGCTAGCGTGTTTTTTAGCGCGATTTAAAAAAAAACGCGCGTTTTTTAATTTTAACGTATTTTTTACCTTTAAATAGTATAAAAACCCGGTTATAGCGGTTTAAAAATAAGAACCGAATACTATTATATAATATAAACTCTATAGAATAATAAAAAATAAAAATATACTATAATAGTAGAACTTCCGGATAATATATATTATTTATTTCACCGTTTTATTCTAAATATTATAGTATTATAAGGTTATTTACGTTTATAACCCTCGAAAATCTAATATATAATTGCCTATAATTAAAATATAGACGATAAAAATCAAGTTTAACGTTTATTAAAAACTACTCTTAATTTTTATTAATTATTATTACGAAAATTATATAAATCGGAAATTATTTTTAAATAATTACCTAGAATAGTTCGCCTTTATTACTGGATAAATAAATTTAAAAAAAACTATATATCTGCCCTTTAAAAGGACCCGTAATAATATATATTTAAATAGTAAATCGAAATAGTTTTATAATAATTAAACGAGTTCTATTATATATTCCCTCGTTCGGGTATAAATTGCGTATAAATATAACTAGTATATTAATCTTTAATTTAAACGTTATAAATAATAAAAATAAAGGGTTTAAACTTATAAAAGTTTCCGGAAATAGTATATTTATTATATTTTCGCTTTTATCTTCGACTTTATTAATAGCTAAGAAGCTGTATAAATCCCCGGGTATATAATTTAGAACTTTAGTATTAATTTTCTAAATATTATCGTTATATAAAGCTAGTATCGTTTATAAAGTTAGGAAATCGTCCGAATATAGTTTAATTAATAAACGATATTTAAAATAAATATAATTAATTAAATCCGATAATTTAATAACTCGGTTATATATTAAATCGGGTATTTCTATTATATTATTTAATAAACGATTATATAATATTACCGCTAGCTATTAAACCTATTCTATATTCGTTAATCTAGTACTAATACGTATATTTTTAGTAAAGCGAAGAATTTTCAATTTAGGCTAGAATATAGATTTATAAATATATATACTAATAATATCTTATACGGAACCATTCCGGATAATAAATAGGTACTACGCCTAATCGCTACTAAATAAAATAGGAATCTTTTTAAATACTATTTTATTATTATAAATATTTAAAAAAATTCGGTTTACGGCCTTTATAATATACTAGTACTATATAATAACTTCGTCCCAGATAATAAATTATATATAACGAAATAACTCTATTAATTTACCCTATTTCGAAATACTATAGATACTAGTTTTATAGTAGAGTACAAGAATTTTAAAATATAAATAAGTCGTTTAACCGTTGGAAAGTAGAAGAGATATAATATTAAAAAATACTATATATAGAACAATTTCTCTTTAAGACCGAAACTTATATACGAGTACCTAGTATAAAAAAGTTTTTTCTATTCCTCCCGGGCCGTTTAGGAAAAAGAAAAACAATTAAATATTATTTTCAATAGCTATAATAATAGTATTATAGGCTATTTATTATCCGCGATTTATTTATATTAACTAGACGGCTAAAGTAGTAGCTTCCGCAGCCGTATTATAATCCAGTTCTACTATAACCCGAGTATTTATAAATTACTATTTCTAGTTTAATATCGGTTTAAAAAAACTATAGTTAAAAAGCTTTTAATTATATAGCTGTAGTTCAATTATAATTAGGTATAGACTATAATTAAATTCGAAATATTCTATATTTATAAATAGATTCTATAATTTTTAACGAATTTAATACGAAAAATTATCGTATAAATCCGTATAAAATTAATTTTAAAGCGCTCGTAGATCGTTTATTATACTTTACCGGAGAGTTTTAATAAATATATTATAAATTATTCGATCTAATCGCTATAAAATAGCTTTAATAAAATATAATATCTATTTCCGATTATTATCTAGTAGTCCGAACGTATAATAGGTATTTTTAAATATTAAATATTTATATTTGTTTATAGTTTAGAGATTCTAGAATAAAGTTAACTCGAAAACCGCTTATAGTATTTTTATAAAGTAATAACGTTCGCTATATTCTAGCTATAAAAATACTATTTTTTTAATATTTATTCCTTATTCGCGAGCCTTTTAATATTAAGGCTGCTTTTAAATTTAAACGAAATACTATAGGAAATCCCTATAAAAATACTGCCTTAAATTTTTATATTCGATATTATATCTAAAAAATATAGTTAATTTAGATACCAATCTTTTTAATATTTTTTCTAAACCGATTTTATCTATATTATCCGCGAAAAATACTAGCTACTAATTTTTAAAATAAATTTCTAATTATTTAACTATTAGCTATTTTTTATAAGTATAAAATTCGTTAATTTAATATACGGTTTATATCGAGCTAATATAGCGGCCGTTTAAATATTATATAATTTTATTTTAATTCGTCCCGGTTTATATAACTAGGGTCGTTTAATCTTTTTTTTTATATATATACTTATAGATATACTTAATTATAGATATACTTTTATTAAATTCAATATTAATATAATAATTATATTTAAATAATAGATATAAACTATATAAAACGACCTACTAATTTATTATTGTAATTATTTTCTTATTATAAATTCGCTTTATACTTCGACTATTTTTATATCGGCGGTATTATAGGTATAAATTTTTATTTATTACCGTTTAAAACTAAAAGGTCTTTAGGAAATTCTTTAAATAAATATTCTTTCCGTATTTATTTTTAATTATATATAGTAATTTAGGATTAATAGAGTTACTATAAGGTTTATATAATATTATACTTTCTATAATTTTCTATAACCTACCTAAAGGATTAATTATAAAATTAGGAAACTTTATATAAATAATTTTATTAATTAGAACTAGGTTTAAATAATAAACCTATTTGTTAAAAATTAAAAGGATATAGTAATATAAAAGACCTTATTTTTAGTATTCGACTATTTAATATAAACTTTTATATACTCTAAATATTTCTTATAAGTTTTAAAATAAAGTTTTTTATTTTAAATTAAAAATTTATATTATAATAGCTAGTATATTAATCGCGTTAACGCCTAAAGGAAATATAATTAATAGATTAGACTATTTTAAATTCGCTGTTATTATTATAAATAGGATTGGAGGACTTTATACCCGGGTAATTATTATAGAATTCTAGAATAATTTATATATAAACCGATCGCTACTAGTAAACAATACTAATAGGATTATTTTTTTATCGAATACTCGCGCGTCTATATCCCCCTAGTATACTATATCTTATAGGCTATTATACAGCTCCGTACAAATTATATACTAGTAGTATACTATTTAATTAAAACGCGCTTTTTTAATAACTGTATAGGAATCTACAATAAACCGTTAAATAAGCCTATATAAATATTAAACGATATTAAATTAGTTTTTTCATTTAAATTTATAATATCTATATTATATTTACTATATAAATTTAGTTTAACTATTCGCTTTTATTTCTCCCAGGACCAATTCAAATAAAAAATCCTATCTAGAATCCCCGTGCGGAAAAAGAAAAGGGTACTGAAAAAATATATATCTAGAATATATTAGCTAAATTCTATAGAAGTTATATTTTTACCTATTTTCGTTTTTTTAAAAGAATACGATATCGCGCGCTATTATATCCGGATTGTTTAGAATTACCGCAGCTATTTCGTTCGATATAAATATATTATTCCGCCTCTAATCGGCCCTTCTAGTTATAATTAGCTATATACGGGGATTAAGTATAAGGCGAACCGGGCCTATTAGAATTCGATTAAAGATTTCTTTAACTATATAATAGAGTTTAATAAAAGGATTTCTATAGTATTTAAATATTTCTATTAAGTTTTAGAAAATCGGTTTTTATAAAGGCTTTATATTCTTTATATAGTCTTTTTTATAATTTAAAAACCTATAACTACTGGCCGTTTAAAGGTTGTACAGGTATATTTATATAAAAATAGGCGGGCCTATATACTATAGTAGCTTATAAAGATAATAAAGTTTACCGCGAATTATATATAACTATAGTCCGGTATTATTAAATAGGTTAAATCAAATATTAATATAGGATATAAATATTATTATATTATTATATAGTATAATATTCTTTTTAAAATATACAGTATCGTTTATATTATCGATTAAAAGATATAGAAGATATTTTAATACCGGCTATTCGGGGCGGTAACAAATTTTTTTTTTCCTATAATAGGAGGCGAACTTTCTAGAACTAATATTCGGTATCTTTTCCTTTTTAAAATATAGTATATAATAGTATCGATATTCTAGATTCGCAGCTCCTATATTATAGGGTATAGATTTATTTCCTACCTTTTACTATATAAATATAAGGTTCGCCTTAAATTTAAATCCGAATACCTATATAATAGATTATTATCTACGTTTACGTTTATTTCTATACGCTATTTTTATTATTATTCTATAACCCGAGCGGCTATATTCTTCCTTTTACTTTTATTCTAGATTCTATTCTCTTTATTACCGTACGCGTCTTCGAGTAAAAAAGGGTCTATATTTTAATAAACCTTTATTTTAGCTTTTAAATTAACTAAAAGGTAATTTAGAATATAAATAACGCTTATTTAGACCTACAAAAGCGTTTCTTATAGAATATTAGCGGCGTTACCTATACAATACGCGTTCTAATATATTCTATTATTATTATTAATCCGCGGGCTCTTTATAAATAATAAAACTTGGATTAAAATATATTAGAAGCGGGCGAATTAAAATATTCTAKAGCGTACAGCTTTATTATTATTATTAGACGACGCGTTTTATTTAAAATACTGGTCTAGTAAATATATTATAAAGTTTGTACTATAAAATAAAATCTTTATAGATTTAGAAAGTTAGACTTAAATAAATAAGTAGCGAGAAGATTATAAAGATAGAATATATAATTTATTCGTTATTTATTTTATTTTAGTTTTCAATAATAGTCGCGTGTGCGTAAAATACTAAAAAGACTATATTCGGATCAAGTATATATAGAAGTTTATATATTTATTTTTATTATCGAGAACATTTTATATACCGCGACTTCTATTTAATAGCGGTTAGTAAGAATTTAGAGGAATTTATATTATATATTTTTCTATATAAAATATAAATAGCGAAAAACTTAGTTTTATTAGGTTTTTCGAAATCTATAAAGAGTTTCTAATACGATTTTATTATATAAAGCTTATAATCCTCGAAATTCTCTATTTTAAAGCTATTACTAAAGTTCGTGGGTATTTGAGTATTATATAGGTATAAACTAAAATAAACTATCTAATCTAAATTGAAAAGAACTAGGACGAAATTTAATAGAGGATCTGCAGTATAGGGGTGGATATTTTGGCATCCGAATCGGGCGATTTTCGCGGAATTGTATAGAATTATTGTAATTATTAATAGATATTCTAAATATAAATACCGGTAATAAATATTTCTATATTTTTATATTTAATTATATATAACTCGATAATAATTTAATTAGAATAAAAAAGTTTTTAAATAAATATAATATCGATTTTATAAAAAAGCCTATTAATAATAATATATCTATTAATATTATAAATACTTTTTTTTATAATAGTAATTATAGGTTTTAAAAAAAAGATAATAATAATAAAATAAATAGTTAATTCGCTATTAGCGTGGATAATAGAAAATATATATATATAGAATTAATAATAAATTTAAAACTTCGGTATATATTTTAATTAAAAAAATTAGTAAAATTAACGCGTATTCCCTTTTATTAATCCGAGCTAAAAATTTTTAAAGTAAAATATAGTATTTTATTAGATAATCGATTAAAATTTAAAAAATAAATTTTTTATCGTTTATAGCTAATAATAATAGTAAAAAAATAATAAATAAAAAATAATAAAGCCCGCGGATATTATTAAATAATAATATTAATAAAATTTTAATAAATTTAATAATAAAATATAATAGAATAAAAATCCTATTAAATAATAATTAAAATAAATAAAAAAATTTTATAAAAATAAAAAAAAAATATAAAAATATAAATATTAATAAAAAGCGGATAGTTTTTATAATAAAAGGTAGAATAAAAATATCGATAGATAATAATTTTAAAGGAGTAAAAATATTATAAAAAAACGCAACTTTTAAAAAATAAAACCCTTTTAAAAAAATAAAATAATTATTTATTATAAAAACGGATTTATTAATTTTAAAATATAATTATAAAAATTTAGAAATTTTCGATCTTTTATTATTAAAATTTTTCTATTATACTACTATATTTAAAACTTATTTAATTAGAAAATTTCCGATTATAAATTTTTATAAATAATTTTTCTTTTTAATTTAAATCTATTTTCGATTATTTTATCTATATTTTTTATTAATTATATATATTATAAACTTTATCCTATTTTAATATTTGTTCTTATTCGAAGAATTATAAATAATTAATATTATTAAAAGTAAATAAACTAATTATATATTATTAAAAGTATTAATATAATTTATTATAATATTTATTATTAATTTAATTATATTAAAATAATTTTTATCGATTTAATTAAAAGAAAAAATATTATTTATTAATATTTTTTTTTTTTAACCCCTTTTCTATTTTATATCCTAACCTATTTTCTTTTTTATTTTATTATTTCTTTTTTATTTATTATTTTTACTTTATTTTTTTCTTTTTACCTTTTATACCCCGTTAAAAAAAAAAAGTTTTTATTAATTTTAAAAAATATCGCTAGTTCAACGTTAAATAAAAATAAATCTATTATATAAATTATATCGTATATTATAAAGTATAATATAATTCTAATATATCCAACCCGGCTATTATTATTTTTATAAAAAATACTTTAAATATATTATAACCGCCGATACTAATATTATTAAAAAATATATTAATTTAAAGTATTTAAATATTTAATATTATAATTTTAAAATAAAATAAAATAATTTTATTTAATTTTTAGAACTTAAAATTTATTTAATTTTTTTATTTACTTTTAATCTTTTATTAAAATAATTATAAGCGATCCCGTTATTATTATCTAATAATATTAAGTTAATATCTATTTTTTTTTTACGCCGCTTTATTATATTATTAACAAATAATATTTATTAAAAGTAATTTAATTATTAAATAATATACTAATTTTTATAAATATATTTTAAGTATTTAAAAAGCCTTTTATATTTATTATAATTTTTTTTTTTTATAATAATTATCTATAAATTTAAATTAAATAACTATAATTTTATTTTTTAATCCCTCCTAATTTAAAATTAAAAATAAAAAATTTAATATTATAAATAATATTATAGTTTA
Organism: Opeltia flavorubescens; assembly: GCA_000442125.1. Lineage (NCBI taxonomy): Eukaryota > Fungi > Ascomycota > Lecanoromycetes > Teloschistales > Teloschistaceae > Opeltia > Opeltia flavorubescens. Next base: position 1,458,299 of record KE546979.1, read on the forward strand.
TTTTATAATTTCTATTATTCCGAGTCGTTTTCGGTTTTAAATATAGACCGGGCGTATTCTTTTTAATTTTCTAAGTCTACTTACTCTAATATAAGCTAATAGCTAGGTCTCGCGAGTAAAAAATCCCTCGCCAGCCTTTCTTATATATAGTCGAAATCTTTATACCGATTTTTTTCCTTTAATTATTAACAATCTAGATAATAATAATAAAGAAGATAATAATAATAAAAAAAATAGTATTAATAAAAAAAATAGTAATAATAAAAAAAATAATAATAATAAAGAAAAAATAACTTTTTTTTTTATATATAATTTTTTCCGCTACCTCCGAGCTATTATTAATAGTAGAGTTTATATTATTAAAAGTAGTAGAATTACCCTTTTTTCTTTTATAGAAAAAAAAAAGCTCGAATAAAAATATAAATTTAATAAGCTCTAAATAATTAAAGAGGATTTTAATAATAATAATAAACTTTTTAATAATAATATTAAAAAATTTAAAAATAATAATAAAAAATTAAAAAAAAGGAAATAGAAAAAATAAAAAATATAGAAAGTATAGGAAGTATAGAAAAAATAAAAAAAGTAAAAAAAATAGAAAAAGTAAAAAAAATAAAAAAAACCTATAGATTAATATTTAAAAAAGAATATAGGGCCTATAATTCTACTATAATATTAGAATCTATATATATAATATATCCTAAATTCTTTTTTTAATTTTTAAAAGTATTATATTTTAAATAATAGATTTATATAAAGAATAAAAACTATTTATTATTATAGTAAATTTATTTTTATATCCGTTATTTTTATCTAGTTTAATCTTCTTTAAGGTAATCGATATATTTTAACGATAGCCTCTTAATTTTAATTTAAAAGTAGAATTCTATTAATTTATTATTTTATTAGAATAAATCGGAATAATAGTAGTTCCTTTCTTTTTTATTTATAAAAGAATTTTAAAAATATAAAAATATATATAATAATTTTTATAAAATATATTAAAAAGAATTATTAGCCGGATAAAAAATACCACCCGCTTTAAACTATATTTAATCCGAAATAAAATATTTTTACTATATATTCGGAATAAATATTCGAATCTAATAATAATAAAATATTAATAATTTTATCGTTTATATTACTACTTTAACTATTTATAAGTTTATTTTTATATTTAGCTATATCCTATTCTATTTAGAAACTATTATATAAAATTAAAAAGTTAAGATTAAAGATTTAAAACTAGATTTATATATATAACTTTATATTAGATATAATATTAAAAGCGAGGGCGAAAAATATTTTATATATATTCTTTTTCTTAAACTACTAATATTAGAAAAGACTATATATATATTATAAAAAAAATTAAAGAAAAGCTATTATTATTTTACTAAAAAATAATAAATATTATAGATTAATTAAATTATTCGCCCTGCTTTAAATATTACCTATAATAATAAAGTCTTATAATATTATCTCGTTTTTTATATAAATACCCGCGGTAAAATTAATATAAGCGAAAAAAAACTAATAAATATTTTTTATTTTATTTTAATTTATTACTTTATATTATTCTAATAAAAAGTTACGCGTTTTATTAAAATAATACCGAGTTATAAACAACCGATTTTAATTATTATTAATTATAGCCTAAAATTTAAGCTTAAAATATATAATAACTATTTAATTATTATATATAAGAACTTTTTCTATTATTTAAACGAGCTTTTTAATATATTAGAGTATATTTTATTTCCGCGCGAAATATATATAGATTTCAGCTTTAATAAATAATTTATTAATAATAAACTATATAATATTATTTTATTAATTAAAATATATTATTTAAATAATTAGAAAAAGATTTTTATTTATTCTATTTCGTCCGTTAAATATATCTACGTAGATTTTTTCCCGTTTTAGTTAATATAAAACGCAGCCTTTATATTTATATATCTAAATAAATAAAATAACTTCCGAATATATAATAAATTAATAAATAATAAATTATATAATATTATTTTTAACGCTTTTATTTTTCCAGTTAAAAACAATTTTTTAACTAGTAAGAATTATTATAAAGTCCTAGGTTATAGTTAAAACGAAATTAATTATTAATAAAAAGTTTATATTAAAAGTCTAGATATTTTTTATAATTTTAATAATAAATATAAATTATTTCGAGTTCGGGATAGATTATATATACTAGATAAGTTAATATTAAAAAAATAATATTAGGCTTTAACTATAGTTTACGGTTTTTAAAAGTTAATTATTAAAGTTTTATAAAATTTTATAGTATATTAAAAATATTATATTAGCTTTATAATATTTATTAACCTTTTATTAAAAATTTAAAATAAATTTACTAGTTTATAATTTTTACGTTTTACCGCGTCTATAAAAAACTCGATATTATTAATTAATAATTTCCGTTATATTAATACTTTTAATACTAATTCTAATAATATAATTTCTAGCGCCTATTATTGTTTTTAGATCTTTAATATTATAAAGGTAATAGAGTTTATAGACGTTTAATTTAATTAATAGCTCTTTTTTTTAAAAACTTTAATCGCCTAAATAAAAGCTATTCCGAAGCTAAAAATCGCTTCTCTCGAATAATAGGGCTTTAATAATATAGCCGTCTTTATTTTTATATATTTTATCCGTTTTATTTTTAAAAAAATTAAATCTATTTAATTTCTTATTTTATAATTATTTTAATAAAAACTATAATAGCGAATATAAACTAGATTTAAAAGCGAACCGCGTTATAAACTCGAATACCGGGTTATCTAGTAGTTTATTAAAATAGTTTCGCTTTTTTATAATAAATTCTTTTAAAAGGGTCTTTTTTATATAAAACCCGGTATTTTTTATATTTTTTATTTTATTAATATCTTCTAATAACGGTTTAAAGTCCGCCGCGATATTATTAAATATTTTATCTATTATAATTATATCCTTATTTAATTACAAATCGATTTTTTTAAAATTAAAAATATTTTTCTAATATTCGGCCTTAAAAAATATAATTTCGCTATTTTTAAAATTTTAAAAAACGTTATTAAAATAATAATTTGTATTTATATTTAATATATATAAAAGATTTTCGCGGATTGTATTATATAATATCTTTTTTATAAAAAAGCTATAAAAGAACGTCGACTATTTTTATATTCTATTTTTAAATTATAAAAATATAATTTAAAAAGACTTTTTTATAAAATTATTAAAAAGGTTATTAGTTTTAAATTATATACTATAATTTTTTATTTAATAATTTCAAATCTAAATTTTAATTAAAGCTATTATTTTAATAATTACTATTTTAATAAATTCTAATTAGATTATATAAAAACTTTATTCTATATTTTTAACTATAAAAATAATAAGAAGCCGTATATTTAAAAATAATAATTTTATTATTAATTTATTTAATATATTTTTATTTTTATTAAAAAAATTATTAATAATTATCGAGCGGATTTATAGTTAAATACCCTCGCTAAAATTATATTCTATAAGCTGCTAATTATTCTTATATATAATAACGCTAATATTAATATAAAGTATTCTAATTATATTAAATAAAAAATCTTTACGCGGGTCCGTAGTAAAAATATATAGCCTATTTTTACTTATATTAAATAGTTTGTACTAGTAGTTTTTAATATTATATATTCGGAGATTATTATACGTTATACTTGAATAAAAAATAGTATAAAAAAAAGGGTTAAAAAATTTTAAAGATTATATAAAAACTATAATAAAGCCCGGTAAATCCTATATAAATTTATCCGAAATAACGCCCTAAATATAAATACTAATAATAAATACCTCCGTATTTTTATATTTAATTATATATAATTTAATAATAATTTAATTAGAGTAAAAAAGTTTTTAAATAGATATAATATTAATTTTATAAAAAAACCTATTAATAATAATATACCTGCTAGTATTATAAATACTCTTTTTTATAATAGCGATTATAGATTTTAAAAAGAAGATAATAATAGTAAAATAAATAATTAATTCGCTATTAATATAAATAATAGAGAGTATATATATATAAAATTAGTAATAAATTTAAAATTTTAATATATATTTTAATTAAAAAAGTCGGTAAAATTAATATATACCCCCTTTATTAATCCGAGCTAAAAATCTCTAGAGTAAAATATAGTATTTTATTAAATAATCGACTAGAGTTTAGAAAATAGATTTTTTATCATTTGTAGCTGATAATAATAATAAAAAGATAATAAATAAAAAGTAGTAAAACCCGCGGATATTATTAGATAATAATATCGGTAGAACTTTAATAAATTTAATAGTAAAGTATAATAGAATAAAAGTTCTATTAAATAATAATTAAAATAAATAAAAAAGTTCTACGGAAATAAAAGGAAAATATAAAGATATAAATATTAATAAAAAACGGATAATTTTTATAATAAAAAATAAAATAAAGATATTAATAAATAATAATTTTAAAAAAATAAAAATATTATAAAAAAGCGTAATTTTTAAAGAATAAAACTCTTTTAAAAAAATAAAGTAATTATTTATAAATAGAATTTAAAGGATATTATTAGTTAATAATATTTATAATTATTAAAGGTTTTATTTATAAAAAATAAAGTTTATAAATAAATAATAATATAAATAAACTATTTCTTTTATTTTATTTTTTTTATTCTATCTACTATTTTATTTTACTATTTTTTTCTTTTTATATTAATACTACTATATCTTTATATATTAAAATATTAGAATATATATTAAAATTTACTTTTAGTTCTTTATAGTTAATAGTTATATTTAAAGATTTTAAATAGAAATTAAATTTAAAAACTAATTTAAATTACTTCGGTATATATATTATTATATTTAATAATCGCCGATATTATTATTAAATAATTTTATAGCTATTTATAATAATATTTTATTTAATAATTATTTTCTAAAATCGCGAATCTTATTATTTTTAATTTTATTTAATTTAATTTTAATATTATTTTATTTAAATTTTATTTTAAGCGAAATATATTAATTTTTTTTATTTTTTTAATTTTAATTTTATTCCAATTTTTATTTTATTATAGTATTTATTAATTAAAGTAAATATTTTTTTTTAATCTATTTATTATTTATTTAAATTTTATTTTTTCTATTTACTATCTTTTTTAAATAAATATTATATATTATAGTATTTACTAATACAATTATTTATTAATTCGAAAGTATATAAATTCTTTTTTTTATTTTTATTTTTTTTTTTTTATATCTACCAATTTTTATATCTACTTGTATATTAATACCTGTATCGGAATTTTCCGTTTTTTTTATATATTTTATATATTTTTTTTTTTTTTTTTTTATATTATTAATCTAATTCTATTATATATTATATTTATTACTAGCTGGTTTATAGATTTATAGTAGTTTAATATCCAAATTTTTTAATAATTTAATATCTAATTTTATTAGCTTTTTAAAAGTTTTTTTTATTTTAATTATATCCGATCGATTATTTTATTATTATAGCGTATTAGTTATTAATTTTATAGATTCCGATATTATTAATAATATTTTATATCTTCTAAATAATTTAAATAAGTAGCTACCCTTTAATTATAATATTATTACCTAATAATATTATATTAATAAAAATTTTTTATTTTTATTAAGTTTATCGAAAAATATATCCGTTATTATTATTATATTATCTACCCAGCTTATTATATTAACGTTAAATTGAACCTTATATATATACTATAATAAATATACTACTTTTCTCGCTATATTATTATCTAATAAAATCGGTCTATTAAAATAACGGTACTATTTTTAATACCAACCGGAATTTTTATTTTTAATATCGTTTATTCGAATAAATTTAATAGTTAATTAATCGGAATATATTTTAATTAAATTTAAAAGTATAAATAAAGCGATTAAAAAAAATACCCCTATTTTTTATCTATATATAGTAATTTCCGGTAATAATAAAAACAATAAAATAAATAAAGTATACTGTATTTTTACCAGGTTCTACTATTATATATATATTTATTTTTATTTTAAACTTAATTAAATTACGGCTATCCTATTAAATACAATTAAAAATACTTATAATTAATTTAAAAATAACGATTATAACGGTTTTTTATATTTTAAAATAACGGGATCCAATATACCGGGTCCGATATATCTAGTAAAACTCTTTATATTCATTCGTTTTTATAGGATCCGATTTTATTATTTAATAATATCTATTAAAACTAATTTCGGTTAACTTTCTATAATATCTATTTAATTTTCTATATTATTTAAGCGGTAAATCTATAAAACTGTATATAATAGCCGCGATTATTTATTTTATCTATATTAAATATTAGTATAAAATACTAATAGTTTATAAATCGCCTTTAATATATTAATTTATATAGAGTTAATTAAAGTTTTTAGATTTTTTTTTTTAGATAATTTAGTTGTATTAGAATTATATTAAAAGATTTAATATAATAAAAGGTTTTAATAATTTAAATAATTCTATTATAATTATATTAATAAATATTCGGACTTTAAAAACGTCCGCTAATTTATAAAATTTATACCTATATATATTATTTATCGATTCTATTCTTATTTAAAATATCTTTTATACTATTTAAATATTAATTTAAATTATATTCTATTTAATTAATAACCGCGTTTTTAAACTATTTTCTTTTTTTTATTTAATTTACGATTTCTATTATTAATATACTAAAAGTCTTTTTTTTTCGATCTTTTAAATTTTTAAAAAAAGTTGTATAGGTTTATATAGTATTTTCTAGTAGGTTAATAATATTTAAAAGTATAATTATTTTTATATATTCGTTTTATTTATATTTTAATTATTAATTATAATCGTTGGTTTTTTTATAAATAAAAACTAGGTTCTATTTTAAATAAATTTTTAAAGTATATAATTTTTAGAAAAAAAATATTTTTATTTATATATATTTATTTATTTAATAATAATACTATTATATATATAAATTAATAAGTATAAATATTTAAATATAAAAATAAATAGATTTTAAGCCGCGATATAAAATAATATAGATTTTATTAGATAATAATTTAAGTAAATATAAAAATTATTTATTAAAAAATTCTTTAAAAAAATATAGATTAATAAATAAATAATTTTTTATATTTTAAACGAATTATATAAATAAAAAACTATATTAATATATTATAAAAAATAGTTTATTAAAAAATAAATTATTAAAAAGCTACTACTATTTTCGAATATATATAAATCTTTTATTATTTTTAATAGGGAGCTGCGATTATTTAAAACCGGATTAGCTTTAATATAAATATAAATTATTAGTTTTTTAAAATACTTTAAAATTTTTAAATTTAATAATTTTATAATATATCTAGCTATATATATTAACGAATTCGCGGGGTATATTATCGCGAAAAAATAGTACGAGAATAAGCTATTTTTTTATTTTTAGAGGCCTATATTTAGTGGAAAAGTAGGTCTAAATTTAGTAATTCTATTTTAATAGAAAATAATTTTTAAAATTTTCTATTAGATATAGAATTAATTAATTAAAAAACGTATTTATATTTTATTCTAATAAAAATATTACTAGTATATATATATACTACTTTACCTATTTTAAATATTATTTTTTTTAATTATTTCGTATAGTTTTAACGGGTTTTAAATTTTTTAATATAATAAACGAGTTAAAATATCTAGAATATAATAAATACTTTTAGAAAAAAAAAAAAAAAAAAAAAAAAAAAAAAAAAAAAAAAAAAAAAAAAAAAGATTTATATTTATTATATTTGTACTGTATTAAAAGGTTATATATTATTAGTATTTAGTATTAATATTAATAAATAACTAGTAAAATTTAAAGGCTATTTTAGATATTTTATAATAATTAGCGCTAAAGAAGTAGGAATAAAATTTAAAAACTATAGTTTATATTTTAATATATATCTATAAATTAACTTTTTTATTTATAAAATATCTCGAGTAATTTTTATAGAGACTATTATTAATTTTTTCGAAATTTATTAAATAATATAAATTTAAAAGGTAAAATTTTAATTAAAATTTGGATTTTTAGTATTAAATTAAAAGATTTCGCTTATATATTATATAATAACTCGGCTAGTAAAACCGCTATTTATTAATAATATACCTATAATTTATATTAGATTATTTTTATATATATAAAGCTCGCTGGTATATTTTAATAGCTAAATATTAGAATATTAAATATCTATATAATAGAATTTAAATTTTTTTTACCTTTTATAGTATTATTTTAAAGCGAAAAAAATCGGGGTTTAAAGCTTTTATTATTATTAATAATTAGATATTTAATTATATATTAATAGATAATAATATAATAAAATCTATAACTATTATTTATTTTTTTAAATAATTTAATAAATAGTATATTAAAAGTATTATTTAACGCCGGAAATTTCCGTAATAAATATATTATATAGGCTATTTATAAATTTCGAGCGTAATTTATATAAATAATATATATTTAAATATAATTAATTTTATTATATAATTATAAACTAGCTATATATATAATTAAATAGTTTATTTATTAATATTTTTATAAAATTTAAATTTATATATTTATAAATAGTTTTATTTTTATATTATTTAAACGAATTATAAATATATATTAAATTAAGATCTATTAATTTATTAATTTAGTAGTACTAATTTAATTAGATAATTAGCTCTATTATATTAAATATTAAATTATTTGATTTTTTTTTATAGATTTTTTTTTGTAATTAATTTATTTATATATATATATATTTAATTAATTTAATTATTACTAGCTTTTTTTATTTATTTAGCTATTAGAAGCTATAATAGTAAATATATATACCTTTTAAACCTTTAAATAGTAATATCGGTAAAATTATAAATTATTTTAAATTTTATAATTTAATTTATATAGGGATTATTGGGAATTCACAAAAAAAAACTAGAAATAATACTATTAGGCTATATACCGAGTTAGAGCTTTATTTTAATGGAATTATTATATAAATTTAATATACTATAATTTATCCGAAAAATAAATAGGACTTTAAATAAATATAAAAACTAATAATAATATTAGAATACTATACTATTAAAACGGTATATAATAGTTTTTATCGAATATTTAAATTCTATTAGGATTAAAAGTTAAGAATCTACTATATAATATTTTAACTAGGTTATTTATACAATAAAATATTATATAAACGTTATAAATATATATTTACGCGGTTTAACCGTAAAATTTAAAAAAATTAGAAAAATATATAATTAAAATCCGGAATTTTTATTATATTAAAAGTTTAAAATTTTTATTTTTATTTTTTATTCAACTTTTTATAATTAAATAAAATTATTAGATTAGTTTTATTATATTAAATTTTACTATTTGTATTTTACTAATACAATTCCGTATAAATAATAGGTAAAAAATTACTAAAAAATAAAATAAAAATTTTATTAGATAATAACTTTTAAAGAATCGAATAATTATAAAAAAATAAAACTATTTTAAAATAATAAAGCGATTATTTATAAATAGAATTAGAAAAATATTATTAAATAATAATATTTATAATTATTAGAGGTTTTATATATATAAAAGTTAATAAACGAGTAATAATATAAATAAGCTATATTTTTAATATTTTTTTTTCTATTATATCTTATCTACTATTTTATTCTAGATTTTTTTTTTTTTTATATTAATACTACTATATTTTTATATTTTAAAATATATAATATATATTTTTATTATTCTATTTAAAATAGATATTAAAATTCGTTTTTTATTATAAATATTTAATAAATATTTTCTTTAATTTAAAAAAAAATTTAAATTTAATAATTAATTAAAATTATTTTAGCGTAAATACTATTATATAAATATATATAAACACGATTATTAATTAGCCGCGGTCGATTTATATATAGTAATCGAGGATTATTAAAAGCTATAATATTTATTTATTTATATTTAAATTACGATTAAACTATAAAAAATATCTTTTAAAAGTATAAATCTAGGTATAATAATATCTATATATTATAGGCGTTTTATAACCAATTTTATAAAAATTATCGAAGTTTATAGCTTTTTATCTAATTTTTTCTATTTATATCGATATTATTATATAATAATATCGGCGGATTTAATTTAATTATAATATTTATTAGCTAAATATTAATAGGCTATAATATAAATAAATAATTATAATTTTATAACTAGCGGATATTATTTAAAAAAGCTTTGAATTTAAAAAATATAATTTTATATATTTTAATTATCGCCGATATTATTATTAAATAATATTCTAGCTATTTTTAATAATACTTTATTTTTAATTTATTTTATTTTATTTAAATTTTATTTTATATTTATTTTCCTTTATATAAATTTTATATTTTCGAACTTTATTTTATTTAATTTAAATATTATTTTATAATAGTTTTATTAAACGAAATATATTAATTTATTTTTTTTTTTTTTTTTTTATTTTATTTTAAATTTTATTTTATTGCGGCTTTTATTAATTAAAATAAATTTTTATTTTTTATTATTTATTTAAACTTTATTTTTTTTATTTACTATTTTTTTAAAATAAATAATATATATTATAATATTAACTAGCGCGATTACCTATTAAACCGGGGGTATATAAATTTTTTTTTTTTTTCCGCTTTATTTTTTTTATATTTACCGATTTTTATATTATTTTATATATTAATAACTGCTTTAGAATTTTTTATTTCTTTTTTATATTTTATATATTTTTTTTTTTTTTTTTACTATTAAATTAATTTTTTTATATTATATCTATTATTAATTGGTTAATAAACTTCTAATAAATTAATAATCTAGTTTTTTAATCGAATTATTATTTAATAATATCGGTTTTTTAAAAATTTTAATTGTTTCGACGGTAGTTAATTTATTACTTTTTTTTTCTAATATAGTAATTACTAACCTTTTAGAATTTTTATATTATTAATTATAGTATACTTTTTATAGATTAGTATAAATAAATATAATTTTTTTATTATAATATTATTATTTAATAATATCGCTTTTATAATAAACTTTTAATTTATCCTATTTTTTTTTAATTATATATCTATTATTTTTATAATATTATCTACCTAATCTATTATATAATTATTAGGCTGAACTATATATATATACTATAATAAATATATTATATTTCTAGTTATATTATTATCTAATAATATCGGTATTTTTATCGCGTTTTTTTAGATTATTCGCTATTAATATCTTTTATTATAGTAAAATAAGAGATTAATAAAATAGCTTTTTTTAAAAAACAGATAATTTGGTTTAAAATATCTAGCGAAATAAATTCGAAATTTATATTAAAAAAAAGAATTAAATAGGAAAACTATACGAACTATAAATAAATAGTAGAAAACGCGCGTATTTAAACGATTTGAAATAATTTTTCTAGTATTTATATAATAGATATTATATTCGAATCTAATTTAATAACTTTTTATAATTATATTAATTTAATTTTAATATATTATTTTATTATTTTATTTAAAAAGAAATATATTTTTTAAATATTTAAAATATAATTTTAATTACAAAAATAAAAATTTTTTATTTTAGAAAAAAATATTAAAATAAAATAGCTATTAATAAAAATTTATAAAATTTTAAAAAAATATTAAATATTTAAAAAAAAATAATTTATATATCGAACGCTTTAAAATACTAATATAATTAAAAAAATAAAAAAAAAATATTTTTAATAGATTTAAAGGGCCTGTAAATTTATAATAATTTATTTAAAAATTATATAAAATAATTTTATTAAAAAATTAGACCGCGAGTTATTTTATAATTATACGGCTGAAAATTAAAATCGCGTTTTTTTAGTTATAAAATATTACTAACGCTAGATTTATATTAAAAAAAAAATCGAAAATAAAAAGTTTTAAAATAAATTAATCGAGCTTTTTATTTTTATTACTAACGAAGATTTAATAATTAATTATAATATTATTAAATAGCTAAAGTTATTATTATTAAATAATAATAAACCTAAAAATTTATATATATTTAAAATATAGTCGTTAAATTTAAAAAAATTAAAAAATAAAAAAAAATTTTTTATATAAAATAAAACCGCTAAAATTAATATAAATACTAATATAATTTAATAAAAATATAAAACTTGCAGCTATAATATATTAAATACTATAAAAAAAAAGTTATAGTTTATAATATCGCCCGAGATTTAAATCGAGGTTATAATATAGCTTTTTTAATATATTTATATTTTTTATTTTTTTAAAATTTAAAATATTATTTTAAATATAGAAACGGTAATTAAAAAAAAAAAAAAATAGATAAATACTATTTTATAGAAGTTATAAAATATAGAATATATTATATAATAAATATTAGCGAATAAAATTATAGTAGATTATATAAATAAGTTAATATAATAAAAAAAAAATAAATATTAAAAATATTATAAGCGTTTAAATAAAATTAGCGTCGTTTTATTTTTATATATAAAAGCCTATTAAATACTAGATTTAAATTTTTTAAATTCTATTTTTTTTTATAGCTCGTTTATTAAATTAAACTTTTAGTAAATATAATTTTTTATATAAATATTAAAAATTAAAATAATATTTTTTAATTATTTATTAATAAATAATATCGGTTTAAATAAAATTAAATTAGCTTTTTTTTTAATTATTATAATAGTAATATAAGCGGGTACGTTAAAATTAAATAATAAATTTTTTTATATTATCGTTATAAATTTAATAGATATTATTATCTAATAATATCTATTTTATAATTTACCTTTTATATTTTATTTTAACCGGAAGTTATTATTTAATAATATCCGGTTATATTTTTTTATCTATTATATTTTACTCTAAAAGTTATTATTTAATAATATTAGTTTTTATAATAGCTTTCCTATTTAATAATCATTCAAAATTATTTATTAATATAGTTAGGGTTAGGGTTAGGGTTAGGGTTAGGGTTAGGGTT